>CM076979.1:50694926-50795022 GCA_039105355.1 Benthosema pterotum
TACCTGTCACTGGTTGGGCAGGATGCACAGTTGGGTGGGCTCTGCCCACCCCTGCGCCCCCTCTAGATCCGGCCCTGTTTGGAAGCTGACACCTGCTGCACCAGTGAGCACACGACTCCTGCTTTATCTGCCAATGCTTTAGAGGTCTAGGCTAGCCATGACCCACTGAAGGAATAATACCCAGTAGCTGTTTCTGAGAAGCCAGTCAGGTGGATCGAAGGCACACATGGGAGGAGGAGGCATGTTTGGTGAAGAAAAAAAAAAGGTTTTCTTTTATAGGGAGCGAACATTGAATGCTGTTCACTTCCTCGATAGCAGTGGTTTTCAACCTTTTTGATCCCAGGGACCACTATTTGTTCAGCATTTGAGCCACGTGCGGACCACCATTTGAGGACATTTTAGCTCCACAAACCCCCTAAACTAAAGATTTCTCTTGCTTTTGTCCACAATTCCAGGCTGGATTTGGGGGAACAAAACAGGCACATTAACATGCAGATAATGACCATTAATCTTCTAGTTGTGTAGACCTGGGCTAATTAGGATGACGAATTTGAACTCTTGAGAGCGTAAAAATGAAACCAAATGGACCCGCAAGGGTCCATTTGGTTTCATTTTTACGTTCTCAAGAGTTACATCTGGTTAACCAACTTTGCTGGGGACCACCTGGAACCCTCTCAGGGACCACTGGTTGTATATTGTATGATACAGAACATTGAAGTCTTACCACAAAGCTAACCACAAGCATGCAGCGCAGAACTGCTGTGGCGCCGCCGCCGCGTCACACGGAACAGCCATGGCAGGTGCCAGTCCCTGACGCTAGATTTTTATTCCTAGGATGGTTTTGGGAAGGAGCGCTTGTTTTACCCTGCCGGCTACTACTAGTAACCGTATAAAGCACCGCCCGCACGGGTGGAGCTTTACCTTCTAGTAGAACCTCAAATCCCTGATCCCTTGCCTGCTGCCTCTCTAGTCAGTGCTGCACCTGTGCTCAGCCAGTTCGAATCCTGCTGCTGCCACTTTTTTTTTTCCCCCAACAACCGCAGACTTATTTTCGATAATAAAATTAAGGTTAGGTAATGGGAAATGCACTGGCTCCTTCCAGACATGTAATCTTGTAGATGATCTATTTTCAAATAGTGCAAAGCTTCGGGGGGGATTGCCCACAATGCCCATAGTTCTGACATGCCATTGTTATAGCTATTAGCTATTAGCTATTAGGAGAGTCAGACCGACGCGTTGTAACAGTACGTGGCCTGCATACACAATTCATCAAAACATGTAAGCTAATGACACACTACAAATATAGACTATGGTGCAAAAGGCTGATATAAACCCTAATTCAAACCCTTTTGTGTCATGCTCTAAAAATGCATCTGTACACAGGAATTCAAGTTCATTAATTTGCCAAAAGGAGACCTCATGGATAGAGTTCTACAGAGGCAGGCAGCGTGCACTGCGAAGTGTAGCGCTAGAATGATAAACATGTCAGTCAGATGAATTCCATGTAGGCCCAGCATGTCCACGGAAAAAAACAGTGTTGCCAACTGCCAAAATCCAAAATGCACTACTGGCACGTCCAAAATGCACCAGAATGCGCTAGAACAGTGGGTTTTCAACCATTTTCATACCAGGGCCCACTGTTTATTCTGAATTTCAGCCACGGACCAATCATTTGATGTTGAGTTTAGTCTCTCTCAACTAATTTCGGAGAAATGACAATGCAAGATGTTGGTCATAATAGCAATTCTTCTACATGTTCTAAATATATAGATTCTTGAAAATTAGGTCATTCAAATGTTTAAATATAATTTAACTCTTGAGAGCGTGAAACGAAACCAAACGGACCTGTAAGGGTCCGTTTGGTTTCGTTTCACGCTCTCAAGAACTACAGATCTATAAGGACCCATTTGGTTGCCAATGGTCCTTTCTAATGAAGGAAAGATGACTCTATCATAGGAGGAAAAACGGCGAAAAACGAGGGTTTTATCTCTGACGCTTGTCAACCAATTTTGCCCCAACTCACCAGCAAAAAAACACTAGATTTTCTGCCAGGAGTTTTTCACTAATTTTGGCACTAGTGGGGTCTGGAAACAAAGCTAAATGTAGTGACAAAATGCGCCAAGTTGGCAACACTGAAGCCTGGTTGTCTAGTCTGCTCTAGTTCTGACCCACAGATCAATAATTCAGCTGAAACGCAGTGGGACTCCTTTTTCAAAGCAGTCAGTGGTGACTGGGTGTGATGGCTGATTTATCCTGCGTGCAGCGCAGGGGCGGATGTAATATTTCCCAATTGGGGGGGCTGGAGAAAATGGTAAGGGGCGGCTTCATTGCCCGTGGCACGAAGCCACACACCCATACCATTTTCAGTTACAGGACTTTTATTAAAGGTAGGGGAAGTGATTTCACTTTTGTCAGATATCACCCAAAAAAAAATTTTTTTCTGTTAAAATGCTCTATTATAAGGTGTGGAAACCACATATGGAGTTTCCCCCTCCCCCACGTTAGCAGAGGAGCTAATAAAAGTTCCCCAGGTCACCACAATTCTCCTCCAATCAGGAGAGAGCAGCAGGTTCACATAGTGTAGCTACTTTTGGGGGCCCCTAGTGCACCAGGCTGGTACTACACCATGAATTTCAAATCACTTCCCCTACCTTAAGCAAGTATAAGCATCAATAATAACATCTGTTGTTGTTGAAGTTGCAACAGACACGCAGCATGCATAAAGCTAAAGGTCTGACTCAGAGAGTTTTCTGTTTTCAATCGATGAAATGCTGTTGGTTTAGTGGCGCCTCAGCTGTAGTTAGTTAGTAGCAGTAGTAGTGTTTCAAATCATTTTTAAATATAAGCACTTAATATCTTGGGTTGTTTTTGCATGCCATCGTGTTTGATGGGGCAGGCTGGGTATTATTTAGGGGGGCATTGCCCCCCCCCCCCCCCCCCCATACCCATGCCTAGATCCGCCCCTGGTGCATGAATGAGGCGCTGTGTTTGGATCCAGGCCAGGTGTGACTGCTCCCCTGCAGTTTGCACCACAGGATAAATGAGCTGTCATCTGCATAGATCTATGGATATAAAAGCCCACATGCATCGCAGGGAAAGTGGAAGTGGAAATGCGGAAGCTACGCTGCCACTCAAAGTGACTATACTGCTGCCATTCACAGTGTGTCTTTTCCGGCACTTATCAATTCTATTTTCCATTACCTCTGATTGGCCTGCCAAACCTCCACTGCTGTGACGCATGCAAACACTTAATTGCCTTCCCTTAATGATATATATTAATGATATATTAAAATGTTGAAAATGGGTTGAGTTCCTGTTTAATGTGACAAACTGCCATATTGAGAACTTCCTGTGAACTTCCTGGGGTTTATTAAGACTGTAGTAGATCATAAAAAAAAAAGAAATCGCTTTAAAATGGTGTCAACGAATAATAATATGTATTTAGGACCATGCTCGATGAAGTCTGGCAATCGGAGTGCAAGTGGAGTGGAGAGATTAAAAAAGAGACAGCCATGAGGACATGCTGTGAGAAACATCACACTCAGCTAATAATTGCAGAGCAGCCTTATACAGCGTAATGGAGACGTGTTGACACTTGGAATTATCCCACCTTCACACGCAGGCCATTGGTGGCTCCCCTCCGGGCGCGCATTTCGTGTGTTTGTGAACAACTTGGTGCCAAATGACTTCTATTTCAGGACATATATCTGGTGGCACAATGGAGTCAGGGCGCACTGGGGCAGTGGCGTTTCTTTTTTTTTTTCTTAACGGACGGACGGACGGGCGGACGGACGGACGGACGTGCAAACGGACGTGCAAACGGACGTGCAAACGGACAGACGGACAGGGAGTGAAACATAGTCACCACCTTACGGTGCGACAATACATATAAAACGTGGAAAACATAGAGGCGTCGCTCTATAGAGCGACCCCTCAATAGTAACAGAGTTTTGGGAAGGTGGGCAACTTCGTTGGAGAGGGCCACTATATTTCACACCCAATCGAGAGGGCCAAAATGTACACGTCAATAGGCCCACTTGGAATTGTATTGGAATCAGTAATACAGTATATGACTATTTCGATATTAACCCATGGGCCGCATTGAGTGAAGATGGGGCCACATGTGTGTTGGCTACTGGCCGTGCATTAAAGGGGAACTCCACCCATTTTCAACATTTTTTTCTGAGAGTGTACAAATGCAACCAGATGAACCCTAACAGGTTCATTTGGTTCCATTTGTACGCTCTCAGAAAAAAAGAAGCGTCTAAAGAAATCCATTAACATGGTGAAAATACATCTTGATGATGTCATCAAGATGTTTCACCATGTTAGTGGTTTTCTTCAGACCTCCATTTCTTGGGAACACAAAATGGGAGAACTTTTTTTTATCATGTCCAGCCAGCACCTCTATGGTATACTAATGACATATTAGAATTAGAATCTCCCTGTGATGTGGCCCCCTTACAGGTTGTGACCCTAATATAAGACCTAGGCTTATATTGCTTACGCCTAGAACCGGCCCTGCCCCTTGAAATAATGGCAAATGTTGTATACCGTAATAATGGCCACTTTACAGTCCCTTGAAGAAACGGTAAAGGAATACACAAGGGCCACTTGTGTTGTCATGTAAACAATGGCTGACAGCCCCTCTGAACAACACGTGAGTAACCAGACAGCCTCTTGTTTTCACTCCAGGAAAACCACAGGAAGGAAAGAAAGACTGAAAAAGCCACAGCGTCAAAAAGGAGCCGCCGACGGGCATTACCTCTGCAAACCCCCTGCATGCTTCCTGTCGAGAAGAAAAGGAAGAGAAGGAGGAGAAGACATGGAGGAGAGAAGTGTTGCTGCTGATCAGGGATCAGTTTTTTGCCATCAGGCGGACTAGGCAGTTACCTAGGGCGCCATGAGGAAGGGGGGGGGGGGTACAGGGGCTTTTTTCATGAGGCAGACTAGGCAGTTGCCTAGGGTTCAAATGAAGGGAGGGGGGGCGACCATGGGAGGCGAGGGGAGGGGGCGACCACCAGATATGCTTTAAAAGGATACCAGGCTAATAAGCCTAATGAATACTCCTCCTCTCTATGACTGGAATGAAACATTTAAAATTTAGTTTAAAAATAGTTCATCATTTTATCGCTTGAGGGCGCCATTTTACGGGAGATTTTCCCTGGAGCCCCCCCTTACCAAATGGACCCGTATGGGTCCATTTGGTAAGGGGGGCAGGGGAAATGGTCGTGGCCGCGCGCGTGTGTGTGCAATGCCCCCCTAAACGCCCAGACTGCCCCACCAAACATTATGGCATGCAAACAACCCAAATTTCAAAGATATTTCAAATCAAAGTGCTTATAATTAAAATGATTTGAAACACTACTACTGCTACTAACTGACTACAGTCGTCTCACCACTAAACCGACAGCATTTCATCATTGGAAACAGAAAACTCTCTGAGTCAGACCTTTAGCTTCATGCATGCTGCGTGTCTGTTGCAACTTCAACAACAACTGATGTTATTATTGATGCTTTAGTTGACTAATAAAAGTCCTGTAACCGACTTCATCGCCTGCCCCCCTCCCCATTGATCAAACAGGATTTCTAAGCAGGTCTACCCACAGAGTAAATTCTAAAAATGGCTAAAGAACGTCTAAAAATGTCTAAAAAGTTTGAGTTTGAGTTTTAGATTTTATTTTATTTTAGATTAGACGTTGAATAGACATCTGACATCTCACTTAGATTAGATGTTGACTAGACATCTAATCTACTCATCTACGTCTAATCTACGTCTAATTTCTAACTTCCACTTTCAAACCTTTTTCAGAACTTGTTCTTAGTGGCTAAAGCCCACAGAGTGACTAGACTATAAAAACCACACAAGCACTAAATCTAGAATTACACACACACACACACACACCACACACACACAATATATATATATATAATATATATATATTATATATATAATATATATATATATATATATATATATATATATATATATATATATATATATATATATATATTATATATATATATATATATATTATATATATATATATATATATATATATTTCAAAATAGAACATTGTATGTTTGGGAAAGCGATTTACCAAAAAAGTTTTTTAATACTCAGGCAACACTCTTTCTGAGTGCAAAGTTTAACATTTGCACAAAATATAATGCACTTTCTCTTGCTAATGTGTGGGCAAGTGTGGACTGGATTACAGCTTCATGGATGCTGACAGAGTTACAATCTGCTGTATGGTTGTTGGAAACTGTATGGAAAGTGCAAAGTTTACAGTTCAACATGCAAACTTTCCTGAAACAAGTTTTTCCAGGTTCTTGGCACATTATACTGTAGCTACCGTGTGTGTGTGTGTGTGTGTGTGTGTGGTGTGTGTGTGTGTGTGTGTGGTGTGTGGTGTGTTGTGTGTGTGTGTGTGTGTGTGTGTGTGTGCGTGCGCACGCTGTGATTAGACAGACCCAGTTTTTCATCTCGTTATCTAGCAGTCCTGACTTAAATTTCACTCAGCATACAGTGAAACTTCATGAAACTTTCCGTCTCATTCTTCTTTCTTTCTCTTGTGAGCTACTAGTACAAATGTGTAATTTTAAGCCAATTCCCACCCTATCTCTACGCCGAGAGAAGCTCAGGTACTTTCAGTCTAGATAATATCTGATATAGACAGCGAAGAGACGTATAGACATTCTCCGTCTTTACTCATCTATAAATGATGAAAAGAATACATATGATCGTATTATGTTCTATTATAATAACCTTATGTAATATATTACCATCGCAATATTGAAGCGTTTGATTTTTGTATGTCATTCCAGCCATATCGCAGCGATTTTCAACCAGTGGTCCGGGGACCACCAGTGGTGCTTGAGAGACATCCAGGTGGTCCCCAGCTAAATGATGCACAGTTGGTAACCAATCGGCAAAAATCGTATGGCCCGTGTCGCTTCATCGCCGCACATGAAGCCGCACCCATTCCACTTTCGGTTACAAGCATTTTAAGTACAAGCACTTTAATTTGAAATATTGTTTTGCATGCCATCATATTTGGTGGCAGTCTGGAGTCTGGGCAGTTAGGGATGCCCCTAACTGCCCATGACCACCCCTCCCCCCCATGCCCATGCCTAGATCCGCCCCTGCTCTCTCTGTCTGGACCGCTCCATGTCTGTGTCTGTCTCCATGCCAAACCTGTACAATTAGTCCAGTACACAGGGGCGGATTGGCACATATTTTCCCACCGGGACAATTTTGCCTTTGCCAGGCCACCCTGGGAGGGGGGGGGGGGGGGCAGCTGTTAACCAGATGTAACTCTTTGAGAGCGTAAAAAATGAAACCAAAATGAAACCAAATGAAACCCTTGCGGGTCCATTTGGTTTCATTTTTACACCCTCAAGAGTTAAAATATTCATCATGTGAATTAGCCCAACTTACAGTAGTCTACACAACTAGAGAATGTAGAAGATTAATGGTCATTTTGATCTGTATGTTCCAGGCGAGCATCTAGCGCATTCTAGTGCATTTTGGAAGTGCCCACTAGTGCATTTTGGATCTTGTCCAGAAGGCCACTAGGTGGCGCAGGCCACCGGGAAAACTCCCTGTACTCCAGATGGCCAATCCGCCCCTGCCAGTACATCATCACCCCCACAGCGCTGGCTGGCTCCCACTCAGAGCCCATTGTCACACAGAGGAGACAGAGACAGCGGTGCTCTGGCCAGACTCCAGCTAACATCCATCCCCACAATAACCTCCAACAACATGCATTCTCCCTGCCGCATCCATCCAATTGGCCCAGGGTTTTGAATATTGCATAACAGTCTGTATTTCCATGGCTACTGCTGTTATAGTTCCTCTCATCGCGGGCAGATATGAAAGGATGCATTACAGTTTTATCTCGCCACCAGGAGCAATTTTCTAGGCCCCCGAATATTATTCTTCTGAATGCTGTTATTTGTGATCTGCAAGAATATCCTTTTTTGTAAGTGTTCCCCGTTGGTGCTGAAAACATGCATTTCCAACATCCTGGTCATTTGTATAACACAGGGGTCTTCAACAGGTGGTCCGGTGGTGGACCACCAGTGGTCCCTGAGAGGGTTCCAGGTGGTCCCCAGCTAAGTTGGTTAACCAGATGTAACTCCCGGGCAACTTCCTACAGTAGTCTGCTTATGGCAAAAACGCCCCTGAATCAACAGTGTACCATCCAGGACTAGACTTGTACAGTAACTGCTAACAATGTCTTCTAACTTCTAGCATGCTGTCAGTATGTGGAATAGTTTACCAGATCCCATTTGGTAAACTCTAAACACCTGTCATTGTTCAGGGTAATTGTCCTAATAATTGAGGGACCTGTGATAATGAAAGAAAATCATTTGTTTGTTCGTTCTGTATATATATTTATCTGTTTTTATATTTTGTCATGCCAATAAAGCCCTTTGAATCAAAATGTATAATCTATTCCATTAATGTATTCTGTTAATGTTGGATGGGGGTGGGGGCATGCGAAGACGCAACAACATTTTCAGTTACAGGACTTTTTATTAGTCAAGTAAAGCATCAATAACAACATCATTTGTTGTTGAAGTTGCAACAGACACGCAGCATGCATAAAGCTAAAGGTCTGACTCAGAGAGTTTTCTGTTTTCAATGATGAAATGCTGTTGGTTTAGTGGTGACACATTCGCAGTTAGTTACTAGCATAGTAGCCTGGCCTATAACCTGAAATGAGTTTGGCCTGGGGAGAGGGGGGGGGGGGTGAGCTGATGAGCTGATCTGATTTGATAAAAAGAAAGAAAAGGGGCTCGCAACTCACTTAAAAGTGCCCAGATTTTATTTAGCGACACAGGTAGAGCAGCGACGTTTCGACCTGTTTAGGTCTGTTTAGGCATCAGGCAGATCTGATTTGATCTCACCAACGTGTCTTCATCCCGCCCCCTCTCCCCTCACTGCTGTGCTACGTCACATCATTTGGAGCCACGCCCACCCCAAAAGGTTGACTCCTCCCACTTCTAGGCCACCGTGGCTAACAAATTAGTCCGGCCTTTCCGTTTTCGCGCAACGCAGACGGAAATGAAAGCCTGGGTGTCGATGCTCTAGTTAGTAGCATAGTAGTGTTTCAAATCATTTTAATTATATGCACTTTAATTTGAAATATTTTTGAAATTTCGGGTGTTTTGTATGCCATCATGTCTGGTGGGGCAGTCAGGGCATTTAGAGGGGCAAAATTGCCCCTCCATGCCCATGCCTAGATCCGGCCCTGTTAAGAAGCGAACTTTTGACTGTAAATGGATATTCCCCCAAACTGTGTCAGCGCCTCCTGCTTGGCAGCAGGTACCAGCCTGAATATAAGTGGGTCATCTTTGACCTGAGACTCACTCTCATCTTTCACTGTACCAAATGTGTGGACCTAAATTCTGCCATGATGTACATTTAGACGCTGACATTAATGAAGTTATCCTCCCAACACAGGTGGCTTTGATTACTGTCAGAAATACTGACTTTTTTTAATCCCATTCTGGCATACAGACAGTGTATTACTCTGTTTAAACGTAACCATCACAATATAATACATGGCATATCTGAATGGTGAAAACACTTTATGGCAGGGGTTTTCAACCGGTGGTCCGGGGACCACCAGTGGTCCTTGGGAGGGTTCCAGTGGTCCCCAGCTAAGTTGTTTAACCAGATGTAACTCTTGAGAATGTAATTTTTTTTTACATTCTCAAGAGTTTGGTTTCATTTTTACTAAAAATGAAACCAAACGGACCCTGGCGGGTCCGTTTGGTTTCATTTTCACACTCTCAAGAGTTAAAATATCACCATCTTACTCATTTTGGTCTCTATCTTTTGTCTGTTTTGTTTCCCAATTGTTGTGGACAAAAGCAAAATAAATCTTTAGTTTTAGGGTCTGTGGGGCAAAACAAAAAAAAATCTTCAAATGAGGGTCCGTGGCTCACATGCTGAATAAAATGGTGGGCCCTGGCATCGAAAAGGTTGAAAACCCCTGCTATATGGCATAAAATAGCCACATAGCAGTAAACTGGCGGAGCTGTTCGCCTGTCTGTCTATTGTAACCAAACACACTCCTTACGTGGGAGGGATGCAAAGCTATGATGGTTCAAAATACAAGCCAGTGTTTCAGATGGGATTCATAATAAAATGCCCATGGTTTACGTCTCAATACACCGTTCAAGTGACTGAAGGAGCGCATGTGAGTGAACAAATGAAATGAAGTTGTGGGGTGTTGGAATTCGGCCATATAGCGATCGTGGCGTGCCATGTGTACGGGTTGGTTGGTTGTTGTTGGTTGGTTGGTTGGTTGGTTGGTTGTACACCAGGGCCGGATTTAGCCAGCCCTACTAGGGTGGGCTGGAAGAATGGTAGGGTGGGCAACTCCAGAGTTTTTCATATGAAGCAGTGGTTTTCAACCTTTTTGACATCAGGGCCCACTATTCATTCATTATTTGAGCCACGGACCACCACTTGATGACATTTTAGCCCCACAGAACCCAAAACTAAAGATTTATTTTTGCTTTTTTTTTTCTTCCAAAAAACAAAACAGGCAAACATACAGATCAAAATGACAATTAATCTCTCTAGTGACCATTAATTGACCATTAAATGACCATTAATTCTGTAGTAGTGTAGACTTGGGCTGATTCAGATGATGACTATTTTAACTCTTGAGAGTGCTCAATAATGAAACCAAATGGCCTGCAAGGGTCCATTTGGTTTCAGTTTTATGCTCAGTGGTCCCCAGACCACTGATGAAAACCACTGATATTACCTTTCATTGGGTGGGCAGGATGCACGTTTGGGTGGGCCCTGCCCACCCCTGCACCCCTCTAGATCCGGCCCTGTTGTACGCGACCTTTGACATGATCCTGTTTCAGGTTTGACAAACATTTTGACCCTGTGTGTGTGTTCTTGCTGTGTGTACTTCTTCGACTACTACTGCTTTGTATTGCCATTGTGTAAATGCTTTTGTGATGACAATAAAAGAACCGATGGTGCTTTTGTGTCTTTCGCCTCTTCCCTGCTCTGCAGCCACTTGTAAACTAGACTTTTCAGACTGAGAAAGCATTGTGTTCTGCTGAGTGACAATGTGGATGGATGGATGGATGGATGGATGGATGGATGGATGGATGGATGGATGGATGGATGGATGGATGGATGGATGGATGGATGGATGGATGGATGGATGGATGGATGGATGGATGGATGGATGGATGGATGGATGGATGGTGCACATTGTCTGGTGTGTCTTTCATATGACAAAGAAGAGTGCAGAAATAGGTATACGAACTGTTTTTGCAACCAGTATTTCTGTGATGTTGTGTCTGCTTGTTGCATACAATAGTATGCAATTTGAGGTCATTGGTAAAATTGTAACTATAATTATTTTGCTACTTTGCAGATGTACAAAATAAATGAACCACTTTAGCCGTGTTTCATCATACATACACTATTTTACAATAGCCGATTTACAAACTCAAGCTTGTGTGTGTGTGTGTGTGTGTGTGTGTGTGTGTGTGTGTGTGTGTGTGTGTGTGTGTGTGGTGTGTGTGTGTGTGTGTGTGTGTGTGTGTGTGTGTGTGTGTGTGTGTGTGGAGATACCGGTCTGTGTTTCAACACCGGTTTATGATGACGTCCCTGTCAAACAGCAAAAAAGTAATTTCCCTTCAAAAATCAATGTCTCTATAATTGTAAAGATTGAAACTGCCTGCATTAAAATCTGTTTTAAGTTTTAATGAAAAATAGCACCTTCTATTTTTCGGGGGAAAATCTTGTTCTTCTATGATCCTCACCAAGTGATTAGTTAATTGGGAAAGTAAATGAGACTGAGTTGAGGAAGTAAAACAATTAGTTGCATTCATTTCTTATCATGTTCAATATACCAGGGGGGCAGTTCTAATATTAATTCAATACCATCCCGCGGGACAAAGAATTCATTCACAGGCCTGATTTGGGACCCCGGGCCTTGAGTTTGACATATGTGTCCCAAACTCATATGCAGGGAAAATTAGGATTCAACTCTCATTTTATTATTGGCCTCCATAAGTTCTAATTCTTCATTCTATCTGTGGTGTTTGTGAGACATTCTCCCCATCTCTCTCTCTCTCTCTCTCTCTCTCTCTCTCTCTGTCTCTCTCTCTGTCTCTCTCTCTCTCTCTCTCTCTGTCTCTCTGTCTCTCTGTCTCTCTCTCTCTCTCTCTCTCTCTCTCTCTCTCTCTCTCTCTCTCTCTGTCTCTCTCTCTCTCTCTCTCTCTCTCTCTCTCTCTCTCTCTCTCTCTCTCTCTCTCTCTCTCTATCTCTCTTTCTCTATTGTCACATGGACACGCACACACACGCACGTATGCACACGGTGAGTCAAGCCGTGTCAACCCAGCTGTTTGCCTCACACGCCCTGGGCTGGCTGTGCGACTTGCATTTGGCTTAATTAATGAAATCACAGCGTGAACTCATCACAGGGACATGGAGGCCGGCCTATTAACTGTGTTGTCCACGTCTGAATGAACACAGGCAGCCATATGGAGGGAGCAGGCCATAGTGGAAGAATACAGAAATATACTCTTCAAGAGCCATGTATTCAACAGTAAAAGTAGTAGTTCCGGTCATTTTGTGGAGGTCTATGGGGGACACACAGTAAAAGTAAATGAATCCAAAAAACTTCCTCCCTTTATCTTTTGACCCATTTCTAAAATACCAGCACATCCTTCTTTTATTTTTACCCCTCTATCACAGGGAACTAGAGATGCCCGATATTGACTTTTTTACCGATATCCGATATCCCGATATTATCCAACTTCTAATTCCCGATACCGATATCAACCGATATCAACCGATACCGATATATGTGGCCTCCAGTGGTGGAAATATAACAGAAACTATTACTATACAAATATTTAATATAAATAAACATTTAGTATAAATACGAATTCATGTTATAGCCTCGAAATACTCCATACAACTATAAATTCAACATGTAGCCTACTAGTAGTAGGCTACATACGTGAGTAGTACAAAAGTAATGGTATAAACATGACCGTAGCGCTGAGTCTACATCTCTGTAAATAGTCATAATTTCCAGTTTGTAAATACCGATACCGATATTTTCCGATATGAAATTTGAAAGCTTTTATCGGCCGATAATATCGGAGGGCCGATAATATCTGGCATCTCTACAGGGAACCATGTTTTTTGTGTCCACGTCACTACACTGAAAAAGTAGTTCCATGTGATATTATCCATGCAGATTATTCCCACAGAAGGTGCACCTAAAGTATGTGCTTATTCCCTGCAGATGCAGTAAAGAAGATAACTGTTGCTTTAATGGGCGTGTTGTGTGGGGAGGTTGAGTTTGATCCCTCTGTTCTTGTTAAAGTTCTCTTTGATTCCAGTTCCTGTCCAGTTCGTCATTTTTAAGGTTTTATATGCTGACAAATATGTTACTATCCCATTAGGTTACACCCTGACACTGCCATTCTGACTGTGTGGCTTCCAAGTGAGGTTAGGATAACTAATGTGATGTGCCAAAAGCTACCATTTCCAAATCTTTCAAAAATAGCAGCTGAAAGCTTATTTCAATCTACCGACAGTATAAATGACGTAATAATAAACTGTAATAATAAAACGCATAGATGAACTTAGTGGAGGGAAAAAGCACAATGAAATGAATTAAAAGTACCAAATAAAATGTAATTGATTATAGCAAGAGCACTTAGTAGTTAGTTCCTCCACTGAGGCCATGTGGGGTGAGGTTAACTGGGTATATACCACCCATTAAATCCAGGACAGAGAATCCAATACTCCCAGTATATTTATAGTCTGTTACACTTTAGTCTGGGAAAAAAAATGTTTCCAACAGGGGAAGCAGAGGGGGAAAGTGAGAAGGGAATGGATTTGTGCGGCCTGTTTAAAGTCTTCAGCCTAGTTCATTCAGACCAAAAATATGTGATGATGAGTCAATACTATTTTAAGCTTATTACTGTGGTTTTGTGAACCAAATGCAAGCTTCAAAACCACCAAAGTATACTGAACTCATCCAGTCTGTTATGAGAGGCTAGTGTAAGACCACACACCTGTGTCAGAAGGCTTCTTGCTTCTTGTATTTTCCGGTGTGTTGTGCTTTTGGCTTGTTTTGCTTTTGCAGTGTTCGGCTCATCTGGAAGAAAACTACCAGCAAAATGCTTGGCAAGCGGAGACAATTCTTTCAAGTGCAAGAGAAAAGTTATGAAAATCTGCAAACTTAATCGTTCCCAAGAAATGTCTTCACTAATGTATTAATCTGTAACATGTACTAAATGATTAAAATCGAACCCTAAAACCTGTTTTGACCCGTTTTCAGGTCAAAGTCGGGGTACTGGTCAATATTCACAACCTATATAAAGGCCCTGCTACACTAGCAATATTTTGAGCAATATCAACTAGCAATGTCAACATCAACAGGCAACATGATGAGACACATGGCAACAGGCAACATTAAAAAGGGAATTCCACCCATTTTCATTTTTTCCTGAGTGCACAAATGTGAACCAAATGGACCCTAGCGGGTCCATTGGTTCCAAAGTCAACGTTGATAGTTGGCGTTGCTCAAAACATTGCTAGGTGTATCAGGGCCCTAAGGCAAAACGTGCAAAATGTCGTCTTGCTTTGTATAGCATGTGATCTAGGGGGTTTTCATAAATCCATTCCAAGCTTTGACTAATTTAAATTGTATGGGGAAGTTATTATTAAGAGTTATTAAGTGATTTTTTCAATGTGTTTCTAATGGTGTCTAATAACATGCACTAAAATGTTTAAATTCAGCACCAGTGGGAAACCTCACAAAGTCACGGTCCAGTAGGGTTGCCACATGTGTCTGACAAAAATCCTGGACATTTTGACTATCCAATCGGCGGCCTATTATCGGCGGCGATTATCGGCCTTTTGGTCGGAAGCAACGCACCTCTTTAAACATCTAACCCAGAAATATATCACACTTTTACACTGAAATGTTACTGCTCTCATTATTTTATTACTCTTTTACATATCAGATTAATAATTAGGCTACTTAACCATTAATTTTCAACTCTTTCTGGAGCAGTCCAGTTTTCATTTTTCTCATCTCAGTTATCTTTAGATAGACAGATTTAGATTCAGGAGTTTTCCACTCATTTTGGCGGTAGGTGGGTCTGGAAAAGAGGTAAATATAGCGACAAATGTGCCAAGTTGGCAACACTGGTACGTACAGGCACGCTACAATTTAATAGGACTATCATACTGATCTGAGACTGTGAGTGACGCAACTTCGCAAGTCAGGTTAGTTGCGGTCTCTAGTCTCTAGAAAAAAAAAATACTTTTGATCATGTATAAAAATCCGGGACATTCAAGTGTCCAGGATTTATTTTATTTTTTTCCTGGACAGACCATGAAAATCCGGACAATCAGGAAAATCCGGGACCTGTGGCAACACTACGGTCCAGTTCACTAACCTACAGAAGGAAAACATGCAAAATGTCCTCATGCTTTATGTAGCATGTGATATGTCTAACTAGGGGGGTTTCAAGATGCTGAATCCATTCTTAAAAAACAAATGTTTGGAATGGATTCAGCATCATGAAAACCCAGTTAGACGTATTACAAGCTGCATAAAGAATGATGACATTTAACATGCTTTACCGTCAAGTTGTGACTATAGCACCCCTATAGGACCTGTTTTTTTTTTGTATGTTATTGGGCAAGAACTTTCTTGGAAACGATTGTCAACTGTTGAATTCCAGGCTTCGGGTGTGTTGGTCGGCTTTACACACATCAATGCCATAGCCGTGGGAAGGGGGGGTGCTTCGGGTGCTATGGCACCCCCAGTGGTCAGGGGGGAGATTTTCCATTTATTTCCTTCTTTTTTAATCGATATATATATATATATATATATATATATATATATATATATATATATATATATATATATATATATATATATATATATATATATATATATATATATATAGACAGAGTTACGCCAACACCGTTCACTTCAGTCCATAGACTTCTGTTGGATAGTGACAATGAATAGTGACAACCGGAAGTTACTGAATGCATTGAAGCCTATGGGCTCGCGCGAGTACATGGACCACGTGACCAGGCTGTTTTCTGACCCCTCAATGTCGCAACTCTTCTACTAGATGCATAGTGACTAGATGGCTCTGGTACCGCGGTGCACGCTGGACAGGCCTGCGCATTTCCTGTTTACACGTGGAATCATTGTAGAGAGCGGAGCAAAACTCCCGCACAACGTCAGTACCGTCATGTCGTCTCAAAAACGAATTTCAGATTGGTTTAGAACGCCAGCTACAAGAAGCATCCAGCAGCAGCAGCGCCAGCATCGCGCCCAGTGTTAATACGGATGATTCTTCTGAAGATGATCTTCCCCGACCCGACCCGGCGGCACCCTCTCCACCACCGCCGTCCCCGCCCGCCACGGCGGCAGCAGCAGCAGCAGCAGCAGCAGCAGCAGCAGCAGCAGCAGCAGCAGCAGCAGCGCCTCCTCCACCCCCGCAGAGACTATGGATGATCCCGCCGAGGCCAACAACGACAATCCACCTGAAGAACCACCGCAAGCCATACCACCAGCCTACTAGCTTCATTTGAGGAGCCATTCCAAGCCATACCACCAGCCTACTAGCTTCATTTGAGGAGCCATTCCAAGCCATACCACCAGCCTACTAGCTTCATTTGAGGAGCCATTCCAACCACCAGACTACAACTTCCCAGGACGGAATATTGGGAAAGAAACACAGAAACAGAAGTTGGTTTAAAACATGGAAATGGATCCATTATGTGGCAGAGACTGATCGTGTTCTATGTTTTACGTTGCGTCAAAGCAGTGGAAAAGAAGCTCATAAAAGAAGACAATGTGAGACGAGGAAATATGTTCGTTAAAGGGGGATTTGCAAACTGGCGTAAAGCACAAGAAAAAGTTTAAAGAACATGAGAAGTCGTGGTTGCACTGCCATGCCGTGGAGAAACAAACATGTTGCACTTAAGCAAGTGCCCATCAGTGCCATCTCAACGATGACAAAAAAGTGGACATACGCGGCCCTCATGAGGACATTTATCTCCACCGCCGTTTGGGTTACTGTGAACATTTTGGATTAACTGACATTTGGGTTGCATTTGGACTACATTTCGATTTGGATTAGCCGACACTCATCTCATCTCATCTCATGGTATGTAAAACAAACTACACTGTGGTGTTATTATTGTAAAATATGCCATGCTGCCGCCGAGCAGAAACCCTCTGAGTTGTTGGTATGAGTGTAGAGTGTGGAAATAAATGGCACCCAAAGTGAGAAGTTGTATGTTTTTCCATTATAGTTCCTAAAGTTGTCCACATAGTTGTTGCGCATGCTGCATGCAGGGTCAGATTGGCCATATAGGGAGTACCAGGAGCTAGTTTTAAAAAGGAGTGTGTCATTGTCATTGTTGTGGGAGAAAAATGCATTAATTGTGTGTGCACGCGCATTTTACACGTGCACGTGTATTTTTTCTCAGCACCCCCTAGCCTAGCCTGGTCTAGCCCTCAATGATTTTGGCCTTGGGGGGCGGGGTGTCGTGGGATCCACACGGCGGAAGTGCTGCACTCTGATTTGATCTCACTAACGTGTCGTCATCTCCGGCCCCTCCCACGCCCGTCCACTGCTGTTCTACGTCACATCATTTACAGCGACGCCCACCCCAAGAAGGTTGACACCCCCCTCAAGGCCACTTTCCAACGCGCGTTGGTCCAGGCTTTCCGTTTTCGCGCAAGGCGGACGAAAATGAAAGCCTGGGTGTCGAGGCTACCCCTAGCCTAGCCCAAAGTACTTCCCACGGCTATGATCAATGCTGTCAGACTAGCCATCATGGGATGAAGGTGGACGATGATGCTTAATTCTGACACACATGAAGTGCATGTTTGACCGTGCCTGACCAATGTGTTTGCTCTGCAACCAAAGCTGAGATTATTTGTAATCTTATTAGTGTAATATTCCTATGTATTATGTTTATTGACCTAATTAAGCCGATTGCTTCATGGCTACAATTTTCGATTGAATAGTACTCCATTTTTTGTTCAGAGCCAGTGAGAAAGTGTTGTGTTAAGTGATCTCTTCGTGCCCTGCCTGTATATACACATGTCTTTGTGAAATAAATAGCCACTCTACCACTTGACAAAGTTATGTTTCCTAATGCAGTGTTCCTCATGTAGTGATATTCAATGTCCCTAGGCCCCAGCCCTGTCCAATTAGGTTATTTTCCGCACTATAAGGCGCACCGGATTATAAGGCGCACCGGATTATAAGGCGCACCGGATTATAAGGCGCACCTTTTAAAACTGATTTCATATATAAGGCGCACTGGATTATAAGGCGCAGTGAATAGAACCTACTACAGTTAACATAGAATAGAAGCTACTGCAGTCAACCAATCCATATATAAGGCGCACTGGATTATAAGGCTCACTGTGGATTTTTGAGAAAATTAAAGGATTTTAAGTGCGCCTTATAGCTATAAACAGTCTGTTTGAATAAGGTCAGAGACAGTAGGAGACGCTCTGTTGCTGTAGCTGCTGAAGTGGAGGTGCATTCTAGAGTGGTGTGCATTTCCTGGCAATAGACTTAAAGAGGGGGTTCCATGATTTTTGTATTTTTTTTCCCCAATTTTGTACATGTTTAAGAGGTTACAGTATGTAAATAGACCCCTTGGTGTGTTTTTTTATGTTCCACCCATCACCACCCACCAGGCAGACCAGGCATACTTAATGAACTGGTAGGGTGGAATCATACAAATGGCAGTTTAACAAACACTGTACATCTTTTGGGAAAAAATCTTACTTTTCATATAACATTAATACCTGATTATCATGTTTTAGGATAGAAAAAAATCATGGCACTCCATCTTTTAGTAGTAGTATTCATATACAGTTAGATTAGAGAGAGGCCATTGAGTCTAGGACAAGCCTTAAGATGGAGTCTGAAGAATTGAGTTTTCTGACTGCAGTTGAAGTCTGCATTTCTGATTCCTAGGGGGAAGTTTGTATACAGAGGAGAGGGAGACTTGAGGAAGAGGAATCCTCTAGTTTGGATTCCCTATGATGTGCAAGGTGGATGGGTTTCTGAACTGCCCACAGCCCTTCCATGAGACCCGGACCAAATGGAAACAAATTGTGGAATTTTATCATCAACATCAGGTTGAAAAGTGGTGAAGTGGTCCTTTTAATCGTTATTATACGTTTCACATATTAAGCGACAATTCCTCATTTACTCATGTTAATAAATGAGTATTTAGAATAATGTCTCAACTACAACTAGTGGCAAATACTTAGCTCATGTTGATAAGTGAGGACTGAGGAGTAGTTGCAACTTTAGAATAACGTCACAGTAGCATGTGTTAACTTCAACTCATGTTGGTGAGGGAGGATTAAATTAAATAGCATATTTGAACATTGATGACGTAGAATCACAATCAGAAGAACTTTCAGAAGCATTTAGCGAGAGTACAGTACATCAGTGCAACAGTACAGTAAATCATAGGTGTTACATCATGGTCACTTGAAGCACAGCTTGTTGCTACTTCAATCAGATTGGTTCCTTGAAATGACCTGTCGAATAATGACTCACTTCCGTTGCAATGCGTTCAGCATCACTCAGCTAATCATGTGTTCAGAATTCAGATCCACAACGGGGGAACAATTAGAAGGTAGAAGTCTGCACAGACCTTAAAGACATAGGGAAATTAAAAAATGTTTCCCATGCTATTCATTATCATTATGTGGGCATACTTAAAGTATGGGCATACTTAAAATTCTACATTCAACATTTTACTGTCATTAGTAAAATGTTGTGTGGAAATAATAAAAAAGCTCCCATATTCTGTGTTTCCAGAGAGCGTAACAGCAAAATTTTGAAATGATTGAGTGTGAATCTACAGGCTTGAGTGACCGCTGTAATGTGAGCTTTGAATGAGAGCTGACTGCACAGAACAAGTGTTTTGGCTGTTGGAACTGAAGTCACCAAGGTGTTGTCAACAATGAAAAGTGTTAGATCCTGCATGGGGCAGGACTGCAGGCCTTAGCTGGGAAGAAGAGCATCTCAGTCCTGTCAGTTCTGGGTTCAGCTTGAGGTGATGGGAGACGTTCACTGCGATATGTCAGTCACCCAGGGGCGGATTGGCACATATTTTCCCACCGGGACAATTTCGCCTTTGCCAGCAGCTGGTTAACCAGGTGTAACTCTTTGAGAGTTAAAATATTCATCATGTGAATTAGCCCGACTTAGTCTACACAACTAGAGAATGTAGAAGATTAATGGTCATTTTGATCTGTATGTTCCAGGCAAAGCATCTAGCTACATTCTAGTGCATTTTGGAAGTGCCACTAGTGCATTTTGGATCTTGGCAGTTGGCAACACTGCCTCCAGCAGCGCGAGGCAGTGCCCTGGTGCACAGGAGTGAACGGAAATATGGCAACTCTCCTACTTGAAGGCTCTGGTGTAGGACACCTTTTCTTTTTTGAAGGATAGAAACACTAGTTTGCCTGGCCTGGGCCTTGCGCCCTGGCCTGCCCTGGACTAAAAAAAAAAAAAAAAAAAACGGTCCAGGCCACTAGGTGGCGCAGGCCACCGGGAAAACTCCCTGTACTCCAGGTGACCAATCCGCCCCTGCAGTCACCCATGCAGTGATGCGCATAGAACATCCTCAACAGCTCAGCTCAAACATTGCAAATGGCATATGTTGCAAATACTACCGGTATATGTAACTGTAAAATGTACTAGACAGTCTGCTTACATACCATATGTTATGTATGCATATTTGATAAATTAGAGGAGAGAGAAAGTGAGAAAAGTGGTTATTATAGGGGAAGAGGACAATTACAATAAGCAGAGACAAAGTAGAAGCTGGAAATAAATTAGACAGCCGTTAAAGCAGAGTTTAGGAAGGAGCGAGGGAGATGGGGGAGAGATGGGGAGAGAGGCGAAGGCACAGGAGTAAACAGTAAACAGTTTGTGTCAGAGATACAGCAGTTACCCTATCATATGCCCACCAGAAACAGACCACCATGCTGCAGGCAATCTCAACACTATCAGTTTACCAATTTGTTTCTGTTGTTTTTCTAGGCTTTATCACATTCTGAACAGGATCAGGTGTTTTAGTTAGTGAAAAATAGCAGATCTCAGAGTTCGTAGCGTGTCACAGAGTGCCTGGTTTGACCTTGTAGATTTTATATTTTTAAATTTCATGTCACAGGAAGGGACATACATTTTAGGGACAATTTAGAGAATTTTACTCCCTGGGACAACGTTTTAGTTATATGGACACACTTTTGTTCTAGGGATTTTTTTTTGTTCCGTTTCTTAAAGGTCTATACTTTTAGGGTGATAAAGTTAGTATAAACAGACAGATGGTGAGACATTTATCACTGTGGTGTAAGACCATGTTGTAGGTTTCGGAGGTTACCGTATCACCTAAAACTGGAGTATGAATAGGCCTTTAGACTGAGGACTGACTAAGGTCTCCGAGGCACTTGCCCATCGGGTAAGTGCAAGTCAGGTTCTACTCGCCCTCAGGTCATGGTCACTTGCCCCCCCCCAAAAAAATATATTGTAAATTTTGCATTTAAGTTTACTTCCTGCTTGGGTGCTTTAAACCAGGGGTTTTCAACAGGTGGTCCGGGACCACCAGTGGTCCCTGAGAGGATTCCAGGTGGTCCCCAGCTAAGTTGGTTAAGCAGATGTAACTCTTGAGAGTGTAGAAATGAAACCAAATGGACCCTTGCGGGTCCATTTGGTTTCATTTTTACACTCTCAATAGTTAAAATTCTTAATCTTCATTAGCCCATAGTGGTCACAGACCCAGTGGTCCCTGACCCCAGCAAAATGATAGTTTGGAACCAAATGGACCTGGGAGAGAGATAGGTAGAGATACAGTAGCTAGAAAGCAGGGAAAGACACAGAGGCAGAGTGCAATGACTGCCTTCAAGACAAATTTATCTAGTGTTGTGTTATAGCACACTAGTAAGACTCACACTTGCCCGATCGGGCAACCAGGTAGCAGTCTTCACTTGCCCCACCATTTTTTTTACTTGCCCGGGCAAGCGGGCAAGTGTTAGTGTCAAGCCCGGGCTGTTAGTAGTACATCGGAGCAACGATACGCACCCGTTCGCGGAGTCAAACTCGGCAAAGCAGCTCCACCAGACCTAGAAAGTTTTGTTAGTTCATGTAGGGTGGAATTATGACAAACTCTTCATGACATCGTTTCACCCCCTTTTTGTGTTGATCTTTTTCTTTTCCAACACATTCATTTCTCGCTGTCAATGCCGCTGTTCTTTCCGCAAGCACATTTCCAGCCTCACAGCAGAAATCGATGTTGTTGTCACCGTGCACTTTTGACTTAATGTTCATGGAGTGTGAGAGTAAAGTCGCTCCTATACATCCAGAAACCCCGCACTAGTGCCAAATGGGGTATAGCTGGAACAGAAGACAGAATATGGTAATTCTGTGTGAGACTGCGTTCTAAATATCAGTGGGTGAAGTGGAAAGTACTTTAGATACAAAAAAACCCGTATTTTCCGGACTATAAGGCGCACCTAAAAGCCTTTAATTTTCTAAAAAATCCACACTGCGCCTTATAATCCAGTGCACCTTATATATGGATTGTTTGACTGAAGTAGCTTCTATTCTATGTAAACTGTAGTAGTTTCTATTCTCTGCGCCTTATAATCAGGTACGCCTTATATATGAAAACAGTTCTAAAAGGTGCGCCTTATAATCCAGTGCGCCTTATAGTCCGGTGCGCCTTATAGTGCGGAAAATACGGTACTTACTTAGACTTAATCTGACGAGTCTCCTCCATTGCTATCTGGTCTCTGGAGACCCTTCTTGCTCCATGACAGCTGACACCCATACCAGTCAGGCAGTCTGCCTCTTTCCACCTTCTGGAATCCAGTCAGTCCATCGCCACACTTGCTGGTCTCTCCCTTGGCAGTCGGAGTACGCGGCCAGGCCCGTCCTCCATCTCCTTTCAAAGGCGATGTCGGACAGTCCAGTGCAGATACCCCCCTGGCCTTCTCATCACCTCCTCATTGGTGATGTGGTCTCTCCATGAGATCTTCTATATCCAGCTTGTTGGTGATGCTGGCTGTCTTCATCCATGTGTCAGAGGCATAGGTCACTGTTGGGATGATGACTACTGACACGTCAAGGCGCCAAGGATGGTGGCCGTTGTGATGGATTTGGATGACCAGACTCTTTTTATATATATATATATATATATATATATATATATATATATATATATATATATATATATAGCTTTTGTGCCTAGTGATAGTTACAGTGCAGACAGACAGGAAAGAGAGACAGAAGTGGAGAGACATGCAGCAAAGGCCGTCATGAACGGAACTTGCGGGAACACACGACATGCTGTCAGGCCAGAGTCTCTAGACTATAATATGTGGCATGCACTTGGACCATTAGACCAACGGGTGACCACTGCTGTTTCTATTTATCTTGTTTCTTGTACTAGAAATGTTACAAACAAAAATACATTTTTGCTATCTATCTATCTATCTATCTATCTATCTATCTATCTATCTATCTATCTATCTATCTATCTATCTATCTATCTATCTATCTATCTATCTATCTATCTATCTATCTATCTATCTATCTATCTATCTATCTATCTATCTATCTATCTGCAGTTATCAAGCAATCATATCAAGCATCTTATCAAGCAATATCATTAGACATGCTGTTCAGAGACGTACGCACACACACATGCACGTGCCGGTGCTGCTGCATGCGTGCATGTGTATGCATACATACATGCATGCGTGCGTGTGCACAGCTTGCAGTGTGCACAGCTTGCAGTGTGCCTATCTACAGACCAGATTGAGACAGCCAGAGCCTCAACCACTGAGGCGACAGCTAAAAGAGCAGAAAGCTGAACTAGAAGGAGGTATAAAGTGAGGCGTGGGAGGATGCTGGTGGCAGCCAGGGAGACAACAACAACTACACGTGTACACGTGCATGTGCCAGACATCTATAGGACATTTCTTATTTCCTTCAAGTACCAATATGTCATCATGTTATTACCTTCCCTCCAATCTCTCCCTCGTTTCTTTTTTTTTTCTTTCTGAGGCATAAAGTATAAAATAGATGGAACATTCGATATTTTCTTCCTCTTCCTCTCGTCGTCGGGGGAAGGCGAAGGCGGGACATTCTTTTGATTAAAGGTCAAGTGTGAGATTGAAGACTTTGCTTTTCCGTTTGCCGTCGCGGCGTTTGTATAACAAGTGATATTAGACGGCAGCATGTGAACAACAGCATTAGAATAGCGGCTGTTGTTAAAATGTGTGTATATATATATATATATATATATATATATATATATATATATATATATATATATATATATATATAATATATATACATTTTTTTATTTATATATAAAATGTGTATGTATATATATATATATATATATATATATATATATATATATATATATATTAGGGGTGGGACTCGATTAAAAATTTTGATCTAATTAATTAGAGGCTCAATAATTAATTAATCTCAATTAATCTCATTTTATCGCATATCGCATATTATTATTTACCTGAGAAAAGTGAGAAAGCACATTTTTGAACTTAATTTGATATTACGAGTGAAGCAATGAACTGAATGAGTGAAGCAATGAACTGAATACTAGGCCTGTGAATCTGTGGGTGTCCCACGATACAATTCAGTATCAATTTTCTGGGTCACGATTCGATCCAAAAACTAGATTTCTAGATTTTTTTAAAATTCTCGATTCAAAAAGATTCCCCAATTCCAAAGCTTTCCTCTTTTCTTTTTTCCTTCTTATTTACCAAATTCAAGTACAAACGTTAGCATTTCTCAGTCAGTCCAGTACAATAATTGACTCTGGGGCAAAATAAATAAAATACTGGTAGTGGTACTTGGAAGACTAGCTGGTAAGAAAGGCAGTGCCACACACACAGCGCTGATTGTTCTGGAGCATACATTTGCGTACATTTAGCAGTCATTATTATCATGCAATTTAGCGTCAGATAAACACAATCTGTCACGATAGCCGCTGTGTATATTCCACCGCACGCAAACAAGGACGCTGCTCTCGAGGAACTCCACGAAATAATCAGCAAACAAGAGACTGCTCAGCCGGACACAGCACTGGTTATAGCCGGGGACTTTAATCATGCGGATTACACCAAAACCATGCCCAAATTACACCAACATATTCAGTTTAAAACGCGAGGAGAAAACACACTCGACCACTGCTACACTCTCTTCCGGGAAAGTTACAGAGCCCTCCCCCGCCCCGCTTTTGGCAAATCAGATCACTGCTCAATCCTCCTGCTCCCTGCCTATAGGCAGAGACTGAAGAGAGAGCCCCCGGTCTACAGAACTGTTCGTCGCTGGACCGACCAATCAGAGGCGATTCTGCAGGACTGTTTTGATCGCACGGACTGGGGTGCATTCAAGCAGGCTGGGAATTTGGACGACTACACCAACAATGTAACCACCTACATAAGGGAATGTACAGAGACTGCTGTTCCAGTCAGGAATATAAGGATTATGCCAAACCAGAAGCCCTGGATGAATGGGGACATACGTGCTGCTCTCTACACACGATCTGTAGCCTACAAGACGGGCACAGTAGAGGAATATAAAAATGCATGTTATGCACTCAGAGCGGCCATCAAACAGGGCAAGAAGGAATATGGTCAACGGATGGAGTCCAAACTCAACACCAACAACCCGAGGCACCTATGACAGGGCCTTCAAGCCATAACAGACTATAGGGGGAGCACCCAGCAACCCCAACACACAACATCCACCTTTCCAGATGACTTTAACACCTTCTCTGCCAGGTTTGATCCCTCTGCTCGACCCCCCAGCATGGTTGGCCCCTACCCCGCTAGTGTGCACTCACTTCTGCAACCCCCCCCCATTGGCATGGGGCGGGGGGAGCAGAACCCTCCTGGCACACCCCCACACCACCACTCCACCTCCGGCGTTGACCAGGACCGCCCACTCTCCATCACCCGGGATGAGGTCTACCGCTCCTTCAAGCGGATCAACCCAAGGAAGGCAGCTGGTCCAGACGGCATTGTTGGGCGTGTCCTGAAGGCGTGTGCCTACCAGCTAGCGGACGTATTCACAGACATTTTTAACCAGTCCCTCTCCCTCAGCTACGTCCCCACCATCTTTAAAACCAGCACCATCATTCCCATCCCTAAACTGCCTAAGGTGTCTGGCCTAAATGACTGGCGCCCCATAGCTCTTACTCCCATAGTGAGTAAGTGCTTCGAGGGTCTGGTCAAAGGACTTATACTGCCCATGCTTCCCCCCACCCTCGACCCGCTGCAGTTTGCTTACAGAGCAAACAGGAGCACTGAGGACGCCATCGCCCACGTCCTGCACACGGCCCTTTCTCACCTGGAGGGAAGCCGCACTTATGTGAGGATGCTGTTTGTAGACTACAGCAGTGCTTTTTTTTTTTTTTTTTAAACATCTATTTATTGAATTTTAATTTTACAGAACAAAAGGTAAAACAGTGAAAGCAGACAGGAAACTGCATGAGCAAAGAATTTGATGCACTTTCACAAAACATAAAAGGAAAAGAAGAGGGAAAAAAATAATAATAAAAAAAATAAAAATAAAAATAAAAAATAGAATAAATAAATATCTAAATATATATTTACCAAACTACTGAAGCATTATGATGCTAGTCGGTCCACCATCTGATCCGCCACCGAACTATAAATGACTGTAATCAGTCTGAAATATCAGGGAGTCTGAGCTCATCAAAATACCTAAAGAAAGGATCCCAAATTCTATTGAACTTTTTTAGGGAGCCGCCAAGCAAACATCTGATTCTTTCCAATTTAACATAGTGAAGGATGTCTTTAATCCATGAAGTGTGTGATGGAGGGGTGGGCGACTTCCACCTAAGTAGTATTAGACGTCTGGCTAATAGGGTCACAAAGGCAATAAAGGACATCTCCATAGAAGAGAGCAATAGTTCAGGGGAAGAGACCCCAAATAGTGCCATCATAGCATTAGGCTCTATCGGTCTACCGACTATCCTAGACAGCGACTCAAAAATCTCCACCCAGTAGGTCTGCAGAACAGGACAGGACCAGAACATATGTAAATGATTTGCCGGAGCCTGGTGACAACGGTCACAGATCGGATCTATGCTGTTATAAATTCTGGACAGTCGAACCTTAGTGAAATGAGCACGATGTACAACTTTAAACTGAATCACTCCGTGCCTCGCACAAATGGAAGATCTGTGTACTTGAGCTAGTATGTCTTCCCAAAGCTCCCCTGAAATCTCCTCTCCCAGTTCCCCCTCCCAGAGTGCCTTGATTGAGTTGAGAGATACTGAACGTATAGAGTGGATCTGATTATAGAAGTACGAAATCATCCCCTTCAGACCAGGTAATGGGTTAAGAAATATATCTAAAGCCGTCTCTGGGGGACGACCATGGAACTGAGGGAATATTCTACTAATAAAATTACGAATCTGTAAATACCTGAAAAAAATGAAAATTAGGTAAAGAAAACTTAAGCGATAATTGTTGAAAGGAAGCCAAATTATTGTCGATATAAAGATCTTTAAGTGTTTTAATACCTTTTGTTAGACCAAATATCAAAGGCATTGTCAACTAATGATGGAGGGAAGGTGTGATTAGCTGCAACTGGAGCCAACACTGAAAGTGTCTGGAAACCAAAATGCCGTTTAAACTGATTCCAAATTCTAAGTGATGTTTTCACTATAATGTTCTTTGTATACTTTGCGGAGGAGCTCCCGATGGGAGCATGAGCTAAAGCAGAGAGTGAAACCGGTCTACAGGAAGCAGCTTCAATTTGAACCCAAATAGGGGGAGGGTCTAATGAGCCAGATTGTATCCAGAACTGTATGATCCTAAGATTAGCTGCCCAGTAGTAAAACCTCAGATCTGGTAGGGACATTCCACCCAAGGCTTTGGGTCTTTGTAAGAATTGTTTGCGTAACCTTGGCGCCTTCCCATCCCAAATAAAACTTAAAATCATTGAATCAATTTTGCGAAAAAAGTGTTGGGGAAGAAAAGTAGGTATGCATTGAAATAGATACAGGTATTTAGGGAGAGTATTCATCTTAACAGAATTAATTCGGGCAGCCAACGACAGCTTCAGCACCGACCAACGGTCAAAGTCCTCCTGAGTACGTGTTAAGAGGGGGGCAAAATTGAATTTGTAAAGATCTTTAAATTCACGCGTCACTTGAACTCCCAGGTAGGTAAAGCCATGCACTGCGATCTTAAATGGCAGGTTGTGAGGTGAATAATTGCGTGCTGATTCATTTAAAGGAAATAGTTCACTCTTATTAAGATTTAATTTATATCCAGATATCGCGCCAAATGAATCAAAGACAGAAAGAGCCGCAGGGATAGAAATAGAGAATCTGGAAATATAAAGTAGTAAATCGTCCGCGTAAAGCGACACTCTTTGCTCCATCCCACCTCTTACAATGCCTGTAATGTTAGGGTGGGAACGCAGTGCAATGGCGAGGGGCTCTATGGCGATAGCAAAGAGGAGAGGACTCATAGGACAGCCCTGACGGGTCGACCGGTGGAGTGGGAAGTATTCAGATTGGTTACCATTTGTCCTGACCGAGGCTAGAGGGGAAGAATATAGTAATTTCACCCAGGAGACAAAGTTGACGCCGAAACCAAACTTCTCCAGGGTGTAAAAGAGATTACAGCAGTGCTTTTAACACCATAAGCCCCTCCAGGCTGGACGGGAAGCTCAGAGACCTGGGCCTGAACACGTCGCTGTGCAGCTGGATACAGAGTTTCCTGACGAACCGCCCCCAGGCAGTTAGAGTGGACGGTCACACATCCTCCACTCTGGCCGTCAGCATTGGGGCACCACAGGGCTGCGTCCTCAGCCCCCTACTGTACTCCTTGTACACGCACGACTGCATCGCAACACAGGAGTCAAACCAGGTCGTCAAGTTTGCCGACGACACGGCAGTGGTCGGGTTGATTTCTGGTGGCGATGAGTTGGCCTACAGGGAGGAGGTGGCCACTCTGGAGCAGTGGTGCTTGGACAACCACCTCTCCCTGAACGTCAAGAAGACCAAGGAAGTAGTGGTGGACTTCAGGAAGAAGAGGGACGAACTCCAGCCAGTCACCATAAACGGCACCGTTGTTGAGAGGGTGGACTCTTTTAAATACCTGGGGGTGACCATTGAAAAGGACCTGTCCTGGGACAGCCATGTCACCGCGACTGTGAAGAAGGCCCAACAACGCCTCTACGGACTCAGGCGTCTGAAACAATTCGGCCTGAGACCCAGCACCATCATCGCCTTTTACAGAGGAACAATCGAGAGCCTCCTAACAGGCAGCTTCACCTCCTGGTACGGCAGCTGCACGGACAGAAACCGCAGGGCGTTGAGGAGGGTCGTCCGCACGGCGGAGAAAATCACTGGGTGTGAGTTACCCAGCCTGGAGGACTTATACGCCCAGCGGTGCCTCAATAAATCTCTGAGGATCATCGAGGACCCCACCCACCCCCACAAAGGACTTTTCTGCCCCAACCACTCTAGGAGGGTGAAGGGGTATAAAACCCTCCCCTCCCGCACCAGCAGGCTGAGAAACAGCTTTTTCCCGCAAGCTGTCAGGATCCTAAACGGACAGAGACAATGAATGTGCAATACTCCATGCTATGCACTTTAGTATGCAAATAGCACTTTAGTTTCTGTTCCTCGGCACCTTGCACTTTGACAGTATTTTGCCTTATGTTTTTATTGTTTAACAGTTAGTTTGTGTTTCTGACTAGGTTTTTATTATTTGTTATTGGAGCTCCTGAGCGTAAGTTTTTCACATGTATGCACCTAACAGTGTATCTAAGTGACCAATAAAGTGAACTTGAACTTGAACTTGAACAGTGAAGTGAACTACTCTGAACTAGGCTACTATGATCAAACCGCTCACGGAGGATTTGTTTGCCCAAAGCCCACGTCAGTTGATCATCTGAGCACACACACGGCTACAGCCAATATGAACTCGACTCCAGCTGCACTGATGAGCGCCGGTCGCCAACTCCAGTTTGTCCCTATTCAAGCCATTGAATGTCGGACACCTCAACGTCGCTCTGGTACTAGCCAGAATGCAGAAAGACTTACCCAAGCTCCCTTCTCTTCACGGGGTCAGTCCAATGGTGGCTCTTCTACATAGATTTCTACGAAACGGGGACAGTAACACTAGCTCCAACATGTTGGATGTGATTTGAGGTTCGAGCTGCTGCGATGGTATGCAAATTGTTTGTCTGCGGGGGAAGAGGATATATATATATATATATATATATATATATATATATATATATATATATATATATATATATATATATATATATATATATATATATATATATATATATATATATATATATATATATATATATATATATTTTGCCTTCTCCCCCTCTGCATCACTTCTACTTTGATGCTGCAACTGTTTCCCTGCAGACAGACACTTGCTTTGCCCTGCAGTTGGTCCAGAACTTTAGTGTTGTCAATAAATAACTGACGTCGGGCTCATGACAAGGAGGTGCCAGAAAATTGTGATTGGGGGTGCTATGGGGGTACTGGCGATTTTGAGGGGAGCTAATGTGTATTTGTTTACATAGAAGTCAGTCAATTGTGCTTGTTTGGAGGGGGGCTTAGGGGGGCTAAGCCTCTGCCAGAGGGGGCTAAAGCCTAATCTTGCCCCCCCATGGAGCCGTCCCTAGGCGGCGCTAGTGTGTGTGTGGGGCGGGGCAACTGCAGCACAGCAGATTTCAGCAGTTTCACACTAAAGTTGTCTACAATACCTTTGAAGTTTGGTTTGCTGACGGCGAGGAAATCCATCCATGCCTTTGCTTCTGACATCTTCTGGTCTGAGCATTGATTTGTTGTTGTTACAGTTATAGCCTTTTTTATAGCTTTTTTTTTGTCAGATTCATAAAACATCTACCCCACAATCTCACAAGCTATAGCTGGTAGATCTGATATTTCCCCCCCAATTTGTCCTACTGTAGGATAATCACATGCCAGTTGAAATGACATGCCCTGACACAGGCTAAACCGCCGTGTGATGGACAAAGCAGCGGACAGACAGTACTGCATGTACCAACAACGTCAATGCAATCTGCCGCGTCCGGCCTTTACGGCTGCCGGTGCAGCACGTGGCACGCGGATGCACCTCTTTGGAGGAGAATGCACATGAGGCTTTTGTAATGTTGCTTCCATGTGGGCATCCATCCATCCATCCATCCATCCATCCAGCTCGAAATGAACAAGGTGATTTAGGCAGAGGATGGTGCAGTGCTGTGTAATGAGGAGAGTGAATGGTTTGTGCTTCTCAGTTAGGGAGAGTGACAGGTTGAGAATGCACCTGTCTGGGAGAGCAGGGATTCCCTGCTGTGAATGCCTACTCTCCTTTCTGTTATGGATTAAACATGCCGGAAATTGCATTTTTGACTCCTGGTAACCCTGGTATACCTTTATGAACACATGACACAGGGTGTGTGTGTGTGTGTGTGTGTGTGTGTGTGTGTGTGTGTGTGTGTGTGTGTGTGTGTGTGTGTGTGTGTGTGGTGTGTGTGTGTGTGTGTGTGTGTGTGTGTGTGTGTCACCATTCGAACTGTGTCCAAGCACTGGTGCTTAATTATAGATCACTGCATGCAATTAAGTGGAATCTTTCACACACTTTCCTACTAGGCTAAGAAATGCATTCCGTCCTTTTAACATTGACCTGTTATAGCCCCACCAACAGTTGATTTTTTGCAAAACATATTTTCGGAACCAAATGCCTCATATCCAATTACCATCAAAGGCATAAGAAGAAATGGCAGGCTTTTCACCTTGTCCATTATTCTAGTGCCACCAGGATGCCACAACCTGACCTGTTTTAGACCTGTGCCCAGAAGGGCACTTTTTCTGGTTCTTTTTTTTTTTTTTTTTTTTAACCAGAACTCTTTCTTTCTTTTCATTTCTTCTCAGGCAGGTCCCTTCATCTGGAAGGTCACTTAAAATAAACATTTTTTACCACAAAGTCAGACTATAAAGTTCCATGTGTCTTTGCTGCAGGCAAGCGGAGATCAAAATTGCGTGTGCATGTAGCCATGCACATACACACACGGTCATAATCGCTTATCCACACGCACGCACGCACGCACGCGCGCGCACGCAGGCACGCACACACACGCACACGCGCACACACACACTAGTGTATTTCCAGGCTGTCCCTTTTGGGGTTTTGAGGGATTGTATATTTGCATAAATCCAGCATACAGCTGACATCACTGACAAACAGAACCACAGCCGTCATAATGTGGTTTATGCTGGAAGGCTCCACCATGTTGTCCCCACAAAATCCTCCACCTTTAATCTCAGCTAATCCACAGCTACTGGCAATTTAACTATTGATAACACGCACACACACGCACGCACGCACACACACACACACGCGCGCGCGCACACGCACACACACACACACACACTGCTCTTTGAGCAGAGTCATCGAGCGCAAGTTAAGCATTTCGTTCGTTGGTCATTGGTCGCCCCTCGAAGTGCTCCTATTGGCCAGTTTAGGTGATGATGTAACAAGTATTTCTGGAGCTCACTCAGTTCACAGATCTCGTTCTTGTATGCTGCCTCTTTTAACTATAAAAACATGTCACGTTGAGGGAGTGAAGCTTTTATTATTATTGAGTGGGGTTGCCAAGGGGAACCCTACTACTGTTAATGTGATGGCCGTAAACCTTTTCTCTGCCTGGCCGCGGGAAGATATTGACAGTAGGGGGTGCTGGACGTTCACTATGGGGTGCTGCAAGATGCGCACACACGCAAAATGTGTGTGAATGCGCATTGTGCATGCAGATTTTCATGCATTTACACACAGAAAAGTGGCTTTTACCTTCCCTCTCCACGTGCATGAGCTAACTGACACAGGTACCTTAGCCTCTGATACAGCAATAGAGCATGTGTATAATGCATATTAACAGGAATCTGTTTTGATTAAAATAACTAGTATTTTCCTCCTCCTGTCCAAGGGGGGCTGTGTCTGAAAAAAGGCCCCCCAGCACCCCTACTTCCCTCAGCCAAATTGGTAGGTCATTAGGGTACTGTATGTATCGACTGAGATTGTGTATCTTGCTCCACGCCACACGGTTCAATGAATGAACTTAGAAAACCTAGACAGCGGTGGGGAGTTTTAGGACTCAGCAACTCCACTTGGCAATTGCAAAATTGCATTCATTTTAGTGTTGCACCTTACGGTGGAAACAATGATGAACATCGCCTAATTATTGTAGTTATGATATTTTTTTTTTCTTTTCTGATTAATAACAAACGTGCATGTACAGTACATATACGGAGAAATAACACATGCGATGCGCCTCATTTCACCAGTCGAGTCGGGGCTGTTATTTTGATGTTGATTACTTTTCATGACTCCCCATTGTGGCACATACACATATGGTTATGCTCTCTTCAAACACCGTATTGAATGCTGATGTCATTTTGTGTAACTGAGCATAATGAATCCAGCGATGTTTTCTTTCTCTGAGCCCCTGGAGTCTCACCTTTCATTTGGTCGTGTTTACCTGCACTACATGCAGTGGCGTTTCTAAGCAATTTGGAGCCCCAAGCAAGATTTTCCCTGGGGGGGGGGGGGGGGGGGGGTGTCCATGCATTTTAGCCATGGACACCATTTGATGTTGAGTTTTGTCTCTCTGTCCCCAACCCAAGGATTTTTGAGTTTTTGCCCACATTTCTAATTGTAGATTCCTGAAATCTACATCCATATGTTGAAATCTACATATGGATGAATACATCATACTTGTCCACTATAACTAGAATTGAACATTTAAAACACATATAATATCCTATTGGCCTGAATATAAGACTATTTTTTTTGTATCAATGGAAATATCCCCAAAAAATGGAGTCTTCTTATATTCAGGGGCTATACTATTTGACATTCAATGTTCTTTTTTCTCTAAATGGGTCTTGAAAAATGAGGGTCGTCTTATAAACGAGTCGTCTTATATTCGGGACAATACGGTATGTTCTTTAGTTTAAAAATAGTTCATAATTTTATCCCTTGGGGGGCGCCATTTTTACTGTGCCTGTCATAGGTGTGATGTCACAGGAGGTTTCCCTTACGGGTCCATTTGGTAAAGGGGGGGGGGAATCCAGGAAAAATCTTGCCTGGGGGCTCCAAATTGCTTAGAAAGGCCACTGGTGTGTGTTTTCACCAGGTTTCCACTTTCCACCCTTGATCAGACAAGAGGCGACATACAGTACATGATGCGCATGGTAGGAATAGCAGCTAAAGAGGTTTTGTGGATCTGCTGCTTGTATATTGGATTGAGCTAGTCCTGGTTCATGTTGTGAAGTCGCAGGGGCGGATTGGCCATCTGGAGTACAGGGAGTTTTCCCAGTGGCCAGCGCCACCTAGTGGCCTGGACAGGTTTTTTCTTTTTCTTTTTCTTTTTTTTTTTTTTCAAAAGTCCAGGCCCAGGCCAGGCAAACTAGTGTTTTTATCCTTCAAAAAAGAAAAGGTGTCCTACACCAGAGCCTTCAAGTAGGAGAGTTGCCATATTCCCGTTCACTCCTGTGCGCCAGGGCCAGTGTTGCCAACTGCCAAGATCCAAAATGCACTAGTGGCACTTCCAAAATGCACTAGAATGCGCTAGATGCTCGCCTGGAACATACCAATCAAAATGACCATTAATCTTCTACATTCTCTAGTTGTGTAGACTGAGTTGGGCTAATTCACATGATGAATGTTTTAACTCTTGAGATGTAACTCAACCAGATGTAACTCAAAGAGTTACATCTGGTTAACCAGCTGCCCCCCCCCCCTTCCCAGGGTGGCCTGGCAAAGGCAAAATTGTCCCGTTGGGAAAATATATGCCAATCCGCCCCTGTGAAGTCGGGTGGGAATGTGTGTGTGTGTTTCTCTAAAAAGCAGATGGCCCAACAGCACTATGATGATGGTGGAGCCGTGAGCCTGGTTAGCGTGCTCAGTCTGGGTAACTAATGCTGCTGCTGCTGCTGCTGCCTCTAATTGGATCCTGCTTCAGAGAAAAGTCTAACCTCATTATCGGGGGAACTACTGTTCCATCAAAGCTACGCTGTACAGTACAGTAGGAGGATCGTGCACACGATTGTTACACACATGCACGCCCGCATGCACGCACGCACACACGCACACAAGCACCCACCCACACCCACACACAAGCACACTTGTTAGGCCCCCTATAGTGACAGGCAGGCAGCACATTGATTCCTACTGTGACTTGGCATTTAGACCTGTAAGGCATTGTCATTATACCCTGCGAAGTACTGTATATACCAGGGGTGGCCAACCTGTGGCCACCCCACAGGTTGGCCACCATTTATTCAGAATTTGAGCCATTTGATGACATTTGATGGCAATTTGAGCCATTTGATGACATTTTTTATTTTGATGACATTTTAGCTCCATTTTAGCTCCACAGACCCCAAAGCTAAAGATTTTGTTTACTTTTGTCAACAATTCCAGGCTGGATTTCAGAGAAAACAAAACAGTCAAACATACAGATCAAAATGACCATTAATCTTCTACATTCTCTAGTTGTGTAGACTTGGGCTAATTCACATAATGAATATTTTAACTCTTGAGAGCGTAAACATGAAACCAAATGGACCCGCAAGGGTCCATTTGGTTTCATGTTTACGCTCTCAAAGAGTTACATCTGGCTAACCAACTTTCCATCATTTAGCCTGGGGACCACCTGGAATCCTCTTTTATGTGGCTCTTTGCAGTAACACAATGAAAAACGTGGCTCTTAGTCTGTGACCGGTTGGCCACCCCTGGTATATACTATGGGCTGCTAGAAGCTGCTGATGATCTATGCAGTGTTGCCAACTTGGCGCATTTGTCGCTATATTTAGCTTTTTTTTTTCCCCCACTAATTTTTCCAAGATTAGTGTAAAGCTCCTGGCGGAAAATCTAGTGCTTTTTGGCTGGTGAGTTGGGGTGAAATTGATTGACTGGTGGAGATAAAACCCTCATTATTCTCCATTTTTCCTCCTATGACGGTGGTTTTCAAACAGTGGTCCCCAGGCTAAATGATGGACAGTTGGTTAACCAGATCTAACTCTTTGAGAGCGTACAAATGAAACCAAATGGACCCTTGCCTTAACCAGATCTAACTCTTTGAGAGCGTAAAAATGAAACCAAATGGACCCTTGCGGATCCATTTCGTTTCATTTTTACGCTCTCAAGAGTTAAAATATTCATCATGTGAATTGGCCCAAGTCTACACAACTAGAGAATGTAGAACCCACTGAGCACAAGTGTCTAAAAAAACTTACTCACTAAAAGTGAAAGTTTTTTTAGAGGTCTAATCTTAGATTAGACGTCTAATCAACGTCTAATCTAAGATATGGCAAACATCTAGCCGCATTGTAGTGCATTTTTGAAGTGCGACGAGTGCATTTCAGATTTTGGCAGTTGGCAACACTGGACCTATGTGCTGTTACTCTTGACTGCCTCGACTGAATGCATGTTATTACATGTTATAACTGACCATAATCAGTGCATGCTGCATTTGCGGAGGTCAGCAGCATGTGTTTGTCTGCTGAAGGCCGGGGGGGTGATTGTGGTGTGAGACAGACATGGCGGCTCACTGGCCAAAAAGTCTGTTAACCAGCTGTGGGCAGCTGGTTAACCAGATGTAACTCTTGAGGGTGTAAAAATGAAACCAAATGGACCCTTGCGGGTCGATTTGGTTTAATTTTTACACCCTCAAGAGTTAAAATATTCATCATGTGAATTAGCCCAACTTAGTCCACACAACTAGAGAATGTAGAAGATTAATGGTCATTTTGATCTGTATGTTCCAGGCGAGAATCTATAGCACATTCTAGTGCATTTTGGAAGTGCCACTAGTGCATTTTGGATCTTGGCAGTTGGCAACACTGCCTCCAGCAGCGCGAGTACACTAGTTTGCCTGGCCTGGGCCCGGCACCCTGACCAGGCCACTAGGTGGCACAGGCCACCGGGAAAACTCCCTGTACTCCAGATGGCCAATCCGCCCATGAATCATTGTATCAGGAACAAGCTCCTGCACAGAATTGTATGAATTGAGCTCCAAGCCAGCTAGACTCCTCTTTTTCGATATTTTCGAATCATGTTTGTTATGATGGTACAGCTTTTATAAGCCTTTCCGGATTTTTATGTTTTTGCCTGCACGCGCGGTAAAAAATAAAGTTGTTCTTGTTTGCGTATTAATAATGAATTAGATATTTCTGCTCCCTGATCTGCTCTTGGTGGGTGTTTGTTCAATCACTGAATATATTTGTATGAATCTGAGTGAAGATGGTTTGAAGCATCTTGATGAAAATATCAAAAAGTGTGATTCACCAAAATGTGATTCACCATGTTAATGAGGTCTTCTTTTGGGCTCTGGAGACATGTTTGCCTCCATTCATGAAGGGAGGGAGGATGTGCATCCGTCCTACTTCTCTCTTTCAGCTGCAGTGAATAAAGTTGAAGGGAATTCGATACTGAATGGGAGGAGGAAAAACTAATCAAAGGTATATTCAGTGATTTCACTTAATTCAAATCGCAACTTTCCCCTTGTTTTTGATAATCCTTGGTTTTGGTGGCAGGTGAGAAGGCCTTCATCCAATCAGGATGAGAGGGGCCTTAATTCCTCCAATCATGCTTGAGGGGGCGGGCCTTGGTGCAGGTGTGGCTGGCCTGTTGCACTTCTGCTTCATATGGTACTTGACAAGGACACTACCTAACCAGTCGTTGAGGATGAGAGCGAAATCCACTCAACGACGTGCAGGTCGCAAGCTGGTTGCAAATTAAGGCTGAACGATTAATCGTTTTTAAACCGAAATCGCGATTTGAAAAAATGCGATTTGTGAATCGCAAGGGCCGCGATTTTTCGATTTTTAATGTTTCTATTAGAGATCAGCGGATGAGCTTTTTTCCCATCCGAAATCCGCACACGCACATTGTTGATCCGTCCGCATCCTTCCGCATTATTTAATCGCCTTGCGACGCTGCAACGCGCGTTCATCACTCACCCCTATCCAGTGACAGCGTCCACGTGCAGCCTTGGTTGTATGTGTATATTCCGTTGCCATAGAAACCCGTACCGTACTTGTTGTGTCGTCCATTGAATCACATTCTCGCATCGCAACGAGCGAACGTCTTTTCTTGCAATGCATCCAGCGCTCACTGATTACCATGCAGTTGCATACCGAGTCCCATGACACACGTTTATTCATCTCCTCTGTTTTAGCTGGTTTTAGCTAAGTTTCTTTCAGCTTTTAAACTTTACTAGCGCTAAAGGCTGCGGGAGCGACATTATGAACCCCACCGCAGTTCTAGGAACGCTCCCCACACTGTGATTGCCAGTAATGGCTAACAACTGCGGTGGGATTCATAACACCACGCTGCGGGGATGATGTGGGGTCCTTTCCACTATAGGCGCCCGTTTATGGTGCCTGTCCATAAATGGGCGAATCCAGAGCATCTAGAAATACTTGCTTATTATACGGATGTTGATGTTGGCAAGCTAAATAGTTTTTCAGAAAACAGTTTAAAGACACTTAAAGAATCGGCCTCAGGTCTTATTGAGTTTAGAAGATCTGCAGTATCTACCTGGCTATTCTGATATTTCTTGATAAATTTCAAAATATTTTGTTCAGTAAGAAAAGAAGTTGTACTTCCACAGGTTGTTCAGAAACAGAACATGCACCTGTTGATTTCCAATTCCAGACAGTGTTGTGAAGAATGTACTTGGAAAATAAATATGATGCCTGTTGGAAGCAATTCATATCTTTTATCCTTATTCAGAGAAGTAAATGACTGTCTTTTGGTATTGGTAATGTTAAAATACGTTTTAATGGACATGGTAAAGATTTAAACCGAAACTGGACTCTTTTAAAAAATAATCGCAAATTAATCGCAATCGCAATATTGCTCAAAATAATCGCAATTAGATTTTTTCCCAAAATCGTTCAGCCCTATTGCAAATACTTTCATACTGTCTAGTTGCTTGCGGTCGCCCAACTAGACAGACAGACAGAGAGACAGACAGACAGACAGACAGAGAAGCACGCACACCAGGGCGGATCTGGGCAATGCCCCCCTAAATGCCCAGACTGCCCCACCAAACAAGATGGCATGCAAAACAACCCAAGATATTTCAAATTAAGGTGCTTATAATTAAAATGATTTCCATGTCCCTGTTCAGATGTAAGCGTTCAAATTTCCTCCACCTCCCCGGCCTCCTCCCTGTGGCACTAGTTCTGAGTGGCTAATTATGAGATGATCATGATTTGTGGATTATAGCATTGTGGTGTCTGGTTCTGTTATGGGTATCTGTGATCATCATGTGTTCTATGGTCTGTGATATGTTCGGTGTGTGTTTGGAATGATTGTATCCGTGTTGTAATGTGTTTATGCTAGGCTCTGCTCGGGGGGGTTGTTGATATCAGAGCTGCGTCTCGGTGCCGAGACACAGAAATCTGAGATATCAAATGTGATATCAGACCTATGTCTCGTTACATAGATTTGATATCACACGAGCAGAGCCACACCGCCATACTAACATGCAAAAGTGTGTCAATGAACTACAGCTGTGTCACCACTAAACCAACAGCATTTCATCATTGAAAACAGAAAACTCTCTGAGTCAGACCTTTAGCTTTATGCATGCTGTGTGTCTGTTGCAACTTCAACAACAACTGATGTTATTATTGATGCTTTACTTGACTAATAAAGTCATGTAACCGAAACCGCCCCTGGCGCACACGCCCTGCAATTGTGACATGGTCTCCTTCTGATAGATTTAGGATTAATGTCATTATGGTGACTCTCACACTTCACACAACACCTGTAACTTTCATTGGCCCTAAACAAAAAACGAGAAAAGGGGGAGAAAAACAGACACAGAAATACATGTATGACTTCTATTCTCAGGTGTTAGACATAAAAAGTTGTGGATTGCAGCTTTAATTTGCATAGAGCTGAATGTGTTCTAGGACACCCTCAGCAACACGACGTCTTATCAGCATATAGCTGAATGCACACATTAATTAAAACTAATCAAGAGAGCTTCTGTGATAGAACTCAGCATTCCTACAACAGTTAGCACGGCAGCTGTGGCCAGTGGCGGTTTTAGAGTGATTTACTCCCTGGGCGAAATCCCCTGCTGCCCCCCCCCCCCCCCCACACACACACACACACACGACCACCTCTACTCCACCACTCAAGACTAAACAGACCATCGTCCATACTAGGCCTACTACAAAAAAAATGCCACACACACACATAATACATAAAATACATAAACCTTCTGAGTAGATATCACCATCTAGTGAGCATGTCACCTTGACACCACCTTCTTCACACAGGTGTGATTTCTTTTTCCCTTTATTTTATTTTTTCATAATAATAATATCAATAATCTAATGATCAATTTGAGATGCATTTGCATTACTGAACTCTTCGAAGCAAAGTTGGCTATAAATCACACAGGCAAAAAGCCTTCCATGGGTGGCATTATTATTATTATTATTATTATTATTATTATTATTATTATTATTAGTCTTGATTGCATTTGAGTTTATGCTTTATAGCCTATTATAGTTTCAGTTAATTCAATGAATAAGTAGCTATAATGCAAACTGCATTGGAGGAAGGGGGACCTCAGGGTGAAATGTAGAAAAGGGGGCATCTATGACAATAATCAAGAGCATTATTATGCATGTCACAGGAATCAAGGTAGATTGCTCCTAATATGTTTTGGTGTGGAATTCTCCTTTAACCACTGTGGAAAGTCCCCACTAATTAGTGCACCTGCTGCACGAAGACACTGACAGAAAGAATGCACTCCATATTTCCATAGAGTTCCATATTAAATTTCTGAGATTTGAAAAGGCCCTGTTGACTTTTCTCAACCTTTAAAAAATAAAATCAGGACTTCCCAAGAAACCATGTGAGGTAAGATTTTATTTACTGTATCATAAATACTGTTGCCACCATTCGCCAGTGAACTCTTGCTTTTTCAAATCTCAAAAGATTCATACGAGAGCGCATTGGAGAGCCATTGGAGAGCGAGAGCGCATTTAACATTGAAGTCAAGTGGTCCAGCGGTAACACCACAACTGGACCCCCCCAGACCAGGACACATACACACGCTGAATAGCACGACATTACCATTTTTTGTGCGCAAGTGGGCGCACCTGTATTGTAGATCCATGCTGCAATGACAATAAGTGACGGAATAGCCGATTTCTTTTCTCTTTTTTTTTGCTTCGCTATGCCGCCCCCCTCGCGATGCCGCCCTGGGCGGCTGCCCATAATGACCATGCCTAAAACCCCCTGGCTGTGGCATATTTTGCACTAATTAGATTCTGAAACCAGAACTCCCTCCCTAACATCTGGTTGATTAACTAAACTGTAGTGAATGCACATTGCCAACTTGAAACACAAGCAAACATTACTCCAAAAGTGACTCCAATTGTCCTCAGTAATAATTTTAAGATGTAATATTTACAATCCAACCTGTAACAAAACCTAAAACATTTTCATTTAAATTCTTTAGTTCTGTGTCCCACAAGATTTATATCGTGTACAGTATATTAGGCAAGTAAGCCTCAATGATACCATCAGTTGTTGTTGAAGTTGCAACAGAAACGCAGCATGCATAAAGCTAAAGGTCTGACTCAGAGAGTTTTCTGTTTTCATTGATGAAATGCTGTTGGTTTAATATAATGTATAAGCACTTTACTTTGAAATATCTTTGAAATTTGGGTTGTTTGCATGCTATGCAGTCAGGGCATTCCTCCATGCCCATGCCTAGATCCGCCCCTGCTGTTTTCTCTATGCCAGCAGGACACTGAAACACTTTTGCCTGTTATTTCTTACATCGCCTAGTCGTTACATGGCCTGTTTCTCCTCCGCTGGCTTGGTGGTATCTGTTGGCTCTGTTCCATTTGTTGTCATTTATCGCAAACGATCGCCTCATTGTTCATTCAAAAGGTATTAAGTCTGGAATCCTCGCCTTAACAAGCGCAGAGGGAGAGCCAGATTGCTTTAGAGCTGCCGGATCAATATAGTCTCTGGCACACAGCGAAACACACACACACACACGCACGCACGCACGCACGCACGCACGCACACACACACACACACACACACACACACACACACACACACACACACACACACACACGTTCAGCCTTTGTGAATAGGTGGTGAATTCTGTGCCTTTTTTAATGTGTTTTCATCAGTTCTTACGAGTTAAGGACTCGGTGCGACCTTGTTTTTCTCCTCCTCGCCGTGTCGCCTGGGCTGACCCGACAGGCGGATGTCACGCCGAGGCTTCTGGGAAGGCGTTTCATTAACTGAGATTTTGCGGGAACGCCTTTTGGTGTTCTAAGTGTCATTAGCATAATTAGCATTACTTAGCACAATTAGCATTACTTAGCATGATTAGAATTACTTAACATGATTAGCATTACTTAGCATGATTAGCATTACTCAGCATTGTTAGCATTATTAACAATACTTAACATTAGGCATTACTTGCCATTGTTAGCCTTAATTAGCATTGACAATACCTGGCATTACCAGCATTACTTACTTTAACATTATTAGCATCAATTAGCATTACTTAGCACTATTACCATTATTAATAATACTTAGCATTAGCATTACTTAGCGTTATTAGCATTATTAACACTACTTAGCATCATCATTATTTAGAATTATTGGCATTATTAACAGTACTTAGTATTAGCAATACTTAGCGCTGTTAGCATTAGTTAGCATTATTAGCATTACTTAGCATCATTGGCATTAATTCAGCTATTGAAAAATATCAGACCTACAAGCTCATACCGTGCCACGGAGTGGCACGGTATGAGCTTGTACGTCTGATATTTTTGGAAACGGTGAAAATGTGTCGCAAATCTTTTTTTCCCGTTGGGAATGGATTAAGTTGTTCATTAGTGGCATATGGCTGCAGTCAGTGGAGGCATCTCGTGAGATGAATCAGCATCTCTGTGCTTTGCTATTCGCCACCTGCGGCGTTGGACCTTTATTTCAAATGTTCCTCTCTGTTTCTCTGTTTGTCTCGCCCACTTGCCATGCCCACCCCCAGCCTCTGTTTTATCCATATGCCTCCCTTTTTTGCTCGTCTTTCATCTGTAATATTCTCCTCAATTCCTCAGTTTGTCTCTTCCTCTGCCTCTCACCCAATGGTTTAGGGCCATTATGAGCTGGAAATGATGAGACGTTGTATTACACTGTAATGGTACCAACAACACGTCCACAATTATGCCTCGTTGTCGCTTCTTGTCCGGCTGCTTTGAAAGTATACTGTTTTGCCGAAAGAACAATCAGCTGATTAGTGATTCCACCAGACCTGCTTAAAGGACAACCTTGTTTTTTTTTTTTAACCAAGGTTCACGTTTTAGGTTGTTATTAGAGAAAGCAAAACATGGGTGTTAATTGTATTACATTCCTTTCTTTCTTCAGTTTTAGGGATTTTAGCCAAATTCCAATTCAACTTGTTGAAATGGCACATAAAGAAACCTTGAAAGTGATATACTGTGATATACTATATACTATATATTTTTCTAATCCATTACCGTCCTAATAAGACCCCAGGCATTTATATCTGGCCACAAATAATCTACTGAATGTGACAAACTGCCATATTGAGCCTCTAGGTCAGACATACCAAATCTGGAGTGTGTAAAGTGCTGTGTGGTGTGCGGCCTCCTATAATTTTTTACTTTCTCTAATAGCAACCTAAAACATGAACCTTGGTTGAAAAAAAGTTGTCCTGTTATGGGTTGGAAATGATGAAAGGTTGCATAGAAAGACGTTGTATTATACTTCATGGCACCAACATGTCTATAATTATGCCTCGTTGTCGCTTCTTGTCCCGCTGCTTTGAAATGATAGTGTCTGTATGCAGAAGAACGATCAGCTGATTAGACCTCCTGACTTCCAAATCAACCAGAGCATCTGCCATTATGGAACATAAACACTTGTTTCACACCAGGGGCGGATTGGCACATATTTTCCCACCGGGACAATTTTGCCTTTGCCAGGCCACCCTGGGGGTGGGGCAGCTGGTTAACCAGATGTAACTCTTTGAGAGCGTAAAAATGAAACCAAATGGACCCTTGCGGGTCCATTTGGTTTCATTTTTACGCCCCCACAACTAGAGAATGTAGATTTAGATTAATGGTCATTTTGATCTGTATGTTCCAGGCGAGCATCTAGCGCATTCTAGTGCATTTTGGAAGTGCCACTGGTGCATTTTGGATCTTGTCCAGCAGGCCACTAGGTGGCGCAGGCCACCGGGAAAACTCCCTGTACTCCAGATGGCCAATCCGCCCCATGTTTCACACCATGTCTAACCACCACACGCAGCACGCAGGTGTGACTCATGATTTAGGCTTCACACAGCATAGATTCTACACAAAATGTTCTCTCAGTTTTTTTTTTTTTAAAAGTCTGTTTCTGTGTCGGTGTGGCTAATAATATTTCATGCCCAGGACCCCCAGAATTATTGGCTGCAGACCCTCATGCTAATTATAATGTTCTTAAATTAGTTAATAATTAAATTAGATAATAATGCTTTGAGGGACTGGGTTGCAAGACCGTACTATTTAAAAATGTGTGTTTGCAACTGTGTCTTCACGATTTTCCAAAAATGTCAGATCTACAAACTCATAGCGTGCTACTTGGTGGTGGCTTGTAGATCTGTTATTTTTCAATAGCTAAAGCGAATGCTTAAAAAAAAGAGTTAAGATATATATCTCACTGACCACAAGTGTCACAAAAGTCTAAAAGTTTTTTTAGGGGACTAATCTTAGATTAGACGTGGATTAGACGTCTAATCAGCATCTAATCTGAGATTAGACTTTCACTTTTAGACCTTTTTAGACATTTTTTTTAGATCTGTAGGGGGATGCCGGGAAATTCAGCACGAATGCAGACTGTATGGTTGAGTGTGAGGAATTCCATTCTCTGTAATGCAGTGGTTTTCAACCTTTTTCATACCAGGGCCCACCATTTATCGAGAAATTGAGCCACGGACCACGTTTTGAGGACATTTTAGCCCCACAGACCCAAAACTATAGATTTCCTTTTGCTGTTGTCCACAATTCCAGGCTGGATTTGGGAAACCAAACAGTCCAACATACAGATCAAAATGACCATTAATCTTCTACATTCTCTAGTTGTGTAGATTTGGATAATTCACATGATGAATATTTTAACTCTTGAGAGTGTGAAAATGAAACCAAATGGACCTGGTTTCATTTTTACGCTCTCAAGAGTTACATCTGGTTGACCAACTTAGCTGGGGACCACCTGGAACCCTCTCAGGAGACCACTGGTGGTCCCCGGACCACCGGTTGAAAACCCTTGCAATACAGAATCGGTAGGAAACACTTTTCTATTTCTGATTTCACAATACAAGTGTTAATAGCGGTGGGCACAATAGTATTCACTATTCACCAGAACCAACTCCGGGCCAACCCCAAGGTCCAGCGCCTTGGCAGGAGAACGTTTCTGCCATGTATGTCTTTTTGTGTGGGAGGAAACCGGAGCAACTGGAAGAGATCCCAAAAACAGGGAGACCAAACCAAATCCACACTGAAAGGCTCCGGTGGTTGGCCCCCGCTTGGGTTTAAACCCTATGGAGCTTCTGTGTGTGTGTGTGTGTGTGTGTGTGTGTGTGTGTGTGTGTGTGTGTGCGTGCGTGCGTGCGTGTGCGTGTGCGTGTGCGTGTGCGTGTGCGTGTGCGTGCGTGTGTGTGTGAACAGCACAGTCAGACACCGTGAAGTGAATGCAGGATAGATGGCGGATACACAAAATAGTATTTCTCTGCAAGGCAATTCAATACAATTCAAAGGGCTGCACTGGCATGAGAAAACATACTAGACACATGTGTTTCATGCCAGTCCAGCCCCTTTGAATTGTATTGAATTGCCTTGCAGAGAAATACTATTTTGTGTATCCGGCATCTATCCTGCTAAAGATTGCTGAAGCAAAAAGCATAATACAATAGTTCAACAGTACAATCAATTAAAAAAATATATGTGCATTTGAAGCATGAAATCTTCAATAAATCAAATTTTCTTTGTACCAAGTTCACTTAATGCAAGAATACTTGATTATTATTTAGGGTCATTGTGTTCCTGCTCCTTCGGTCTCATAAGGCTCACAGCTGATGTGTCAGCATATTGTTGCACTTCACCCAACAGGTATTGGAGTGTTAAGTGTCTTAAGTGTGCTCAAGGACACTTCGACACTAACTCTGGGGGAGCCCGGATTCAAACCGGCAACCTTGCGGTTACCATCCGGTGACTCTACTCCCTGTGTAAAGGAATGGTCATTTTTGATATGTGTGTTTGCCTGTTTTGTTTCCGGAAACCATCCTGGTATTGTGGACAAAAGCAAAATAAATCTTTAGTTTTGGGGTCTGTGGGGCTAAATGTCAATCAAATGGTGGTCCGTGGCTCAAATGCTGAATAAATAGTGGGCCCTGGTATCAAAAAGGTTGAAAACCACTGCTATACATGGTCAGCCAGTATCTGTATATGGCGGCCTCTCTCAATCAGTCTATATCAAGCTGATTTTTCTTAGTTTTGGACCAGTTACAGTGCTCAAGTATTTTGCTACTTGTCTTCTGTTTTCTAGCTACATAGAATTCCATTTTGCCTTTTGTTTTGAGTAGATCTTTTGCAGTGTGATAGATTTCTTGTTTCCTTATGGCTTGGTGTAGTCGCGTTTGTTTTCTCTCTCCATATCTCTCTCCACCCATATCTCTCTCTATCTCCAGACACGGTGCAGGCAACCCCAACGGTTGGTCAGGACTCACTAAATGAGTCCATTGTATTCCCCCACTCTCCGTGCTGTCTCACAACATCTTCATGTTACACAGCCGTATCGTGAACTTTGATCTGAGAAATTATATCGACAACCCTGTTAAGCCTCGTAAACAGCGGAGCCTTTGTGTCGCTGTTACCCAAGATCCTCTCTTGATTTCTCTCTCTCTCTTTCCCTACCAGCTGAGACGCACGCTATTCGGATTATATAAACTGTGTGTGTGTGTGTGTGTGTGTGTGTGTGTGTGTGTGTGTGTGTGTGTGTGTGTGTGTGTGTGTGTGTGTGGGGGGGGGGGGGTGAGAGACATGCCAAAATCCACATAAGGTATATTGTTGTCGTGGCTGCACGCATGAGTGTGTGTTTTCATGAGGAAGGGAGAAAGAGTAGTAAAATATCTGTACTATAAATAAGCAAATGAATGTCTGAATCCACCGTGGTTTGAGTTTGGGTCAGCATAGATTTCCCACCATTTTTCACATTTCGTCAAAACACCTACACCTATTTTTGCAAGTCTCACAAAAACCGCTAGACACATGATCTCCGGACCTATCCGATTAAGACACCACAATCATGCAGAATTCTCATAGTCCGTACCGTTCAGCTGTAATCCACTTCCAAAGGTAGCGGTAGGGGCCTGTTCTACAAAAATGTCACAAATCATGAACTGTATGTCCAAACACATTTTTTTCACCCACTGAGAATTGTCGTTCCTAAGCTCTATTCACATCTTGATGGTGGTTGACTCAACAAAGCACCCAAATAATTCCATTTTCAGCCATAGCGGGCGCTGCAATTGTGGGATTTTTATTCATTGCAAAAAACGCAATTGTTGGCCCTTAATTCCGCTATGTTTGCCATGTTAGCCTACGTGTGCTATAGTGACACGGGACAATCTATTAAGTTGTACATCGCATTACCCACACTGTCATCATGATTTAGTATTCATATATTCACAATGGGGTTAGATCCCAATATATACCATTAGTGTGATATGTAGGCCTATCCGCTTTCAAAATACCTCATCACATGCAAGCATCGCCAACCATTTTCATAAATAGTAGATTTACAAGTATCACAACTCGACTCGACTACAGCTGTATGTACCGCTGTATGATGAACAGTACATTCACACTAGGTGCCTTTAAAAATAAAATAAACCAAAAGGCAACCGCAGTGAACGGGTGTTAGAAGGAGATGCTCGGGTGTATTTTTCTGTCTAGACGGAGCACATGGACGAGCAATCTGTCACACGTCGACTGCCCTCTGCAACTGCCAAACAAAAAACAGTATATTAAATTCAGAACTCTATGTATATTTTACCGGTACAGTCTAGGTATTGTGAATAAATGTGTGTTCTGAATTCTGTACAATATGTGCATGTACAATCCAGAATCAGTGATGACTAATCTGCCAGCCGCTCATGCTGTGCTTGAGAGAACATATTTTATCTTGCATTAGAGTCGGAATGAATAACTACCAACAACACCGTATAAAATTATGGTGTTTATCTAGTCTGGGACATCAACCATGTGTGCCTAGTTTATGCTTTCACTACTGTAGATGGGTGTTCCACATCAGACATAAGCAGATGATTTGCAAGCTGGTAGATTTGCTACTTTTGGCACAGCTGGATGACAAAGTATGAATCAGGCTTTACGTATACAGCTTTATGGCAACCTGCGCTGCAATAACTCAAGTCTACCCTGACAGGTGGCTGTTTGTGTATGCAACCAACCCAGGGAGGAAGTGTTTACATTCAGTCACACGGCCATGGCAGGCCAATGTCATCATCATCAGTATCATCAGCAACAAAATTATCATGACTTCTCACACATTTCATCACATTTCATTCGTCTGTGGCAAAAATAATGTATTTCAGCTGCGAGTTTATCTCAGAATGAGAGGAGCAAAAATGTATGTTGGGTGTTCTACCGAGCAGTCTTGGAAAGCCTGGTCAGATTTAGCATCACAGTTTGGTTCGGCAATCTCTCAGTGCAACTGAGGTCCAAACTACTCAGGTTGGTGCAGACTAGTCTTGGTATTACCGTTTATCGCGATATTGGAAATCAATACCGAGTAATATCGTTGGGTTTATTAAAAATATTGAATACCGAATATCGTCAAATACCGACATTACATACTGTATTCTATTAAAATATGAGCAATGTGACTTTTAATTGTAACTATACAAACACATTTCATGTTACACACATGCCTAAAATAGCCCATATTTGGGCTAGGCATTTTGGAAACAATATATTTCCAACTCCAGTTTTTTCCCCTATTTAGGATGCTTGAACAGCAGAGCGCTCAGTTTCTGACCCCTCAATGTCGCAATTCTGTGAACTAGGTGACTGGTGGAACGTGTCCGACTGATTGCACACCATTGCCATCTAGTTTCCAATACCGGTAATATCGAATATCGAGCTAATTAACACGTTATCGATACCGATATTAAAAAATCAATACCGCCCAAGACTAGTGCAGACTGCAGGGAAGATCATAGGAGTTAGACAACTCCCGTCTCTGCAGTCTATTTATGAGCAGACTACACTGAAACAGGCTCAAAAGATTGTCAATGGTGCTACCCATGTTTTTAAATGGAGAGTATGTACTTCTACCATCTGGGAGAAGATGTAAAGAAATACATCAGGTTACATCAAAGTGGAAATACTTCCAAGTTTAATAGGTCATTTGTACCAGCGCAACTAAAATGCTGAATGAGGCTTTCAAACAGTAGTGAATACTAAGACAACACTGTACATTGTGTAATGTTGTGTCACTGTTGTGTTTGTGCTTGTCTGTGTTTTATGTGTGGTTGTCGTAGGGGTGCAAGACAAATTTCCCTTGTGGACAATAAAGTCTACCTTGGCCTTGACCATAGACCAGGGGTTTTTAACTGGTGGTCCGGGGATCACCAGTGGTATTTAGGGGGGCATTGCCCCCCATGCCCATGCCTGGATCCGCCCGTGCTGGGAAAGGGATTGCTCAGGTGGAGCACTTATGTAGCTTTAGCCAAAGTGTGTGGAATCAGCCGAGAGAGTCCTATAATAAAGATGGTTTTAAAAGATCCCTGAGTATTAAGACCTAAAAAGGACAACTTTGTTGTTTTCTTCCCCAACAAAGGTTCATGTTTTAGGTTCTTATTAGAGAAAGTAAAAGATGGGTTTTAATTGTTTTACATTCCTTGCTTTCTTTAGTTTTAGGGATTTTAGCTTTTTTATGTACTACAGTCCTAATAAACCCCAGGATATCATAACTGGCCTTAGAAGTTCACAGGATCTACTGAATGAAAAACATTAGCACAGATTCAATAAAACTTCTATAGAAGAGCCATGCCTGTCCTTTATTACTGCCAGTCTGTAAAGCCATTAATGCTATCTAGTCCAAGAGCATTAGCTCAAAATGTAGTCAAACCCGGAACAAATTAGTAACAAGCTGAAAATTTCAGGATATGTTCAGGATACCATTAGGAATGACATACTAAAAGTCCCCGTGAATCCCCCTTGTGCTCTCTGAGATATTCAAGATGGCGTCCAACTTTCCTATTAGATATAATGGCCCTAATCGGGGGTGAAAAAAGCAACATTTTAAACTGAGAGATATTTCTACGAAAATGCACAGGTTGATCAATTGTATAAATACAAGAATTTTTTGTATTGGAACTTTCCATGAAATCCAATATGGCTGCCCAATATGGCGACCACAATATTAGTGTATTGGCTATTAGATATAATGGGGGGTGAATAGGGCAAAAAATTAAACTGAGAGATATTTCTACAAAAATTCACAGGTTGATCAAGTATGTAAATACAAACATTTTTTGAATTGGAACTTTCCATGAAATCCAATATGGCCGTCCAATATGGCGACCAGATTATTAGTGTACCTGTATTAGTATTAGTGCTAATATTAAGAATGCCATATTGGGCGGACATATTGGATTTCATAGAAAGTTGCAATACAAAAAATGTTTGTATTCATATAATTGATCAACCTGTGAAGTGTCGTAGAAATATCTCTCAGTTTAAATTTTTGCCCTATTCACCCCCCATTATATCTATAGCCAATACACTAATATTGCGGTCGCCATATTGGGCAGCCATATTGGATTTCATGGAAAGTTCCAATACAAAAAATGCTTGTATTTATATAATTGATCAACCTGTGAATTTTCGTAGAAATATCTCTCAGTTTAAAATTTTGCTTTTTTCACCCCCGATTAGGGCCATTATATCTAATAGGCAAGTTGGACGCCATCTTGAATATCTCAGAGAGCACAAGGAGGATTCACGGGGACTTTTAGTATGTCATTCCTAAAGGTATTCTGAACATATCCTGAAAAATTCAGCTTGTTACTAATTTGTTCCGGGTGTAACCCTATTACTACTGGACTAATCTTGATATAGAGCTATTCAACACTTATTACATAACCACTGCACTGTTATGCTTACTGCACGTGTGTTTTATAGCATCGGAGATATAATGGACAGTCGAGGGATTCAAGCTAAGTGTCCTTGGGTCTGCCTCCATGCAGGCAGCACTCTTCAGTGTTTCCCCAGAAAATTGGTTAGTCAAGGTGGTGAGGCTTCGAGTCTGTGCTCGTGCGCGTGCACGTCCGTGCATGTGCGCGTGCATGTGATGTAATTACAATACCGTAGGATACGCTTTGGGGTGAAAAACAGCAACACAGCCCCACTCATGTGTTTACACCACTCACCTTTATAACAGCTACTTTTCACCACTATCATCATCTGACTCCAGGCCTGACCTTTTATTCTAAGGAACCAGATAGGCCATTACGTTTTATAATTAATTTCTTTCCTTTTCAGGTATAGGCTGTCATGACATGTCTTTTTCATGACATGTCCTATTTTAACAGGCTTAAAAGCACATCCAGCATGAAAAGACACATTGGGAGAACTTTACAACAGAATGCCAACTGCATGGGACTATTAGGACAATTGGCAACTGTAGTCTCTCAGTCACAATGTGGGACAGGGTCTCAATTTGTGGGATGACTGAAAAGTTTTTGAAATGACTGTCCCATGCAAAGAGGGACACCTGGTCACCCTGGGACTGTCCCAGACCTGGTCACCCTTCTAACAACACCCGACACACACACACACACACACACACACACACACACACACACACACACACACACACACACACACACACACACACACACACACACACACACACACACACACACACACACACACACTCAAGCGCGGTTTGTCGGTAGTCTCTGGCTAGTTAGCCTGTCCGCAGTACTAACAGAAAAGACACAAGTTACCACTAAATGCGTTGGCTGCGAGTGGTGCGCATTTACATAGCAAGCCCATCTCATTAGTATCCTATAATGAGCTGGGCAGTCAGTCTGTCAGTCTGGGAGCTTTTAGCGAGGCACGAAATGCACAGTATGTAAATGATATGACACATAGCCTACATTGCAAGCACTCTCTCAAAATCCGTTCCTGCTGTGGAACAGCAGATAATCGACGCTATGTTTTTTTTTCCGTGAGTAGCTGCGCTGCAGTTACCACTGAGGAAATGCGAGGCTGCATGAGGGATTGGCGATCCGTTGTATGTCTCACTCGTGTCTATGCGAGAGTCAGCGCTGTTATAATCATGGTGGATTATATTGTTATATTCCATGTTGGTGGCGAAGAACGTCGCAACACAGGGGAAGATCGAGCGTGCCGCGGTGGGTGGAAAAGTAGAGAGAGAGAGATGGGCCGGGCGAATGTGGCAGCCGGTCGCTTGTGGTCCGTGTAGACAGCGTGTTACATAAGGGGGCAGGGGCAACCTCCCGTATGAGGGCACTTCTGTGTTTAGACATGCGAAAGAGCTGGGGCTGCAGGCCCCTTTTTAATCTGTGTGTGTGCACGTACCTGTAGAGTGTAGAGTAGACTGGCAGCGCGGAACAGTGTTAGCGAGCCGAGGCAGCGTCGCATGCGAAATATAACTGATCTACAGGCTCATCATGCGGCGTTGTATGAACGACACATTTTAACTTTAACTCTGGTTTCTTGTTTTTTTGTTTTGGGAACGTAGCCAAGGCGGGGGCGGCGTTTACTCAAGGCGGCCGCCTTGATAATAAAGCGCTGGGGGAAACCCTGCTCTTAACAAGGTATAGATATAAAGCAAGTTGTGGCGTATCACTGCCTGTGAGGTGAGGATGGTCACTGCGCTAAGCCATTTTGTCTCGACCAGATTCTAGTTTCTGCCGCTAGATTCTAGTTTCTGAAGCTACATTCTAGTTTCTGCCGCTAGATTCTAGTTTCTGAAGCTACATTATAGTTTCTGCCGCTAGATTCTAGTTTTTGAAGCTACGTCTGCTGCTAGATTCTAGTTTCTGAAGCTACATTCTAGTTTCTGATGCTAGATTCTAGTTTCTGAAGCTACATTCTAGTTTCTGAAGCTACATTCTAGTTTCTGATGCTAGATTCTAGTTAAGCTACATTCTAGCTGCCACTAGATTCTAGTTTCTGAAGCTGCATTCTAGTTTTGACGCTAGACCCTAGTTTTCAACACTAGATTTTAGTTTCCGACGCTAGATTCTAGTTTTTGACGCTACATTCTAGGTTCAGTAGCTAAATTCTAGTTTCTGAAGCTACATTCTATGTTTTGCCACTAGATGTTAGTTTCCGACAATACATCTAGTTTTGATGCTACATTCTAGTTTTTACGCTAGATTTTTTGTTTCTGACGCCACATGTTTTGACGCTACGTTTCTGAAGCTACATTCTGCAGAAACATTTGTTCCTGTGTGACTGTCAGTGATGCTCAACATATTTCATATGTTATAGAGACCCCCGAAGCAAAGTATCCGAGTTAAAATGCGCACATTTTCACAAGTTTTCAAAAATAGCAGAGCTACAAGCTCATAGCGCGCCACTCGTGGCGCGCTATGAGCTTGTAGATCTGCTATTTTTTCCAACAGCTATAGTATAACATAATGCCTCGAACACCAAAACTCGTCACAGTGCAGATAGGGTTAAGCCAAGTGTAGAAAGCCTCCTCTATAGCATGGACTGAGACGTGACGGCCATGCGGTGTGAGCCGGCCCCCGGTGGGCACATTTAGCCTGCAGCGGGAAGCAGACTTTGTCTCTGTAAAAGAGCTTTTTGGCAGCAGTTGTCACTTAATGTCACAAGCGCTTTCCAGTGCCAAAAGTTCACAAGTAAGAAATTCTGAAAGGCCTGCCGGCTGCATGAAAACAGCCACTGAGTTCAGGGTCCCGTAATTCATTGTGACACTACAGACACTACGCGGCTGGGCCGGAGGCACGGACAAGATCAAACAGTCTGTCGTAAAAAGAAAAGGAAAAAAAAAAGAAATGTCTTGGAAAGTGGAGAAAGTTAGCGAATGTGTGATCCTTCTATTCGCCCCCTCAAGCAGGTGTCTTAAAGGGATAGTTCAGCTTTTTGAACTTAAGTTGCATGAAATTGCAGTCCGAACCACAGACTCGCTCCCTGTCTTCCGCCGCGGTCTGAAAACACACCTCTTCAGACTCCATCTCAGCCCATAGCACTTTCAGTACCATCCAGTTTAGATAGCATCCCCTTGACTTAGATAGTTGTGACTTATAGACAATGTGTTAATTCAGGGGTTTTCAACCTTTTTGATGCCAGGGCCCACCATTTATTCAGAATTTGAGCCACGGACCACCACTTGAGGACATTTTAGCCCCACAGATCCCACAACTGAAGATTTCTTTTGCTTTTGTACATCTTCTAGTTGTGTATACTTGGGCTTATTCAGATGATGAATATTTTAACTCTTGAGAGTGTAAAAATGAAACCAAATGGACCCGAAAGGGTCCATTTGGTTTCATTTTTACGTTCTCAAGAGTTACATCTGGTTAACCAACTTAGCTGGGGACCACCTGGAACCCTCTCAGGGACCACTGGTGGTCCCCGGACCACCTGTTGAAACCCCCTGTGTTAATTGATTAAATTGTAAACTAAATTATATGACGTATTGCAATGTGTAATTCGCTCTGGATTAAGAGCGTCTGTTAAATGCTTAAATTGTCAATTGAAATACTTGCCATTAATAGAGGTGTGCGTTGTATTAATTCATTACCTGTAAAAGGGGGGAAAATGAATGAAGGATGTGCTAATAATATATATATTTTTTGATTCATTTACTTTTACTGCGTGGCCCGAGTGACCACCACAAAAAGACCAGAACTAGGCCAGGCTCGTATTTCACCAAAACCAGAGCAGAACTCCCACCACGGGACTCTAGCAATCAATTAATAGAGTTGGCAACACTATATTAATGGCAAGTATTTCACAGAGCTTCACTTAAAGATGGAGTGCCATGATTTTTTTCTACCCTAAAACATGATCATCAGGTATTAATGTTATATGAAAAGTAAGATTTTTTCCCAAAAAGTGAACAGTGTTTGTTAAACTGTCATTTTTATGATTCCACCCTAGCAGTTCATTAAGTATGCCTGGTTTGCCTGGTCGGTGGTGATGGGTGGAGATCCACCTGAACTGAGGCCACACCCACAGCTTTAGTTGCATGATAAAGGGGAGGAGTTAGGGGAGGGGCTGAGCACATGATGTCACTATATAGAAGTTTTTCTCATTGGCACATTTGACTGGAAAGGTTCAGCCCCCAGGTAGAAACCTAAAATACAAAGGAAAGACATCATTGCACATAAAAACACACCAAGGGGTCTATTTACATACTGTCAACTCTTAAACATGTACAAAATTGGAAAAAATATAAAAATCACGGCACCCCCTCTTTAAACAAAAATCAGAACTATCACCTTTTAAAGCAAGCCATTGTCCCCACTTCCAGCAGTAGTGCTACTCAATCACACGCATGTAGGCACACACGCACTGTCTTGCGTCTCTCTCTCTCTCTCTCTCTCTCTCTCTCTCTCTCTCTCTCTCTCTCTCTCACACTCACACTCACACTCACACTCACACACACACACACACACACACACACACACACACACACACACACACACACACACACACACACAGATCCCTCCATAATCCCGATTTCAATCGCTCCTCAAACACTGTGTGCTTTAATTAGAAACAATCCCAACCTGAAATAGCAAGGCGGCATGGATGCTATTCTTACCTTCCTGAATGAATCTAGCCAGCTCAGTAAGCATCCAGACTAGGTGGGCTGCTGGCCCCGCGAGGGAGGGACACGTTCGTTCATCTAATCTCATGCTTTCCCCCAGAATGCAATGGGGGAGATTGGTCCCCGGCCCGAGGCTCCTGGCCTGGCCATGGAGAGTGCTCAGTGCTCATGTGCTCAGTGTTGCCAACTTGGCACATTTGTCACTATATTTAGTTTTTTTCCCAGACCCACCTACTAGCGCCAAAATGAGTGAAAAACTCCTGGTGGAAAATCTAGTGCTTTATTTGCTGGTGAGTTGGGGCGAAATAGGTTAACAGTCGCCAGAAATAAAACCCTCGTTTTTCACTATTTTTCCTCCTATGATGGAGCCCTCCTTCCTTCATAGAAAGGACCATTGGTAACCAAATGGACCCTTATAGATCTGTAACTCTTGAGGTCGTAAAATGAAACCATTTGGTTTTTTCGCCATTAGCTCTCAGTAGTTAAATTAAATTTAGCTCTCAAGAGTTAAATTATATTTAAACATCTAAATTACCTCATTTACCTCATCAAAATTCGAAAATGTAGAAGAATTCCTATTTTGAACAATGTTTTGCCAGTTATTTCTCCTAAATTAGTCTGAGAGGCTAAACTCAACATCAAGTGGTGGTGGTCCGTGGCTAAAATGCAGATTAAATAGTGGGCCCTGGTATGAAAATGGTTGAAATGCTCTAGCGCATTCTAGTGCATCTTGGATTTTGGCAGTTGGCAACACTGGATGAAGTCCTTTTTACGCTCTCTCTCCCAGCTTACACAATGAGATTAGCCCAGCGCCGCTAAATTTAGCCGCTCATAAAAGAAGCACACCAAGGAAAACAAGGTGATTTGAGGAGAACATGTTGGTGTTGGATGCAGGGCTGTTTATATGGAGTGGTTCTATTGAAAGAAGAACTACTACAGTCCATTATATAAAGCTCTTTGATGACCTGGCTGGGGGCTATACGCTACTGAGGTGATCGTCCTCATGGTCCGGAAGGGGGAGAAACTTAGATCAGGTCAAAACTTGGAAGTTAATTTAAAGACGGTCATATCCACTTCCAACCTGGTTGCGATAGTTTTTCTACAAGTCGCGACTACTTTACTGGTCGTGGCTATAAGGGCATGTGGTCGCAACTAGCAAGCAACTAGTCAGAACAACTAATTTGCAACCTGTTCATTAACTACTTGCTTATGGGGAAACCCTAAGCCTAAACATTACCCTATCTCTAATGCTAAGCCATAAACATAACCGCAAGCACTGAGCAGTGCTGAATTACTAACCTGGTCGCTAGTGGATTTGAGATCCGGTCGCTAGTGTATTCGTGACCATGGTCGTGAGTGCATTTGCGACCTGGTCGCTAGTGTATTATTCACAACCTGGTGGCTAGTGGATTTGCGACCTGGTTGCAACGTACATGGTCTATAGTTGCTGTTGGATTTCGCTCCTTCCTGGCATAACAAAGACTATTTCATCAGATTGTAATCAGCACTGGAAAACTTAATACAGCCTTCTCTGTTCTCCACGGGCCAGCTGTGTTTGTTTGGGTAAGATGCTCGACAAAGCCCAGTTTGCACCACAGTGGATCTGAACCTGCACAACCTCCCATGGTTGTGGGTACGTTTCTATGAAGGTTGTTGTCACTCCTGTCTTTTTACGTATAGTGTTGTAGTCAAGACCACCTAAATCGAGGGCCAAGTGGAGACTAAGACCTAGAGGGGTCAAGACCGAAACGAGACCTCTGTATCGGCCTATAAGACAGCTGTCTTTATAAACGGGCTCCTCGGTCCACACAATGGATATAGAACATTTCCTTTGTGTTGTCTCATCTTGAGTGGTCAAGGTGGTGAAAGATCCCCCGAGACATTTGCTCCGAGAACACGACAAGACCAAGACAAATTGAAGGTGAGACCAAGACAAGGCCGAGGCAACGGAAATTTGTCTTGAGACTGGCCTCGAGCCGAGACAGTGTCTCGAGAACTACTACAACACTACTTTTTAGCATAGCTTTGGTTGTCATCAGCTGTTGGTCTGTTTACGTCCTTTTACAGAATGTTCTTCATCGCCCCACGCTGTGTTCCCCACAGAGGGGAAACCAATCACATGAATTACCTGCTGCTCTCAACCCAAACCAAGCATTCTAAAGCAGGGGTTTTCAACAGGTGGTCCGGGGACCACCAGTGGTCCTTGAGAAGGTTCCAGGTGGTCCCCAGGCTAAATGATGGAAAGTTGGTTAACCAGATGTAACTCTTGAGAATGTAAAAATGAAACCAAATGGACCCTTGCGGGTCCATTTGGTTTCATTTTTACACTCTCAAGAGTTAAAACATTCATCATCTGAATTAGCGCCACTTAATTAAGAAGTTTACACTGTTTTGTTGGCAAAACACAGCCTGGAATTGTGGACAAAATCAAAATAATTCTTCTAATTTTACGTCTTTGGGTGTGAAAATGTAATCAAATGGTGGTCCTCCGTGGCTCAAATGCTGAATAAATGGTGGTCCCTGGAGTCAAAAAGGTTGAAAACCCCTGTTCTAAAGTGACAGAACTCCACCAGTCTGGACACAGCTGGCCTGTCACTTACACATGTTTACATATTTCCTTTAGCTGTAATCAACCTGTCACTCACCTTGCATTCACACCATACATACTTGCTTCTTTTTCTAATACATACATCGACGTAATGTAAATACATTGATGCGCACGCACGCGCGCACACATACACACGCACGCACACACACACACACACACACACACACACACACACACACACACACACACACACACACACACACACACACACACACACACACACACACACACACACACACACACACACACAGTAGTAGATACAGTACTATTAGTAGAGACCTAGATCTTAATTTTTACGATCTGTACGATCTGCATTGACATTGTTTTAAAGTAATTAAACCAAACTCGTTTTCTTGATGCACAAAAATGAAGTAATAATCTAATCGACTGTCTGCACAGCGAAGCCATTCGATGCCGATTATTTGCGAAGCAAAGCAATACCTGCAGATTGGTGCATCGTTGACGGTCGACGATGCGAAGCAATCGCTTTACTTGCTCACATAACTAAACTATAAAACAAACAGACCAAATAGACCATTGCATGAATACAGAAAAAACAGAGGTACTCAACGGGTACAAAAACCAAGGTGTTCTCCTGCCTGTGAAAGGCTTATTCATCTTCAATAAGGTCCAAGGTGAGAACACAAATTCCCTTTTTTCTCCTATTGATTGGAACACAGAGTCTCCATAGGGAACCACTTCTGCTCCTCAGATTATTGGCTTACTAATGCCACAAAAACAAAACAATCCCACCAGCACAGGGATCCATGGCGTGTGTAATTGATCGAAAGTAACTCTATTTTCGGATGACCTATAGCCTTTTCCTTGCAGTACATTGTAAAAGTTTGAATATTTCTCAAGTTGAATTGTAAACCACGACCGCTATGACCGTTGGGCCAACAGCCGCGACCGTTATTCACCGGTTGCTGCTAAACCTGACCCATTTTGTGTAAAACCACATCTTCACTATGTGTTATGAAACTGAAGTGACAAGGTGGAGTGATAACAGCAACGTGAAACACAGTCCGGCAACTCCGGCCTTTTGGCCTGCCATGTATTTGCGTTTGACATCCCTGGGATATGGAGTCATTGTTACACTCACATACTCCCAGCACACAAAATATCAGACTCTGCAAACAGTAGACCCATATAGTCATATGGAAAAATATTCTGAAATGGCTGCCATGTTGTAAGGTGATGTTTTGCTGACTGTTCCAGTCAGCAAAACATCCACTCAGTATATAGATCAGTAATGAAAAAAGAACGAAATCCTCCCAGATTTGGGTTGACCACTGGGGAGGTGACAGTAATAATAATAATGGATTGCATTTTTGTAGCGCCTTTCTTATGCACTATGTGTATACTCAAAGCTCTTTACAATGGTCCATTCATTCATACATTGGGATGTAGAGTGCCAGCGTCCCCCACTTCCCTCATTCACACACCAGTCGTGGCAACCACTGGAGGCAAGGAGGGCTTCAGTATGTTGCCCAAGACACTTAAGGCAATATTTTGACACTAGCAATATTTTGATCAATATCAACTAGCAATGTCAACATCAACGGGCAACATGATGAGACACATGGCAACAGGCAACATTAAAAGGGGAATTCCACCCATTTTCATTTTTTCCTGAGAGTGTACAAATGTGAACCAAATGGACCCTAGCGGGTCCATTTGGTTCCATTTGTACACTCTCAGGAAAAAAAGGAAGCCTTAGTTTGCATTGAATCATTTTCACCCAACTGCCACCCAAGTCAAAATGTTCATTTAGCGGAATAAAAGTTACAAAATCCTTGTTTTTGTCCACAGCAGTGAAGCAGCAGCAGCCATGTTGTTTTCAGAAAAGTTTATCTGTGGGAGTCTGGGAGAAAGGATCACATGATGCCAAGGAGGGCTGTGATTGGAGGATTCCAAAATGTTGACCAGTAGAGGGCGCTAATGATCTGACTTTTCTGAACAACCAGGAGTTGATCATTTTCCATATAAAGGTGGAAAGTCAACGTTAATAGTTGACGTTGCTTGTTGATGGTGATCAAAACATTGCTAGGTGTATCAGGGCCTTCAGACATGTAGACAGGAGGAGCCGGGATTCGAACCGCCGACCATTGGATCACTGGCCGATCACTGCTCTACCTCAGGAGCCATAGCTGCCCCCCAGTGATGGGCAGTAGCTTGTTACAAGTAGCTAAGCTGCATAGCTTAACTACATTTTCCTGTAACTTGTAGTGTAGCTTACATTTGTTCTGGGAATAGCTTGTAGTGAAGCTACACTACTTGTTTGGAGTAGCTTGTAGTGAAACTACACTACTTGTTTGGAGTAGCTTGTAGTGAAACTACACTACTTGTTTCGAGTAACAAGGATTGTAGGATTGTAACTACATTTTCCCATACACATTTTTAAATTCCACCCATTTTAATGGTAGAAAATCTCTAATATACATCCCAAAACTTAATTATTACTTAGAGAGTTGTACATTAAGTTGAGATATGTATATTTATATTATGTAGTGCTGATGTAGCAAGCTCCATCAACCTACTTTTGTCGTGTAGCTTGTAGTGTTGCTTGCTACAATTTTCTGGCGATAGCTTGTAGTGTAGCTTAGCTACATTTTTTCGAGAGTAGCAAGTAGTGTAGCTTAGCTACATTTTCCTAGTAACTTGCCCATCACTGCTGCCCCCACTTCTCTCCACTGACTGTGCATCAGACCCTATATGCTGTTACAGCATACTGGTGTACTATATGGCTTCCTTCCATCTGGTCCGTTTCCTAGTACACATCAGCTTCCCTCTCCAGGCAGGAGATAGAGTACACACCACTGGGACTAGTGGGTCTGTTGTTGTTGTTGTTGTTGTTGTTGTTGTTGATTTGCAGTGCTTTCTGTTGTGCAACACTCTGATTCTTGAGTGGCACACTATGTACTCTGTAGCAGGTTCTGCACTTGTACTTGGGGTTGTAGCCCATTTCTGCTCTGTGTTCTTCACTCTCCTTCCCACCGCATGCAACCAGGGGCGGATCTAGGCATGGGCATGGGGGGGCAATGCCCCCCTAAATGCCCAGACAGCCCCACCAAACATGATGGCATGCAGAACAACCCAAGATATTTCAAATTAAAGTGATGTGATTGTTGATGCTTAATTGCCTGATAAAAATCCTGTAACTGAACATGGTATGGGTGCGCGAAGCCGCCCCCATACCATTGTCTCCTAAACATTTACCATTAAACATTTACCTTTGTTTTCCCATTTATTCTTGGTCTATGTGTGCGACACATGTCTACAGAATTCAACTGTAATATTGGTTATTTTCACGGACAGAAGTCATTCTTTACTTTGCGACTGTATCGGAGTTCAGTCTTAATGAACTAGATTCCATTTCATATCAGATCATGAGATACCAGTTCAAGTTTGGTTCATTTTTAATGCCAATTTTGTACTAGAGTTTATGTTAGTTATGTTAACTTGTCCTCACTCGCCATACCCCCCCCCCCCCTTCCAGTGGGTCCATTTGGCTTCATGTTTACACTCTCAAGAGTTAAAATATTCATCATCTGAATTTGCAGCACTTAATTAAGAAGTCTACACAATTAGAGCATGTAGAAGAATGGTCATTTTGATCTAATGATTGCCTGTATTGGTATTGTGGGAAAAAAACAAAAACAAAAAAAATAGATATAGGTATCGGAAAAAGTATCGGATCGACCCTTTTTTGTCATATCGGTTCATAAAGGTATCGGCAATACTGTATTGGTACCAGAAAAGTATTGGCCCTCATTTGCCATTATCAGACCATTCAATATTGGTAAATATACCAGTATAACCAGTGATCTGACACAGGGAGATGCCCAAGTGTACATTTGAGTGAGGAGTCTGCTCTTCTAATCTGCTACATTATTCTGCTATTTGGTGGACTTCATATAACATTTTTTTAGTACATTTTGTATTATTCTGGTATCGGAATTTGGTATCGGCTAGGCTAACACAAAAATTGTGATCGGATTAGAAATGAAAAAAAAAGTGGTTTGGGACATCCCTACAAAAGATCTTTAGTGAAAATGTCATCGATTTGTGCTCAAATGTTGTATAAATAGTGGGAGCTGGTATCAAAATGGTTGAAAACCACTGCTCTATGGGAGGATGTACCCAGATAGCACCTTTCCGATCAATCGTCCTCCTCCTCCCCCCACCACCCCAACACATCCTCCCGCCCGGGGTAGAAGGATTACGCGCGGTGGCAGTTATCACTCCCCTTGCCCGGGGAGGTTCATTTATTACCCAGTGTGATGGCAGGAAAAGTGCCTGGTGTTCTTTTTTGACGGATTATGTAAAATTCTAGAAATTCGCTGTGATAACTCGATTTCCACTTACGTAAGTCCCAAAGCTCTCAGAACCCTGGGTTGGTTGGGCATTGTGATGTCACCTCGGGTGGGTTGTCTGGTGGACAAACTCTGCAGGGAACGTGGACACGGCGCGGATGTCTTTTTTTTTTTTTTTTTGTACAATAATCCCATGGGCCGCACACACACAGTCGTGCAGTCGTGCACACAAAATTGGATAATCGGTGTGCAGACTGTGCACTCCTGTGAAGCTCGCCAAGTGCTTTCTGGGTTCTGCTTGGGAGCTGTAAACTCCTCCCCTCTGTCTTCCAAGCTGGGCATATAGACATGCGCAGTGACGTCACCGCCCCTGTTCCACTAGTGGATTCCCCATTCATTTTTCTCATAGACTTTTCGAAAATAATTTATATCAAGACGATTACGCCGCGGAAAAAGCCAACTCGAGTCGTGACGAATCATGTTGACACACACAAACTTTTGGGACAATAAAATAATTTCTAAGATGAAAAACGAAACAAAAAGTCTTGTATCATGCCGTTTTCTACTTCTTCCTAGTTATATATTACATGACGATATTGTGTTTGTTGTCATGATTTGTCACGACCCAAGTTGGCTTTGGCCGCGGCGCAATCGTGTTTTTATTAACCATTTTCGAAAAGTCTATGAGGAAAATGTATGAGGAATCCACTAGTGGAACAGGGCTGGTGACGTCACTGCACAGGTCTATAGACTTAGAGGGACAGTGTGGGCACATCGTTACATAGGTAGCGGTGCGTCTGTTGTGCCCGTCAGGCTTGTTCGGGAAGCGTGAATCGTGTTTGGTACGTCCTTGGGTTGCGCTGGAATTGTTAAAGGGGAATTCCACCCATTTTCTTTTTTTTTTCCTGAGAGGGCACAAATGTGAACCAACTGGACCCGCTAGGGTCCATTTGGTTCACATTTGTAGCCTCTCAAGAAAAAGGGGTTCTGAAAGAAAAATCATTAAGTGAAATACATCTTGATGATGTCATCAGATTTATTTCACCATGTTAATGATTTTTTTCAGATCTCCATTTTTAGGAAATACAGAATTGGGGGAACCTTTTTCATCATGTCCACACAACATCTCTAAGGTATATTCATGACATATTAAAATGTTGAAAATGGGTGGAGATGGGAAGACAATATTTGATTATGTCCATTCACTCCAATGCAGGCATAAGAAATACAATAAAAGGATCAAATCAAATTGTTATTACACCCCAACTTTGTGCTGTTTTTCCCCCCCCAAAGTAGACATTTACATCTGTGATTATCCCCAAGCGGTTTTACTGTACCAATAATTTTGAATAATATACTGAAATATTTCACTATCCCCATCCACTCCGATTGTACAATTGAAGTAAGAATTTAAAGGTTTTCCTGCTGGACGGTTTGGGATTTGAACCCTCAAACTTCCTGTCAGATTCTCTTCAATTGACGATATTCAGACCGTAGCCATCTTGCCAGCAAGGTGCTAACTATGTGCAACTCCCTACGTGCAAAATAAAAGTTGCTTGTATTAAACAACAAACACCATTGCAGTTGTAAGTAAAGCGTGAATTATTCTCTCAATCTGTAAAGTTTTTGTTTCATAAAAATCCACCTTAGACATTTCATGAACTACTTTGCGTCAATAAATCTTGTGAAGGTAATTTGTCTTAAACCTTTACCTACTAGTTTAAATAGGCTTTTTTGTTCTACCAGATGGCTATTTTCACGATTATAAATTTAATCCCAATCAAATAAAGTAATCAGAATAAAATGCATCCTGTGGAAATCTCTATATAAACAGAGAATTATAATTAAAGAATTGGCCTGCAGTTAGTTGGTGGCAGTAATGCACACGATCTCCGGAATATGGCCGCAAAACCGGAAGGCTGTGGTATAAAAAGCGAAAAGGGTTCGATTCCCGTTCGGGTCATACCAAAGACTGTAAAAATGGCACCCAATGCCTCCCTGCTTGGCACTCAGCATCAAAGGGATGGATTGGGGGTCAAAATCAGCTAATGATTCCCGCAGCTCACCGCTCCAAGTGATGGGTCAAAAGCGGAGAACCAATTTCGCTGCGGTAACGTAGTGACAAGTAATGCGACTTTGACTTTGACTTTTCTAAAATACCACCATGACCCAACCGTTGGTCAAAGTATTACGGGACCATATCTTCTCGCGTGTACGTGGCTGTCCCTGTCCTGAGGTGTGGGCCTTAAAGAAAGCCTGTGAACTCCACCCTGACTGAGTGCTGCTCCTATCATCCTGCAGCAGCAGGCACAGGCAATCAGTGTTGCCAACTTGGCAGATTTGTCGCTATATTTAGCTCTTTTCCAGACTCCCCCCCCCCCCCCCCCCCCCCCCCCCTATAGCGCCAAAATTAGTGAAAAACTCCTGGCGGAAAATCTAGTGCGTTTTTTGCTGGGCGAAATTGGTTGACAGGCGCCAGAGATAAAAACCTCGTTTTTCACCGTTTTTCCTCCTATGATGCAGTCCTCCTTCCTTCCTAGAAAGGACCATTGGTAACCAAATGGACCCTTTTAGATCTGTAACTCTTGAGATTGTAAAATGAAACCAAACGGACCCTTTCGTGTCAGTTTGGTTTCATTTTATGCTCTCAAGAGTTAAATAATATTTAAACATCTGAATCAGGCCTATACCTAATTTCCAAGAATCTACAAGAATTGCTATTTTGTCCAAAATTTTGCCAGTTATTTCTCCTAAATTAGTCTGAGAGACTAAACTCAACATCAAACGGTCGTCCTCCGTGGCTAAAATGCAGAATAAATATTGGGCCCTGGTATGAAAATGGTTGAAGATCCACTGCTCTAGCGCATTCTGGTGCATTTTGGAAGTGCCACTATAGTGCATTTTGGATTTTGGCAGTTGGCAACACTGCAGGCAATCACACTCAGCACAGCAACCCTCCATCCCAAAGCTCAGTGGCTCAGCCATCCCTTCTCTCTCTGCTTAAAGCACCCTCCACAGTCCACACACACACACACACACACACACACACACACATACACACGCACATTCAACATTGCACTCGCGCTCTCTCCCCCCTTGTGACAAAGTCATCAAAGCCCAGGCAGTCTACAAAGCCGCCGCGCTTTCTGAAGGCGGAATATGACTTTCTTTGATGAAGGCGTGAATGAGGTCAAATAATTAATATTTAAAGCACTGGAAGCAAACCAGCGACAGAGAGCCGCTTGCAGCTCCCCTCCTGTGACCCAAAGGAATATACGTAGCCGACGCTGTACACCCATTTCTCTGCTGCATGGGTTTATGTTGGCAGTGATTTTTTTTAGCTCGTTTAGATCAGGGGTTTTTCAACCTTTTTCATCTCAGGGACCACCATTTATTCAGGATTGGAGGGAGCCACGGACCACCAGTTGAGGACATTCCATGCAGCCCCACAGACCCCCAAAACTAAAGATTTATTTTTGCTTTTGTCCATCTTCTATAGTTGTGTAGACTTGTGGCTCAATTCAGATGATGAATATTTTAACTCTTGAGAGTGTGAAAATGAAACCAAATGGACCCGCCAGGGTCCATTTGGTTTCATTTTTACGTTCTCAAGAGTTACATCTGGTTAAACAACTCAGCTGGGGAACCACCTGGAACCCTCTCAGGGACCACTGGTGGTCCCCGGACCACCTGTTGAAAACCCCTGGTTTAGATGAATGGAATGATAAATCAGTTTCTGACTGCAGTCTCCATCAAGTTTACATGTTTATACACTTTCTTAATAGTCTTGGTAAAAATACTGAAAATTAGAAATGCTCCAAAATACGTTATTGGGAAAATGTACTTATTGTCTACTGCAGGGGTTTTCAACCTTTTTCATCCCAGGGACCACCGTTTATTCAGGATTTGAGCCACGGACCATCATTTGAGAGAGACCCCAGCCATTTTCACAGACCCCAAATCTAATAGATGTATTTTGCTTTTGTCCACAATTCCAGGCTGGATTTGGGGAACAAAACAAAGCAAAACATACATTCCAAAATGGCTACTTCAGATGATGAATATTTTAACTCTTGAGAGTGTAAAAATGAAACCAAATGGACCCGCAAGGGTCCATTTGGTTTCATTTTTACGTTCTCAAGAGTTACATCTGGTTAACCAACATTTTTTTTTATCATGCCCACACAACATTTTAACATGACATATTAAAATGTTGAAAATGGGTGGAGTTCCCCTTTAATCACCATTTCTGGACTCACTTTCCTGGACCATGCATGCATACTGGACACAGGCCAGGGCTGGAGATACGGTCCCTATTAGGGATGTCCCGATGCCACTTTTTCATTTCCGATACGATCCCGATACCACAATTTTTGTGTTAGCCGACACCGATACCAAATACCGATACCAGAGAAGAATATATATAATAACATGCAAAAGAAGAAAATACCTTTTATATGAAGTCACCAACTGGGAATGACATACTCCTCTCTCAAATGTGCACTTGGGAAACTCCAAAGCAAACTCCACATGACCCAACAACATTTTACTTAACTGCCATGGTGTCAACCCCTTACCCCTGTGTCTGATCACTGGTTAGGAATATTTGCCAATATGTGACCCGATAAAGACAAATAACCAATACTGATACTTTTCCCGATACCTACATTCAGTATCTGCCGATACCGATATGACAAAAAAGGGACAAAAAGAGCCGATTCGATACTTGTATCAGTATCGGGACATCACTATAGTCCCTATAGCTGCCCTCCGGAGTGACCCAGACTCCCAGTACTCCTCCTGGCCCTGTCCCGACTGGGCATGCTGCAGGGCCATATAGGCCAACGGTATTCAACGAAAAAGCGCCATTTTCCCCCCTCAGAGATCTGGGTTGTTTGGGGCATGGTGATGTAACCCCCGTGAGTTGTTTTGTCTGGATTGGGTTGGATGATCCTTTTTTTAGTACCCCGGACCGCACAATCTCTGTCAGACGCATTAGCACCCTGTGATCGGGCGGATATAACATGCCCCATTTGGGGGGGCAAGAGAACATGTTGGAGGGGCAGGAGAAAATGGTATGGGGGCGGCTTCATCGCCCGTGTCGCTTCGCGCCACGGGCGATGAAGCCGCACCCATACCATTTTCGGTTACAGGACTTTTTTAGTCAAGTAAAGCATCAATAATAACATCAGTTGTTGTTGAAGTTGCAACAGACACGCAGCATGCATAAAGCTAAAGGTCTGACTCAGAGAGTTTTCTGTTTTCAGTGATGAAATGCTGTTGGTTTAGTGGTGCCAAAATTGTAGTTAGTAGCAGTAGTAGTGTTTCGAATCATTTTAAATATAAGCACTTTAATTTGAAATATCTTGGGTTGTTTTGCATGGCATCGTGTTTGGGGGGACAGACTGGGTATTTAGGGGGGCATTGCCCCCCCATGCCCATGCCTAGATCCGCCCCTGTTAGCACCCTGTGATCTGGCCTACAAACACACTGAACAACAACGACGGCAACGCAGCAGCGCGCTTTGTGCTTGTTTTGCAAAAGAGATTTGTTATGCAGGTGGAAAAAAGGAGGGCTCGCGTACTGATGAGCTGGCTATTCACAAAAACAAATTATATAAAGTTTTCTTTTGGTCAGTCTACTCCAGGGCTTTTCAACCATTTTCATACCAGGGCCCACTATTTATTCTGCATTGTAGCCACGGAGGACCACCATTTGATTTTGAACTTGGTGCCTGCAATTTAGTAAGAGATAACTGGCCAAACGTTGGCCAAAAAAAGTTCAAATCAGTACTATAATTAAGGAGTTGTCTGTCTGAATGTCTGTCTGAATGTCTGAATGTCTGAAGCGAGCATAACTCATCACTGGCTGCACCGATCACTATGATTTTTCACACAGTCATTGACCATAACATTAGGAAGAGACTGAGGAAGCCCTTTTTTCAAATTAACAAATTGTTGATTAATAATGAATTTATTGGTGAATTAAATTTCCCCATTCGCTTAACATTGGCAATTCCCTTTTCGGCCACAGGGGGGAATGCAAATACCAAAACACACACACACACACACACACACACACACACACACACACACACACACACACACACACACACACACACACACACACACACACACACTTTATGACTGGCCATTGCAGTGTCTGTGCGTGTGCATTAAAGCAATCCTTCATCAAATCCTTCATCACATAATGTGATGAAGGATTCACATTACCCACACAGTGAGTACATCATTTGGTGTTCATATATTCACGGGTAAGGCCCTAGTATAATTTAACTCTTGAGAGCGTAACATGAAACCAAATGGACCCGCAAGGGTCTGTTTGGTTTACGCTTTCAAGAGTTACAGTACACCCGGTCAACCAACTGTCCGTTGTTTAGATGGGGACCACCTGGAACTCTCTCACTGGTGGTCCCCGGAACACTGGTTGAAAACCCTGATCCACTCAGTCTCATGTGAACACCCCAGACATTTTATAACCCACTCCATTCAGTGTTTAGATAAAAAAAACAAATCAACATCAAATATTATTTGATGTTGATTTTTGCTGCCAAATGAAGTTTTAAGTTGTAATGGGTTTGTATAGGGGGCGCCCTATACAAACACATTACAACTTAAAACTTCATTTTAACCATGATAGATTCATCAAACACAGCCAGTCTTTTTTTCTGGTGACTGATATTGTCCTCCTAGTATGTGAGGGGGCTGGGGAATGTCATTTACAGTTTTCATATTTTATTATATCGTTTTATTCATTTAGGCACAACCTGCTACATTTTCCAATATATATATTTTTTTAAATATTGTTTTTGATGTTGTAGTCAGCACTGCTCAGCAGGAACCTTGTACTAACATCCTACTCATTCATTTCCAAAACAATATTTACAAAATAACGGGCCTCACTATTAGATGGACAATATAAGTAACCAGAAGAATCTTTGGGTGTTTCCATTGAGTCTAGCATGATTAAAATGGAGTTTGAAGTTACAGTGGGTTTGTATTATATAGCATTAGTTTTTCTCGGCAAGGCAAATGAGTTAGACATATCACATGCTGCATAAAGCATGACGCCATTTTGACCTATTTTGCTTCCTTCCGCGGTTTCTACATGCTGGGGACCCCTACTCAACATTTCCGGCTTTACAATGGGGCTCTATACTGGCTGGCAAGTAGACTAACATGTACAAAGACATGTAATAACCTTGTAACATACTGTATATAGACATGTACAGTATATCAACATAGTCGATAACCATATCCACTGTTATGGGTTCCTGCAGCCTTGAACGGGTTGATATTGATCTACCTCTAATGACAGGAATAGATGGTACAGCTTGCTGGATAGAAAAGTCTTCAGGGTACAGCTGGGTGCAGGGGAAGAAATCAGGGGCGGATGTAACATTTCCCAATGGGGGAGGGGGGGCAGGCAAAAATGGTAAGGGTGCGACTTCATCATCGCCCGCGTCGCTTCGCGCCATGGGCGATGAAGTCACACCCATACCATTTTCAGTTACAGGACTTTTATTAGACAAGTAAATCATTACTAGTAACATCGGTTGTTGTTGAAGTTGCAACAGACACGCAGCATGCATAAAGCTAAAGGTCTGACTCAGAGAGTTTTCCGTTTTCAATGATGAAATGCTGTTGGTTTAGTGGTGCACTTTGATTTCAAATATTTTGGTTGTTTTGCCTGTCATCGTGTTTGGTGGGGCAGACTGGGCCCCCCATGCCCATGCCTAGATCCGTCCCTGGGAAGAAATGTGATTCATGGAGGAAGTACAGTACTGTCTGTAGCCTCCATGAAGATTGGTGTGCTGCAGGATGGGTGCTGTTGTAGCATGCTTCATGTTAGTGTCTGTCTGTTGTTTCATGTTAGTGTTGTGTTTGTTTGGGACTGCTGGCTGGCTCTGTAGCTTTGGGTCCACTCAATTAGGCAAATTTGTGTGCGTGCGTGTGTATATGTATGTGTGTGTGTGCGCGTGTGTGTGTGTGTGTGTGTGCGCGCGCGCGTGTGCGTGCTCCTGCGGCAGCTGAGTACATGAAGAGAGAGGGAAGATAAGAAAGGAAGGGATGCACGGAGAAGGAAATTGTTGACCGAATAATGATTATAGGAACTATATATATATATATATATATATATATATATATATATATATATATATATATAATGAGCCAATAGAGTGGAGGTGAGGTGGAGTTGCATTCAAATTTGTTTACAAACATAAGAGTTTGTACACACTATAATACCAGGTATTGCATATAATACCTTTAAGTAGGCTTAAGGCCTAAGGCTGTTTTCGCCATCCCTTCAAATGTTATGAGCAGTTTTTCGCTCAGGTTTTGTGCCTAGGAAGCTAAAAGAGCCCTACAAGACCCGCCCTGTTTACTCGGACTTTGCTATTGTCGTACTAAAAAAAATGTAACCATTGCTTCATCCAGACTTAACTTAACCATCTGCAGACAGCTGCTAGACTCCTGTCAGACACTGCTAACACATCTTCAGTCTCTGATGATAGTCACTTAATTATTAGCCGGATAATGTTTAGATAGAGTGAGAAGAAATTAGTGCATCATTATGTGCTGCTGCTGCTTCTACAGGGGAATGCTGCTGGACAGGATAGGATCTAGGCATGGGCATGGGGGGGGCAATGCCCTGACTGCCCCACCAAACACGATGGCAAGCAAAACAACCCAAGATGTATTTCAAATTAAAGTGCTTATGTTTTAAATGATTTGAAACACTACTGCTACTACTAACTCACTACAGCTGTGGCACCACTAAACCAACAGCATTTCATCATTGAAAACAGAAAACTCCCTGAGTCAGACCTTTAGCTTTATGCATGCTGCGTGTCTGTTGCAACTTCAACAACAACTGATGCTATTATTGATGCTTTACTTGCCTATTAAAAGTCTTGTCCTGTAACCCCCAATTGGGAAATGTTAATCCGCCAGCTGGTGCATCATTATGTGCTGCTGCTGTTTCAGAGGAATGCTGGTGGAGTGAGTCAGTGTGGACTATGAGAAGGAATGATACCCCAATGTATACTTACATTTCACAATGCTTTAAGTGAGGCTACTTTTATGATCAATTAGGAACACTTCCCCATGTCCCAACACACTGCTACTATAACGGCTGAGAATGCACTAGTGCCGTTCCTCATGTACTAAATAGAATGCATCATCCGGACACATTTCTAATTACGCCGCATTATGATATGATGTGTTTGGGTTGTTGTCATGGAAGAAATGGCGCAGAACATCCATGGTAATTTAGTTACCCCCCGGTAACAAGATGTGCACGTGCACACACTCTACAGTGGTGGGTATAGTGCAACAGGCCAAAGGCACATACACCAAGGCCCACCTCCACTCGATAAGATCGCAGTTATCACGTTGTCATCAGCAGGACTTTTTCGTCTCAGACATGCTTTGCAGTCTGAGACGCAAAACCCTAGACCCCTCCAACCGTAACCCTAATCCTAAATGCCCGACCGTCAGGTCTGTGAGGTTAGGTTGCCCAGGTGCCTATTAATACATGTTGGTACCAGGCCCGGATGTAACATTTCCCAATTGGCAAGGCAGGTGAAAATGGTATGGGGGGGGGGGCAGCTTCATCGCCCGTGGCGCGAAGCGACACGGGTAATGCCGCTGTTCTTTTAGATTCTTTTATGGTGAGATAACTAGTTAGTAGCAGTAGTAGTGTTTCAAATCATTAATTCATTATGAGCACTTTAATTTGAAATATCTTTGAGATGTGGGTTATTTGCATGCCATCATGTTTGGTGGGGCAGTCAGGGCGTTTAGGGGGGCATTGCTCCCCCCCATGCCCATGCCTAGATCTGGCCCTGGTCAGGCTGATGGTCCCTGCCTGATGTTTTATGCCTCGGTTGTGTGTTTGCCCCGAGGATATTCCTCCTCCTTCTCCTCCTCCCCCTCTGGTGGCTCGACGCTGCATGCGGTTAAAGATCTGTTCCCTCTCAGGTTATCAGTCTTGCTTGCGGCGCAGCTGCCAGGGGGGCAGATACAAACACTAAGGAGGGTGACAGGGGCATCCGTCTTCCCCGGGTGGTGCCTGCTGGGGTTGTGGGACAGAACCCAGGAGGGGCGGAAGAGATCCACCACCACCACGGCCGTCGCAACGGTTTTATTAACAGTCCTGACTCTTTTGCATGACAATCGCGACCATTTTGCATAACGGTCGTAGGTTTTACTAAGGTCATGTTGAGGGTTAGGGGTTAGGTTTAGTAGCGAAAACGGTCGACTGTTATCAGGGGCATTTTTGCCATTAGGTAGACTAGGCAGTTGCCTGGGGCGCCATGAGAGGAGGGGGGCACTGGGGCGACCACCAGACAAGTTTTAAAAAACTGGCGACCACAAGACATGTTTTAAAAAACTTCTTTCCCCCGGCCTCATATGGATAAATACATTTTGCTTGTCCTCTATAACTAGAATTGAACATTTAAAGCACATATTATATGTTCTTTAGTTTAAAAATAGTTGACGTATGACGTCACAGGAGATTTTCCCTGGGGCCCCAGGGAAAATCTTGCCTGGGGCTCCAAATTGCTTAGCAATGCCACTGACTTTTATGCAAAACGTTTGCTAAGAAACCAGGGGCGGATTGGCCATCCGGAGTACAGGGAGTTTTCCCGGTGGCCTGTGCCACCTAGTGGCCTGGACAGTTTTTTTTTTTTTTTTTTTTTTTTTTTTTTTTTTGAAAGTCCAGGGCAGGCCAGGGCGCCAGGCCCAGGCCAGGCAAACTAGTGTTTCTATCCTTCAAAACAGAAAAGGTGTCCTACACCAGAGCCATATTCCCGTTCACTCCTGTGCGCCAGGGCGCGGCTCGCGCTGCTGGAGGCAGTGTTGCCAACTGCCAAGATCCAAAATGCACTAGTGGCACTTCCAAAATGCACTAGAATGCGCTAGATGCTCGCCTGGAACATACAGATCAAAATGACCATTAATCTTCTACATTCTCTAGTTGTCTAGACTAAGTTGGGCTAATTCACATGATGGATATTTTAACTCTTGAGGGTGTAAAAATGAAACCAAATGGACCCGCAAGGGTCCATTTGGTTTCATTTTTACGCTCTCAAAGAGTTACATCTGGCTAACCAGCTGCCCCCCCAGGGTGGGCTGGCAAAGGCAAAATTGTCCCGTTGGGAAAATATGTGCCAATCCGCCCCTGTATGAAACCGTCACGACAGGCGCCACGGTCGAGGACTGCTTTCGCAGAACCGTAAACCCTGCGCGGTGTGGATGAGACAAATGGATGGGGTGCATGGTCCGGATCTAAACCGTCCCAGTTGCCCCCCCACCCCCCCACCCCTCCCCTCCCCTTGCTTACTAATTATGTATATGGGTCAGCAATGCATCAGGAGGGCCATGGTGACGGATTTAGCAGAACCATCCCCATTGTTCATATCACAAAGGAGGATGAGAGAGGCCTTCAAACAAGCCTTGCTGGAAAACAGGAGCCCTTTTGGCAAAGTCCTTTGAAAGTCAGAGAGACAGGGAATGTTACGTTTGCAGGAAATGATGTCGCCGCCTATTGTTTGAGGACTTGAAGGTTTTGATGTTTTTTTTTTCTTTCTCCCCTCTCTGTTTACACCAAGCTTCACATTAAGGTCATCGTTGTTGTTCATCTGTTTTGCTGTTATTTCTGTACGGTCCTTGTTTAAAACGGAGCAAACATGTTGTCTCGTTAAGTGACTTAACATGATCACAAAGCTTAATTACGCTGCAAATGACACTGTGGTGCACAGAAGGGAGGACAATATGTTTGCCGTCAGCGTGTCATTTATTTTTGTTGGAATATCAGTCACAACATCAGTGGTCTAAAGAAGACTCTACACACCATGTGCAGACTAGAGTGACAGTAGTCTACATAAATCGTGATCGGCTGCGGGCCAAAGAATCTGGCATCAGTCCGTCTCTAACAATAACATCGGCTCACTGAGAGATCTGTCTCCCTCTCACTTTGTCTCTGTCTCTCTCTGTATTCATTGGAATAGACTTTGGGCCAGATCCTCACCAAGCATCGCTGCCATGATACAATTAAACATTAAAATCAATTGAGTTGAGAAAGTAAAACAATGACATGTGTTCATTTCTTATCATGGTGTGAGGAATATACAAGAGTGCCAGTTCTATAGTACGTTGTAGTAGTTAGAGTTACAGTGTATGGTATATGTAATTTGCTCCAGACCAATTTCCATAATGCAGTGGTAAATGCAAATGCCATTCCAGTTATAGGATGGAAGAAAAATACCATACTTGCATGTTTTTCTTAAACATTAAAAGTATGGATAGATGCAATGTAGAAATACTAGGGATGTTAATCAACAAATATTTGGATTTTTTTTTTCAATGCTTTGATTGAATAATTTATTGAACAAGTGCACTGTATGTTCTACAAGTGTGTTAATTATGTATTTATCATGCATTAATCTAATTATAGTAAACCGGGAGGAACTGTTGAATATTGTAAATACTGAATAAAATACATAACAGTTTTACTTAAGTGCAGTAGTTGAGCATGTTTACTTAATACCGTGTTACCATATGCCGTGTGCTGTGCACCCAGACACACATCCTGCCCTGAGTTTTTTTCCCATCTATAATCAATCAACAATGATTACATCATGACAAATGAATTGTTAGCTGATGAATCTTAAACGCTGTAGAAATGTTACCATAACAATTCTCATTCCAGGACAAATGTTTGGAAGATATTTCAGAAATGTGGTTATAATTCAAACATAGCAAAAATAATTATGACAATAAAAAATACCACATACCTCATTCTATTCCTGGCTATTAAAAAAGATCCTTATAAGCCCAGAGTGTAATGAAGCCCCGTCAGTTGTGTGTTTATTAGGGCTGCAACGAGCAATTATTCATCGGCCAATTATTTAACTGATTAATTGGATTATGACTCTTATTTAGCTCATCACCATCACCTTAAAGGGGGATTCCATCCATTTTCATTTTTTTTTCTGAGGGTGTACAAATGTCAACCAAATCGACCCTAGCGGCTCCACGTGGTTCCATTTGTACACTCGTACACCATTCGTACAAAAACGTCCTAAAGGAAAAATCATTAACATGGTGAAACACAACTTGATGATGTCATTAAGTCAGGGGCGGATTGGCACATATTTTCCCACCGGGACAATTTTGCCTTTGCCAGGCCACCCTGGGGCAGCTGGTTAACCAGATGTACAGGTAACTCTTTGAGAGCGTAAAAATGAAACCAAATGGACCCTTGCGGGTCCATTTGGTTTCATTTTTACACCCTCAAGAGTTAAAATATTCATCATGTGAATTAGCCCAACTTAGTCCACACAACTAGAGAATGTAGAAGATTAATGGTCATTTTGATCTGTATGTTCCAGGCGAGCATCTAGCACATTCTACTGCATTTTGGAAGTGCCACTAGTGCATTTTGGATCTTGTCCAGGCCACTAGGTGGCGCAGGCCACCGGGAAAACTCCCTGTACTCCGGATGGCCAATCCGCCCCTGCATTAAGTTGTGTTTCACTTTTACTTGTTACACTTAACACTGGAAAAAAAACTATTGTGAAGTGGAAAAACAGGTAAAAATGTCCGTGATTAGTTGATAAACCGGCTACCAAAATAGTTGACAACTAATTGAATAATTCGATTACAATTCATCGATGAATTGTTGCAGCCCTATAGTGCTTTTTCCAAAGTGATCACGCACAAACACACACACACACACACATGCACCTCTGACATTGTACAAAACGGTGACCCCCCCCAAAATTAGCTCGTATTTTATCTGTATCCTATTACCACTTGCACTGTCACCACACCCAGTTCATACCACAACCAGGTCCATAACTCATAATGTGGAGTCGACGTCTCAAGGTTTTCCCCTACTTGGCAGTCCAGGCCACCATTGTCCTCCCAAACGTCAAACATCTGGGTCAAAAGAACACCCTTCCAAATGTCACCGTTCCTCTTGTTTAGCCCTCCTGCTCCGCTGCCACGTAATTACAGGGATTTACTGCCCACTAATTACCACCATTACTGTTTCAACGTTGTTGAAAAGCTTAGAGTTATGTTTAGGCATGCAGAGTTTTCCCTACACTGCATCGCTTAATAATTACGCATAACAGTGGCTACTAACTAGTATTTTCTTAATATAAATCACCATATGTGACCAATTCTAACTGAGGTGGGTCATTGGGTTAAGACAGGGGTCAGCAACCTGCGGCTCAGGACCCGCATGTGGCTCTAGAACACAGCCCTAGTGGCTCAGTGGCTGTAGCATTATTACATACACACTGGGGCTCTAGAACACAGCCCTAGTGGCTCAGTGGCTGTAGCATTATTACATACACACTGGGCTCTAGAACACAGCCCTAGTGGCTCAGTGGCTGTAGCATTATTACATACACACACTGGGGTGATCCACACCAAAATAATATAAACATTTCAGTCACCCAAAACGCGTTGCGCTGTCTGACAGTTGCCAGTTAAAGTAGCACTTGGCCATGTCAAAAAAGCCCAGCAGTTATCAGAGGTGGAGCTTTCAGTCTGAACCACCTATTTTCAAAGGTTTACTCAGTTTACTATGTCATTAATATACCTTAGAGATGTTGTGTGGACTAGAAATGGAGTTCTGTAAAACTCCTTTATTTTTTTTAGAAACTCCATTTCTGAAGAAAGGTTGTGTTTCACCATGTTAATGATTTAGCTTTGAGGACCTTTTTTTCTGAGAGTGTGCAAATGGAACCAAATGGACCCGCCAGGGTCCATTTGGTTCACATTTGCACACTCTCAGGAAAAAAATAATAATAAAATGCGGCTCCAGACAGATTTTGAATTTAATTTTGGGTCGAAAATGGCTCTTTCAACATCTTGGGTTGCCGACCCCTAGTTAAGACTAACTGTTCAGGAGAGGAGGAAAAACTGCACAGTCACTCTTCACATACTAGAGCATGTCTGAGATGAATATCAGAACTGAATTCACGGGCGTAGACACGTGGGGAAAAGGGGGACAATTGTAGGGGGGCCCAAAGTCAGGGGGGCCCACTGAAAGCTTGCATTAATAAGGTTTTATTTGATTGAACAGATTGAAGCATTTTAAAGGGGAATTCCACCCATTTTCAACATTCTAATATGTCATTAGTATAACCTAGAGGTGCTGGGTGGACATGATAAAAACGTTTCCCACCCATTCTGTGTTTCCTGGAAATGGAGGTCTGAAGAAAAACCACAAAAACATGATGAAACACATCTTGATGGCATCATCAAGATGTGTTTCATCATGTTAATGGATTTCTATAGACACTTCTTTTTTTCTGAGAGCGTACCAATGGTTGCATTTGTACGCTCTCAGAAAAAAATGTTGAAAATGGGTGAAATCCCCCTTTGACGCCGCCGGGAAAGGGGGGGCCCATGTGGAAAGGCTTTGCAGGGGGCCCAGAATTGCTAGCTACGCCCCTGGCTGAATTTGACATGTAAACATGAAATGAATGCGTAAACATAAACATGTAGCTATAGGTGTAATGTGAAAGGCCACAGAACCTTTCAAGCCTTTTTTCTCAACTTGCTGTTTTCTCTATAAGCCATATCTCAAAGACTCAACATCCCATGGCTATGATATCCTAGCCTGACTTCAGTCTGAATTGTCATTCCGTTTCACTTCATTATTCAGACTGAAGTCCCTCTCTACTACAGCAGTTTCTGGGATGGGCGTGATCAAAGCAGCAGTCTTCACGGTGATTGGTTCATACCAACCCATATCAATATTGGGAAAGCAGACGACGTTGTTGTCATTATTATGCTAATGCATTATCATTAGCATAATAATGGCGCTGCTAACTAAACAAACAGCCGACGAGCGTTACTAGCATGTGAACAAAAGCAGTAAAATATGTCGGATGATGATGTTTATAAAACCTAAACCTGACTCTTCTTTAAAGAATAGTAAAGTGGAACGAAGTGAGTGACAGGGCTGTTGGCCAATCAGGTGCTGGGCATGGATTTCCAACCGATAAAAACGGCCCCAAAGGCAAGGAAGCCAGTCCTTGAATCACAAAGAAAAAATAAGGTAGTATTTTTAAGGTGCTGATTCAGGGCTGAGCCAGGCTAATGATATCCTGCTTTCACATGACATGATAAAACAAACATGAAAAATTCCTCAATGACTCAACCTCGGTGGTGCTGGGACATATTTTATACCTCATTAGTGTGACTCCATACTTATTATTTGCTTTAACAGTTTTCTACTGGTCATCACTACTTAATAACTGGTCGCGACTGTAGGTCGCGACTGTAGCCCGTTGTGGTCGTGAGTAATGTATAGGTGGGGATTACTCATCCTAACAGGGCTTGACACTAACACTTGTCCGCTTGCCCGGGGCAAGTAAAAAAAAAAGGTCGGGCAAGTGAAGACTGCTACCTGGTTGCCCGATCGGGCAAGTGTGCAACTTAGTGCACTATAACACAACACAAGATATATTTGTCTTGAAGGCAGTCATTGCACTCTCTGCCTCTGTGTCTTTCCCTGCTTTCTAGTTGTCCACAATTCCAGGCTGGATTTGGAAAACAAAACAAACAGGCAAATTAACACATCAAAATGACCATTAATCTTCTACATTCTCTAGTTGTGTAGACCTGGGCTAATTAAGATGATGAATTTTAACTCTTGAGAGTGTAAAAATGAAACCAAATGGACCCGCAAGGGTCCATTTGGTTTCATTTTTACGTTCTCAAGAGTTACAGCTGCGAAATTTACAATATATTTTTGGGGGGCAAGTGACCATGAGCTGAGGGCAAGTAGAACCTGACTTGCACTTGCCCGATGGGCAAGTGCCTCCGAGACCTTAGTGTCAACCCCTGTCCTATCTCTAACACATCCCATCCCTAAACATAACCACAAGCACGGAGCAGTGCATGTTCACCAACCTGGTCGCCCCCCCCCCCCCAGGAGGTGAACATGCGCCTGCACGCCTAGAAGCTATAATCCAGACTAGTAAACAGCAAGTGGTCGCGACTTGTGCTATGTGGCTCTTCACATGTGAGCAGATCTACCTGGCACTACAGTAGTCACGACCAGCATATTACCCTTCCTGCACACGTATGCTTGCACTTCAGGTAGTGATAGACCGATTATCGGCCGCGGCCGATTATCAAATTCGATATTCATGATTTTATTAATAATCGGTATCGGTGCTCAAAATAAATAATCGAAAAAAGAGCAGCCGATTATTTGTATTTATTATAAATGTTCAAAAACTGTACATCGACCACTTTCATTGAAGATCCGGTAGATTGTGGTGGTAAGGAGATGTATAGCTGTGTGTCTCTGACTCTATCACCTCATGTATTTATAGATTTATCCAAATTATCCAAAATGTATTTTCTCTTTTTCTTTTATGTCTGAAGCTCTGTGCCTGTACTTGAATTAAAAAAGATGCATTTGATGGAGGGGCTGCTTCCGCACTTTTATTCTATTAAAGTAAATAATAATCGTATCGGCTGATATCGACTATCGGCCTTTTTGATGTTCCACTAATCGGTGATCGGAAACATCGGCCAAAAGTCTGATCGGTCGATCTCTAATTTCAGGTACATAACTAGAAAAAGTGCCCTTCGGGGCACAGATCTCCACCAGCTCACACTGTGCCAATGTGCAAAACGTGCCTTTAGTGGTAATTGGATGATGTGTGGCAGTATTTTTTTTTTTCATCGGATCAACACTGGATCAACGGTGCAGGAGATTGGCTGGTAACAGACAGCTAAACGGACACACACACATACGGTGCAAGACATACTCTTCAATAGACAATAATCACTCACTTGTAATCACTCACAGTGTCTTGTAGATCCACCACCAGTGGTCCCTGCATACCCGTAGCTACGGGGGGGCAGTAGGGGGCGATGCCCCCCTGTTTAGATTTTGTGCCCCCCCAGTCCAGATTGCCCAGTACCCGTCACCTTAATATGAAAGTTTCCCTTGCAAATCCCGACGACGCGTACTACTTGGACGACGCGGCCAAAGGGATAATGGTGTCTATTTACTGCTCATTGCTGAGATCCTGTTTAAAGCCCGCCTACCAGTTTTGCCATTTGCACAGAATAGGACAGGAAACGGATCTGCAGCATGGACCCTCCTCCCTCCATGCAGTTGAGCGAGATCCTGTCATGGCGTCCACCACTCTTTGTTTACAACACACGTAGGGAAAAGAAAACTTTGCCTTTTTACCAAGGACTGCGTTCGGTTTGATAAATAATGACAGCAGAGCCGTTTTCTAAAGCCCGATACGGGCGGATGCATGGCTTATAAGGCAGCACGTCGTAGCCTCAAATGAGCTGTTTGTTGTCCCTCTTCGTCCATGAAGTGAACGGTGTCTGCATTGCTCTGTCTATACTCTAGGCGTACATAGCTACTCTACCCAGGCTGCGCTGGGTATAATCATGCCATCTAGTAGAGTTGCGACATTGGGGGGTCAGAAACCGAACGTGCTGGATAGTATTTTCTGTTGCGCGACCACTGCAGACAGCATTGCCATCGAAGCTGAGAGATCGCACAACGGGGCTATAGTTTTCCTAAAAGGCCAGCGCAAATAAATAAAAGCCCTTTTAGACACGTGTAAAACATGACAACTATTGGGAAATCAATGCTGATAGTTAAGTGGCCATTCTGATGGTCTACTCTAGTGTCATGTTTGCAAGACTAGTTTTTCACTGACACTGACAAACTATATTTTTAATTTTATTTATTTTATGGTAGTGCTTTGTCGTGGCTGTATAAGTTAAAAATTGCTGTAGTTAGGAGGAATATACATTGATTAAGTAAACATTTCATTATTGGTTCCTTATTGGTTGTAATTCATGCCATCATAGTCAAATTAGAGCCCCTTTGCTGTTGGGTTGGCTGGTCCAGTTATTTTGCCCAGGTGTATTGTTTATAGTTTGTATTGTCCAGTAAATAGTTAATATAATAGTGTTCAATTACAGTTATTATCTTTATAGTCCTATGTGCTACTGAATGAAACAGATAGCACAGTGGTATATGAAGAGGAAGGAAGGAATAGAAATGCTATTATACTGTAGAAATGTTTGTTTTATTTTGTGTGACATATGTACACACTCTTTATCCCACATTGGTGAGTTTGAATCTGGTCGCCTACTTGTAACCCTAAGTTTAAGTGAAATGGGTGGAAAAAATAGGCTTGAAATGGCAAAAAACGTTGGTCCATGTGGCGAGCTGTGGCTACGGCCCAGCCTCAACCAGGCTCTGCTTCTAGCGGCCCCAAGGCAAATTGAGTTTGAGACCCCTGGCTTAAGGCTATTTGGCAGGCCACAACTGCAATCCGACCTTAAATGAAGTGAATGAAGGCAAAAATGACCGACTAAATGTTATTGTTGTTGGTTGATGCATAGCCTTTTCTCATTTTCCTCCTTCCGTGGAGATATACAGTATATGCTCAACTATTCGTTGGTGGTTAATGGTTGTATAACAACGTTCTCTCTCTATCCCTCCCTCCTTCCCCATGGAGTTGCTCATTGTGTTGTTGCGGGATGCAATCGTGTTTCATGACTGTATGTTTATTTGTTCTGTTGAGTATAATATAGTCTTTATTTGCTGTATAATTGGAGCACATACATGTAGCCATTTTCTCCAATTAGTGTGTTTTTGAGCATGTGAGTGTGTGCTTAATATGCAACTTTGGTGGGGAACTTCGAAAAATATTGCCCCCCCTGAAAACATGAATGCCCCACCACTGATAAATTTCTGGCTACGGCCCTGGGTCCCTGAGAGGGTTCCAGGTGGTCCAAAGGCTAAATGATGGAAAGTTGGTTAACCAGATGTAACTCTTGAGAATGTAAAAATGAAACCAAATGGACCCTTGCGGGTATATTTGGTTTCATTTTCACACTCTCAAGAGTTAAAATATTTATCATCTGAATTAGCACCACTTGATTAAGAAGTTTACACTGTTTTGTTGGCAAAATACAGCCTGGAATTGTGAAAAACAAAATAATTCTTTAGTTTTAGGTCTCTGGGGCTAAAATGGTGGCCCGTGGCTCAAATGCTGAATAAATGGTGGTCCCTGGAGTCAAAAAGGTTGAAAACCCCTGCTCTAACACATATCCACCTGAGACACAGACAAATGCAATAACCTCTATCACATGGGAAACACATAAATGTAGTATTGTAGTCCAGCTTATTAAGTATGTCCTTCGCCCGAGGCAGCAGAGGACAGAGATCTGACAAGGGAAGGTGACACCAGACCCGGATGTAACATTTCCCAATTGGGGGGGCAAGTGAAAATGGCATTAGGGCGGCTTCATCGCCCATGTTGCTATGCGCTACGGGCGATGAAGCCACCCCATTTTCATTTAAGTTCTTTAGTTCTGTGATCGACAAGATTTACATCTTGTAGAGGACATACTGTATATTAGGCAAGTAAGCATCAATAATAACATCAGTTGTTGTTGAAGTCGCAACAGACACGCAGCATGCATAAAGCTAAAGGTCTGACTCAGAGAGTTTTCTGTTTTCAATGATGAAATGCTGTTGGTTTAGTGGTGACAAAATTGTAGTTACTTAGCAGCAGTGGTGGTGTTTCAAATCATTTTAAATATAAGCTATTTAATTTGAAATGTATTTGATATTTGTCTTGTTTTGCATGCCAACATGTTTGTTGGGGCAGTCAGGGCATTTAGGGGGGCATTGCCCCCCCATGCCCATGCATAGATCCGGCCATGGGCGACACCCCTGTGCTGAGAAGGTGATCCAACCACCGTCCTATTCAAAGACACCTTGGCCACAGACGGGACATAAGTGAATTGTTGGGTTTGAGTGCGTCTAGTCAACCCTGCCACCTTTTGTTTAATTTTCACATTGGCGCACAGTGCAGTGGACGTGTTATTTTCAGCATGTCTGGCCCGGGTCACGCCAAGTCACCAAGATTACATGGTTGCGCGACCTTTGTGGTGACATCAAAGGGATGATCCTGATTTGTTTTCCCTGCCGTCGGGCTCAGCGCCTTCTTGGCTTACGCTCCCACACCGAGGTTTTGACGGTGAGATAACTATATTATGATGCAACGCTCTTACCAGGATGCTTCTGTGGGACTGACGCTGGTGTTGTAGTTCTCGAGACCTTGTCTCGTCTCGAGGCCAGTCTCAAGACAATTTTTTTGTTGTCTCGGTCTTGTTTTTGTCTCGCCCTCAATTGTCTTGGTCTTGGCTGTGCACTTCGTTTGTCTTGTGGTCTTGTCTTGGTCTCACCCTCAATTTGTCTTAGTATTTTGCCACGATCTCGGAGCAAATGTCTCTTTCGCCACAGAGTGCAAAGGAAATCCTCCATAACCCTTGTGCAGACCGAGGAGCCCATTCATAAAGACAACTGTCTTATGCAGAGCGCAGTGCTGGATGATGCGCATAATATCGCTAGCAGACCACTCACCCACAGTTAGTATTGTAGAGCAGGGCTTGACACTAACACTTGCCCGCTTGCCCGGGGCAAGTAAAAAAAAATGTTGGGGCAAGTGAAGACTGCTACCTGGTTGCCCGATCGGGCAAGTGTGCAACTTAGTGCACTATAACACAACACAAGATAAATTTGTCTTGAAGGCAGTCATTGCACTCTGCCTCTGTGTCTTTCCCTGCTTTCTAGCTGTCCACAATTCCAGGCTGGATTTGGGAGACAAAACAGGCAAATTAACACATCAAAATGACCATTAATCTACGACAGTGTAGACCTGGGCTAATTAAGATGATGAATTTTAACTCTTGAGAGTGTAAAAATGAAACCAAATGGACCCGCAAGGGTCCATTTGGTTTCATTTTTACGTTGCGGGTCCATTTGGTTTCATTTTTACGTTCTCAAGAGTTACATCTGGTTAACCAACTTAACTGGGGACCACCTGGAACCTGGTGGGCAAGTGACCATGACCTGAGGGCAAGTAGAACCTGACTTGCACTTGCCCGATGGGCAAGTGCCTCGGAGACCTTAGTGTCAACCCCTGTAGAGTAACAACTAAAGTCTCTGTAATGTGTTATGTTGTGCTATTACTTTGACCTCAAACTCTCTAGGTCTTGGCTTCGGTCTCGACCCCTCTAGGTTTTGTTCTCGGGCTTGTCTCGACCCCTCTAGGTGCTTGTCTTGGGCTTTTCTCGACCCCTCTAGGTTTTGTTCTCGGGCTTGTCTCGACCCCTCTAGGTGCTTGTCTTGAGCTCGTCTTCACCAAGTCCGTGATTGCCTCCATCTCGACCCCCCTATAACTCTCAGTCTTTTCTTAGACTCGATTTTGGTGGTCTTGGCTACAACACTGACGCACAACTCGTCACTATGACGCCACAAATTTTATTTTAATACCAACGTGTTGACAAAAAATACCTCTTTCACGGTACTGACTGCACCCTGAAACACGATGTCTCACCGACTCGCTTGCACACTCCAATGACACCGTCAACACAATAAGTAATTCGTACTACAGGCCCATGCTTGGGTCAGAACAAAGCACTTTAAGTGGAATGGCTTGCCAGGAACACAGAGTTTTCTTTCTAACCCACTCACGCTGACACACTGGCGCTCCAAAGGTGTCGGTGGATGGGTGCTAACTAAAGCCCCTGCTGGAAATATATTACATTGTATATCAGGCTGCTACCTGATTTTGTTCCAAAGATAGAACATTTTGTGCCTTTTCTCTCCTGGCATTATCCAGCAACCGTAAGCTGCTGTGAGCTAACCAGCAAACGTCAAGCCCATTGGATCACTGAGGTTTACAAGGACGTTTTTCTCGCAGACCTTCTGATGAGAGAGACACTTGACATCCAGTGTTGCCAACTGCCAAAATCCAAAATGCACTAGTGGCCCACTATTTATTATGCATTTTTGCCACGGACCACCATTTGATGTTGAGTTTAGTCTCTTGGACTAATTTAGGACAAATAAAATTCTTCTACATTTTTCTAAAAGTGTATATTCTTGAAAATTATGTAATTCAGATGTTTAAAATTTTAAATGTAACACGTGTAGCGTAAAATTACGATCTCATGAGTTACACACATAAGGGTCCATTTGGTTACTCACCAGTGGTCCTTTCTTGAAGGAAGGAGGACTCTATCATAGGAGGAAAAATGGTGGAAAAAATGAGGGTTTTATCTCTGGCGCCTGTCAACCAGCAAAAAAAAAAACGCTAGATTTTCCATCAGGAGTTTTTCACTTATTTTGGCGCTTGACGGGGGTCTGAGGAAAAAAGCTAAATATAGTGACAAATGCGCCAAGTTGGCAACACTGTCAACATCTACTGTTACATAGGCCTATATATATACTCATTATACTGTATAGCTGGCTTCCTAGTCACTGGACCAGATCCTTGTAAGACGGTGATTAGGTGACTAATCCGTGGGATTTGCTGGTGTGGGATCTCCTATGGGTTGGCACAGTACAGTAGCTCACTGCATTATTAGCCTTACTAGTAGTAACAGAGTGACTGTTGAGTCTGCAGCAGTTCCAACCAGGGGCGGATTGGCACATATTTTCCCACCGGGACATTTTTGCCTTTCCCAGGCCACCCTGGGGGGGGGGGGGGGGGGGGGGGGGGGGGGGGCAGCTGGTTAACCAGATGTAACTCTTTGAGAGCGTAAAAATGAAACCAAATGGACCCTTGCGGGTCCATTTGGTTTCATTTTTACACCCTCAAGAGTTAAAATATTCATCATGTGAATTAGCCCAACTTAGTCCACACAACTAGAGAATGTAGAAGATTAATGGTCATTTTGATCTGTATGTTCCAGGCGAGCATCTAGCACATTCTAGTGCATTTTGGAAGTGCCACTAGTGCATTTTGGATCTTGTCCAGGCCACTAGGTGGCGCAGGCCACCGGGAAAACCCCCTGTACTCCAGATGGCCAATCCGCCCCCGGTTCCAATTACTCTGCAGTGGCAGTGCAGCACTTTGTCTTCATGAATGAAGTGTCTGCTGACAGTAGACAATGAGCAGTCTGAGCTGTACTTGGTGGTGTGAACCACAAGCATTAATGATCATTAATGTGTCATTCAGCACTAGGCAGTACAGTACAGTACAGTACAGTACAGTACAGTACAGTACAGTACAGTACAGTACAGTACAGTACAGTACATGTCCGTACAGTAGACGCTGCTAGCAGGGCGCTCAATGTGTAAATATTTAGGCTTGTGTTGCAGTGACAACACTTGTATGGCTGTACGGCAATATGATGTTTATAGTGCAATGAGTTATGAACCTGAAGATCTGCTGTTTTTGTATGATTGTAATTGTTCACCTGTAAAGGACTATTGTAATAATAATATTTGCGGCATCACAAATAATACACACTAAAGTCTAGCCGATGATATCATGCGTCGTTTTCAGATTTGGACATTCCCACAAACAGCCCCTTTATGTATATACTGTGTATTGTATATTATAGAGCACCGCAGCCCTGTCACCCACTTCATTTCCTGAAGTTAATTATTCTCCATTCATTTTCCTCAGACTTTTCAAAAAGGCGTAATCATCTTTATATGAATACTTTTTGAAAATTCTATGGCGGAAAAGGAACTGGAAAAATATTGGTCAAAATAGCAATTCTTGTACATTTTATAAATGTGAAGATTCCTGAAAATTAGGAAACTCAGATGTTTAAATATCATTTAACTCTTGAGAGCATAAAACAGGTCCATTTGGTTTCATTTTACGTTCTCAAGAGTTACAGTTCTATAAGGGTACCGATGGTCCTTTCTAGGAGAGAAGGAGGACTCTATCATAGGAGGAAAAATGGTGAAAAATGAGGGTTTTATCAATCAACCATTTCGCCCCAACTCGCCAGCAAAAAAGCACTAGATTTTCCGCCAGGAGTTTTTCACTAATTTTGGCGCTAGAGGAGGCTGGAAAAAAGCTAAATATAGCAACAAATGCAGCAAGTTGGCAACACTGCAGACAGTGTGTTCTGTGTTCAGTGTATATGTACAGTATCTGCAGTGTGCTTGAGTAGACTATAACAACGATTGATCTGTCATTTAATTTGACATGGGACCTGGATGCAGTTCTATTAAAACTGTCTGCTCAGGCTCTGCTGTTTTATATGGTGAATTTGAATAAATAATTCCTTTACACGATCAGGTTGATGCAACTGGTCTGCAACAGCAGCCAGCCCTGCCCCTTTGTACCTACCCCACAGCTCTCACTGCACTCCCAGTCCTAACCGCTCTCACTCCACAACACAGTGGTTTTCAACCTTTTTGACTCCAGGGACCACCATTTATTCGGCATTTCAGCCACGGACCACCATTTGATTGACATTGACATTGACATTGACATTGACATTTTCACACCAAAGACCTAAAATTAAGGAATTATTTGGATTTGATCCACAATTCTAGGCTCTATTTTGCCAAAAAACTGTGTAAACATCTTAATTAAGTGGTGCTAATTCCGATGATGAATATTTTAACTCTTGAGGGTGTAAAAATGAAACCAAATGGACCCGCAAGGGTCCATTTGGTTTCATTTTTACATTCTCAAGAGTTACATCTGGTTAACCAACTTTCCATCATTTAGCCTGGGGCCCACCTGGAACATTCTCAAGGACCACTGGTGGTCCACGGACCACCTGTTGAAAACCCCTGCCATAACACATAGCTCTCTCTCTCTCTCTGTGTGTGTGTGTGTGTGTGTGTGTGTGTGTGTGTGTGTGTGTGTGTGTGTGTGTGTGTGTGTGTGTGTGTGTGTGTGTGTGTGTGTGTGCGTGCACGTGCGCGCGCGTTTGTGCGTTAAGGTGACCGGATGTCTCTCCTTGTGCGGGACAGTCCAGCTTTTCCAAGACTTTGCAGGCGTACCATAACAGTGTCTGTCCAACCATTGGACATTATTAATTCATAATTGATTATGAATTAATAATGATTGATTCGATTGAGGATTTTCAAAATACTGCATGTATTTTTTTAATTATCCACTTTCTACAGCAGACAAATATGGTAGTGATTGTTGGTTCATACTTTAACTAAGTTGCAGTAGTGTAACAGGTATGCACTGTTTCAATGAGAAGCCCAGAATCACACGCCACATCGCATGTACTGTCGTATCAAAAAAATAGCTGATCTACAAGCTCAAGACTCTTAACCCCTAATTGCTCCTGATTGCTCTTGCTGCTGCGTGGTTTCTGTCGCCATCGGTGTGTGAATGGGTGAATGGGACCTACAATCTATGTAAAGTGCCTTGTATAAAGGTGCAATACACGGTAAATGCACCATTTACCATTTACACCTTGCAATACTTCTGTCCCTCAAACGAACAGTGTGGATCTGGTCACCCTAGAGCAGGGGTGTCAAACCCAAATACAGAGTGGGCCAAAATAGAAAAATTGGTACAAGTCGAGGGCCGGAGATACCGGTCTGTGTTTCAACACCGGTTTACGATGACGTCCCTGTCAAACAGCAAAAAAGTAATTTCCCTTCAAAAGTCAATGTCTCTTAATGGCAAGATAATCGTAAAGATGAAACTGCCTGCATTAAAAACTGTTTTAAGTTTTAATGAAAAATAGCAGGTGTTCGCGTCTCATAGCGCGCCACTCTGTGGCGCGCTATGAGACGCGAACACCTGCTATTTTTCGGGGATTTTTTTTTTTCCTCTTCTATGATCCTCACCAAGTGCTGCTTTCATAGTTAATTGAGAAAGTAAATGAGACTGAGTTGAGGAAGTAAAACAATTAGTTGCATTAATTTCTTGTCATGGTGTGTGCAATATACCAGAGGGCCAGTTCTAATACTAATTCAATATCATCCCGCGGGCCGAAGATAATTCATTCACGGGCCTGATTTGGCCCCCGGGCCTTGAGTTTGACATATGTGCCCTAGAGCTTAGACAGTCACGTAAGCATCCCCATGCATCCATCCATAGAGATATACTGGGGAAGTCCAGGCATGTGCCAGACTAATTATATCTCCTGGCTTATTGTGTTGTACTTACAGTGTCTCTCTCTCTCTCTCTTATTCCCCTCAGGAATATATTCCTGGTGTCCGCCTACATGTGCTCATAGTATTTTCATGCGAATTTTCATCTGGTGAAATCGAGGCATTAGCCCTTGGTGTACTGAACGCGTTTTGGTGTTCAAAAGCATTATGTTACTCCTAAGCTATATTGAAAAAATATCAGAGCTACAAGCTCACAGCGCGCCACCGAGAGGCGCGCTGTGAGCTTGTAGCTCTGATATTTTTTTGAAAAATTGTGAAAATGTGATGCAAATCTTTGAATGTATTCTTTCGGAAGAAAATATTTTGAACTAAAATCGTTGCTTCTAGGGGATCCCTAGAACAACACGTTTTCAGATGGGAGGGGGTCCGCAGCCAAATATAGATAATTCTGGGGGTCCTTGGCATGAAATATGTTGAGCATCACTGACACAGGAACATAGATTTTTCAGAAAAACTAGAATCTGTCAGAAACTAGCATCAGAAACAGAAACTAGAAACTAGTCAGAAACTAGAATCTAGTGTCAGAAACTACAATCAGGTGTCAAATAGAATATATTCTTAGATGTGTCCATCATTTTCACAATAAAAAAAAAAATATATATATCAGATCTACAAGCTCATATCGCGCCACTCAGTGGCGCGATATGAGCTTGTAGATCTACAAAGGGTTAAGCAACGGATGATGATGCTCTGCCCGCGTTGCCATTTGATGGTGCAATAGTAGTGCTGGCTGCTGGCACTGTCAGATGAATATTACACAGCCGGGATGCAATCCTTCCACAAGAGTATAACCCTCGCATCTCCTAGCAACATTGTTTTTTGTTTTTTTAATAATTAAATGCTTGTATTACCTACTGCAGATCCTTCTAAAGAAATAAAAATATCGTGCAAAAGAAAAAAATAAAATAAATTCATATTATTCTGAATTCACAAAAACATTAAATATGTGAAATATGTGGCTACTGCACGCCTTTTAAGGGAAAATGTATTACGGTGAATATAATTCAGTAAAAACAGTGATGTGGCAATCTGGCATGTTGGTGCACATTGTATTTGAACACAAGATGTGTTTTTTGCACATTGTTATAATACAAAGTCAAACAATACGATATATTCTGTTTACATAAAATATACTTCGATTTAACCAATAAAAACAAAAAGATATTCTGATAATTTGTTAAGCCCCTAATCATACACATACTGTACAGATTACTTGAATTTACAAATTACAATTTAAGTGGAAATTACAATATACTTGACAATTTACAATTTGAGCACTAAAACATACATTGTGGGTGATGTATATGTCAGAAAACAAGGAGATCAACAAACTACAAACATTAATCATCAGCTGTGTCAGGAACATCCTAAACATCCGTTAGAGGGGCAGAACATAGAGATGCGCAGTGACGTCACCGCCCGGTTCGGAAGTCTTTTCCTCATTCATTTTTCTCATAGACTTTTCGAAAATTGTTAATAAAAACACGATTGCGCCGCGGCCAAAGCCAACTCGGGTCGTGACAAATCATGACAACAAACACAATATCGTCATATAATATATAATTAGGAAGAAGTAGAAACGGCATGATACAAGACTTTTTGTTTCGTTTTTCATCTTAGAAATTATTTTATTGTCCCAAAAGTTTGTGTGTGTCATCATGATTCGTCACGACTCGAGTTGGCTTCGTCTGCGGCGTAATAGTCTTGATATAAATTATTTTCGAAAAGTCTATGAGAAAAATGAATGGGGAAAAGACTTCCGGAACCGGGGCGATGACGTCACTGCGCATCTCTATTGACCCTGTGTCTGTGAGAATGAACCGAACAGGACCCTACTAACAATCTGTCTGTCTAACACATGAAAGAATGTGGCGTTGCATATGACACACTTTAAAGAATCCAGACACCAACATCACTCAACCTTGACAGTATATAGACAAAGAGGTCATGTCAGAGACTGGGGTATTTGATGTTTGAACACAGACTCACAGAACTCTGATGACCACAAGCGGTATCGGGGCAGGCTAGATGATAAAAAGGGAGTAAAGCTATCGTACGTAATTAATATGGGTGCAACATAAGTAACATGGTTCAGACCCAGGGGTTGACACTAAGGTCTCAGAGGCACTTGCCCAGTGAGGCAAGTGCAAGCCAGGTTCTACTTGCCCTCAGCTCATGAGCTCTTGAGAACGAACAAATGAAACCAAATGGACCCTTGCGGGTCCATTTGGTTTCATTTTTACACTCTCGAGAGTTAAAATTCATCATTTTAGTTAGCCCAGGTCTACACAACTAGAGAATGTAGAAGATTAGGTCATTTTGATGTGTATGTTAATTTGCCTGTTTTGTTTCCCAAATCCAGCCTGGAATTGTGGACAGCTAGAAAGCAGGGAAAGACACAGAGGCAGAACGCAATGACTGCCTTCAAGACAAATTTATCCTGTGTTGTGTTATAGCGCACTAAGTTGCACACTTGCCCGATCGGGCAACCAGGTAGCAGTCTTCACTTGCCCCACCTTTTTTTTTTACTTGCCCTGGGCAAGCGGGCAAGTGTTAGTGTCAAGCCCTGAGACCCATTGATGCAGCCTCGCTGAGTGCACTCTTGTCTCTTGTCTGGCCTTCTATTATCAACCTCTAATTTGCTCCGGCACCAAGATGTACAGTATTTAACCAATGAAAGTTGGAGTTGGGGGTTGGTCTAACAACAAATCTAGACAGACGTAGCTGATTGGCCAGAAGCGCCGTCATTCAACGGGGCAACGGTTGTGTGGGTGGCAAACAGGCTAACCCATTAGCCACATGATTGACAACAACCTCTGCTTTGTTTGGTATGAACCAAACCCCTCCCCCTTGAAATCGCACAGACAGCGGACTATTTCAGACTTAAGCTTCAGGAATCTGAAGTCTGATAATCAGGCTAGGTGTAACATTCATTCATTCATTCATTCATTCATTCATTCATTCATTCATTCATTCATTCAGTCTTCAGCCTAGCACCTCACCTGCAGTAGCTTACAATGATGCAGATAAGACGATTAGAGAGAATTACCAACGTTAAGATGTCAATGTAAAGCATAGGTCGTGTGTGTGTGTGTGTGTGTGTGTGTGTGTGTGTGTGTGTGTGTGTGCGTGCGTGTGCGTGTGTGTGCGCGTGTGTGTGTCTGTGTCTGTGTGAGAGAGAGTGAGAGAGAGAGAGATCAACACGTTATGTTCTCTACTGGGAGCTTGTTAGTTGGAAGTGTCAGACTGACTTTTCACACTGCATGTTAGATGACACATCTTGCACATGTCTACCATGTGCCATGTTTTTACTGAGTGATAAAACATCCGCTTTGGCTGGAGAGATCATACCAGGATTAACATTGTTAATTGAATTGCATAATATTCAAAGATTTGCACCACGATTTTTCAAAAATAGCAGAGATACAAGCTCATAGCACGCCACTCGGTGGCGCGCTATGAGCTTGTAGATCTGCTATTTTTCAATAGTTAAAACTAGAGTCCTTCACGGGTCCATTTTCAAGGAACCGGCCCGGTTCAGACCCGACGTAATCGGAGCCGCTCCGCTTTGGACCGCTGCTATAATTAACATGACGGCTCCGAACCGTTGAATGCCCGGGATGATTTAACCCGGCTCCGAGACGAGCCCGGTGCTATAATTAACATGACGGCTCCGAACCGTTGAACGCCCGGGATGATTTAACCCGGCTCCGAGACGAGCCCGGTGCTATTATTGAAATCATGGGTCCGAACCGTAAATGTCCGAGTACCCGAAATGTCCGAACGCTTTAATGAGTTCTACTAGTATATTATGAATAAGACGGAAGCTTACTGTTAGTTGTACATGGTTGAACACCATGCTGAACACGGACTCGACTCACAGCATAGAAAATAAATCCACGTCGTCTTTAGATGTTGAATCCCAGTAGTAGCTGTACTTTTCTTCTTAGCCATCCACCATTGTGTGTGAATAAAAATAATAATCCATAGTCAACTATTATAACTGCCGTCTCGTGATGGTAGATCACACAATTCATATCTCCGTTGTGGAAGAGTAGTTTCTTTTTTGTTCTTGTGGTCTCTGTCGCACCAGCAGCAGACCATAGTCTTTATTGCTTATCTTAATAATTATTATTATCACGATAGTTAAGTTGTTGCCGGTCTTCGTGTGTGTGTGTGTGTGTGTGTGGGGGGGGGGGGGGGTGTTGTTGTTGTGATGATGACGTATGCAGTAACTTCCTGCTATGCTAAAGTCACGTGACTCAATGCTCGCCTCTCACTGGCCGGAGGAGAACAAGGGGGGATGACGAGGGTGATTGACAGCTGTGGCGGCCAATCCCCGGGTTTTGGTGTAACCCGAGGTCCGAGACGCCCCGGAACCGGCCTGATTGTACCCGGGACATGCAGGGGACATGCAGGAACCGGCCTGAACGAACCCGCGACATCGCGGAACCGGCCGTTTGTGCCCGGATGTCATTTCTTGTAAACGGAACCGGAACCGGCCACGGGCCGGGTCGGTGCTCGGCTTTATTATCGGGTCTCGGGCTAACCCGAAGTACTCTAGTTAAAACATAATGCTTAGAACACCAAAACGCGTCCAGTACACTAACCGCCGTTTCTCCGCCTGGAAAGGAGCCAGCTTAGGTGGTGGGAATCTGGTTAGTATGCCTCTCGAGCATCTCCCTTAGGGAGGCCCCACTGGGAGGAGACTCCGGGGCAAACCAAGAACCAGATGGAGGGATTACATTGACTTTCTGGCTATGGACTGTCTCGGGATCCCCCAGGACAGAGGTTTTCAACCTTTTTCACACCAGGGCCCACTATTTATTCTGCATTTTAGCCACGGACCACCATTTGATGTTGAGTTTAGTCTCTTAAATCCAAATAAGGGATTTTTGAGAGCGTAAAATGAAACCAAATGGACCTTTACAGGTCAGTTGGATATAGGATTATGACTGTATTGGCAGGGACTAGTTCTGGATAGTTATAAATCATTCGCCGTTCAGAACACCGTACAACTGAAATCCCCTCAGGCCCTCAGAAATCCCTGTTTCACTGCCCCAGGAGGAGCCAACTGATGCTGCTCCTGACTAGTCTTGGGCAATATACCGGTATTACCGTTTATCGCGATATTGGAAATCAATACCGAGTAATATCGTTGGGTCTATAAAAAATATCGAATACCGAATATCGTCAAATACAAGCATTATACTGTATTCCAGTGGTTTTCAACCAGTGGTCCGGGGACCACCAGTGGTCCTTGAGAGGGTTCCAGGTGGTCCCCAGCTAAGTTGTTTAACCAGATGTAACTCTTGAGAGTGTAAAAATGAAACCAAATGGACCCTTGCGGGTCCATTTGGTTTCATTTTTACACTCTCAAGAGTTAAAATATTTCATCATGTGAATTTGCTCCAAGTCTACACTACCAGAAGATTAATGGTCATGGACAGAAGCAAAAATAAATCCTTAGTTTTGGGATCTGTGGGATCAATTCTGAGAACTAGGTGACTGGTGGAACGTGTCCAACTCTGATTGCACACCATCTAGTGGTCAATACCGGTAATATCGAATATCGAGCTTATTAACACGTTATCAATACCGATATTAGAAAAATCAATACCGCCCAAGACTACTCCTGACAGGAAGTCTCAAGCTCTCTGCTAGAGGTGTTGTCCCTGCGACCCGACTACAAATTGATTGAGGATGGATGGATGGATGGATGGATGGATGGATGGACGGATGGATGGATGGATGGATGGATGGAAAACAAGAAACGAGTGTGTCTGGAATCAAGAACTGAACGAGTCGCCTCGACATCAAAGATGGGCGGCTGCGATTTAATTAGTTGAATTATTTTGCCTTTGATTTAACGAGGCCTTTATCTTCAGGGCATGGTCCCTTTATTGAGGCAATATGGGCAATCAAAAACCGTATACCAATCTGTCGTCCACACAGCATACACAGCACATTGGATGATGACATTATCCAGCCTGGGCTTTGAAAAAAAGATTTTTTTGTTTTTGTTTTTTTCTTTTAAAGGTCACCTTGGTTTATTAAAGGTCACCTTGGTTTATTAATGTGGAATGGTTGATGATTCAGACTGTACTGTGATGGGGTGGGGGGCTGGAGGAGGTTTGTGGGCGTCTCCGGCAGTTGTTTTCAACCTTTTTGACACCAGGGACCACCATTTATTCAGCATTTGAGCCACGGACCACCATTTGATGACATTTTCCACCCCCCAAAAGACCTAAAACTAAAGAATTATTTTTGGTTTTGTGTCCACAATTCCAGGCTGGATTTGGCAAACCAAACAGTGCTAACTTCTTAATTTAGTGGTGCTAATTCAGATGATGAATATTTTAACTCTTGAGAGTGTGAAAATGAAACAAATGGACCCACAAGGGTCCATTTGGTTTCATTTTTACATTCTCAAGAGTTACATCTGGTTAACCAGTTTTCCATCATTTAGCCTGGGGACCACCTGGAACCCTCTCAAGGACCACTGGTTGGTCCCCGGACCACCTGTTGAAAACCCCTGATCTATGAATCAGTGGCGTTTCTAAGCAATTTGGAGCCCCAGGCAAGATTTTCCCAGGATCCCCCCTCAGGGGGGGCTCAATAAATTCCATTGGTTCCATGATTAACTAGCATTGCAACATAACACATTGATGTGTAGACACTGCTCTGTTTGTAATGAAAATGGCGACCCCCACTGGTGAAATAAAGGAGTATAAAACGAACGGGGTTTGTTATACAAAAATATGAACTATTTTTTAAAACTAAAGAACATATGTGTTTTAAATATTCAATTCTATTTATTTGGGACTAGTATAATGTATTTATCCATATGAGGCTTATTAGCGCGGGGTCCTTTTAAAGCAGGGATTTTCAACAGTTTTTATCCCAAGGCCCGCCATATATTCAGCATTTGAGCCACGGACCACCATTTGAGAACATTTTAGCCCCACAGACCCCCAAAACTAAAGATTTCTTTTGCTTTTGTCCATCTTTTAGTTTGTGTAGACTTGTGCTAATTCAGATGATGAATATTTTAAACTCTTGAGAGCATAAAAATGAAACCAAATGGACCCGCAAGGGTCCATTTGGTTTCATGTTTACGTTCTCAAGAGTTACATCTGGTTAACCAACTTAGCTGGGGACCACCTGGAACCCCAATTCCATGCCCCTGCATGGAATTGTGTCTGCAAACAGAGGCCTCAATTCAAGTGGGAGGCATTCATCCGAGACCATCCGATCATTTCCTTTTTATTTTGTTCACATTTCCGTCTGATTTATTCGTGCTTGTGCATCGTGTCGTGTCGTGCAGCAAAAATAAAAAAACTAAACAGTCTCAGATTTTCAGCGAGCAGCAGCAGCAGCAGCAGCAGCAGCAGCAGCAGCGGCATCAGCATGCACGCAGGCATGACACAAGTGACAATGCAGGCATACAAGTTTTCATACCGGCACACAAACCATAAATCAGATCTTAGTGTGACTGGAGCTGCCCCAGAGACACAGATAACTGGAATGCATGTCAGTGGAGATGAGCTGAAAATCACCCAAAAAACGCTCTGATGCGGAACGGAACAACTACGTCACCGCAGCCGGGTGTTGTTTACCACAACGCTTCTCCGAACCTTTTCATGTCGAGGCAGGGGCAGATCTAGGCATAAGCATGGGGGGGCCCAATCTGCCCCACCAAACATGATGGCATGCAAAACGACACAAGATATTTCAAATGAAAGTGCTTGTATTTCAAATGATTTGAAACATACTACTGCTACTGACTAACTACAGCTGTGGCACCACTAAACCAACAGCATTTCACCAATGGAAACAGAAAACTCTCAGAGTCAGACCTTTAGCTTTATGCATGCTGCGTGTCTGTTGCAACTTCAACAACAACTGATGTTATTATTGATGCTTAATTGCCTGATAAAAATCCTGTGACCTAAAATGGTATGGGTGAGGCCCCATACCATTTCCCCTGCCCCCCCCACACACACAATGGAAAATGTTACATCCGCCCCTGTGTCGAGGAGCCGCAGATTATAAATTCATGTCAAACACATACCTTCATCGGAAAATATTTTGTGCCACATACTAATAAATTCACGGTGGAGATATTTTAACCCTTAGTGTACTGAACGCGTTTTGGTGTTCTAAGCATTATGTTTTAAGTAACTATTGAAAAATAGCAGATCTACAAGCTCATAGCGTGCCACCGAGTGGCGCGCTATGAGCTTGTATCTCTGCTATTTTTGAAAAATGGTGAAAATCTTTGAATATTATGTTGTTCAGAAACTAGAAATCTAGACAGGACACAATTTGGGTTAAAACTAATAGTAGCAACTTTTTAGTCGGAAATCAAAATGTATTTATGTATTTTTTTTTTTTTGCATTTTTTCCCCCCTCTACGTCACTTTTACTTTATGCTGCAGCTGTTTACCTGCAGACAGACTCTTGCAAACAGACGATCCAGAACTACAACAAATAAATAATAACAAATAATTGACATGGCATGGCAAGGCGGTGCTAGTATGTGTGTATGTGTGTGGTGTGTGTGTGGGGGGGGGGGGGGGGGGGGGGGGGGGGGGGGGGGGTCATAATGAGCCAATTGAGTGGGGGTGAGGTGGAGTTAGCTTCAAATCTAACGTAAAGGTAGGGGAAATGATTTCACTTTTGTCAGATATCACCCCATTTTTTTTCTGTTAAAATGCTCTATTATAATGTGTTCAGACCGTATATGGAGTTTCCCCCTCCCCCACGTTAGCAGAGGAGCTAATAAAACTTCCCCAGGTGGAGGGTGAATTCTCCTCCAATCAGGATCGAGCAGCAGGTTCACATAGTGTAGCTACTCTAGGGCGCCCCTATAGTGCACCAGGCTGGTACTACACCATGAATTTCAAATCACTCAAGGCGCTTTCAGAGTCTGGAATTTCGGTGGCCACCGCGACCACCGGTCAGAGCACCGCGCGCTATTATATAGTCTGTCACCACCGCGACCACCGCATTGCCCCTCCCCCTCCCACCTGTTCTCCTCGCGTCCATTGTTGTTTATTTTCCCCTCTGCTTTTCTCTCTACTTCCTACCTCCCTCAATTATAATAAATTCTGCTGCTTTTATGTTTATTTCGTATTCTATTTATGTCATTGTGTCTATCATTGAATCCTTTCGTTCTCCTCCTGGCCGTCGTGCTGTGGTGTGTTTTCTTTTCTTTCTTTTTTTTTTACCAGCTGGCAGCCGTTAAAAACAAGCAACCGGTGCTCCTAGAGTACTGGAACCACCGCGCGGTGCGGTGGTTAGTAAAATCCGAGAGGAGGGCTGGGAGGTGCGGTGGTTGCGGTGGTATGACGTCATATTGTAGGAAACGGTGGTCGCGGTGGTCGCGGTGGGCACCGGAAATCCATCTCTGAATAGGCCTTTACCCTACCTTTAATTTGCCAATAATACCTTTAATGTAGTTAAACTGACAAGCAAAACAGATAAAAGATCCATAGTATCTTTCATGTAAAGTGGCTTGTATGAAAGGTGCCTCTTTCAAGAGGTTGCATATAAAGTTATTATTATTATTTTTTTACTTTTCCATAATGGTTAGCTGGACCCATGGGTGTCCTTGTGGACCTCCAACCCCCAGAATCACAGGTCCATTGCTTCTTAGCAACGTTCACACGCATAGCAGAGTCAGCTGGAAGTTAAGATACTGTCAGACGTTATGAACGAGCGGTCGTCGTGGTGTTGTTGTTCTTTCTGAGCACAGCGTGCATGGCTGGCAGGAAGGGGCGGATTGGCCATCTGGAGTACAGGGAGTTTTCCCGGTGGCCTGTGCCACCTAGTGGCCTGGACTTTTTTTTTTTTTTTTTTTTTACCATGATCCAACTGCCATGATCCAAAATGCACTAGTGGCACTTCCAAAATGCACTAGAATGTGCTAGACGCTCGCCTGGATACATACAGATCAAAATGACCATTAATCTTCTACATTCTCTAGTTGCGTAGAGCAAGTTGGGCTAATTCACATGATGAATATTTTA
>CM076979.1:50795522-50800522 GCA_039105355.1 Benthosema pterotum
TAACTGTGGCAACACTGGTCAGGACTATAGGTCTCTGTAATGTTTATGTTGTACTATTATTAAAGAATGACTCAAATAAAGGGATTTAATGTCATTAAAGTTGGACTATTGCCATTGAGTCCAATGCATTTCTGCCTGACCCCTACTCCTAGTCCTACTTCCCAGGTAAGTACGTGATACGGGGCGCCTCGCGAAAATGACAGTTCTTAACAGTTTGTGAGTGGGGTGCTACTGGAGGCACTAGTATTCTGCTCGTTCAATATGTGTGTCAATATATTTTTATATTGTTTGCAAATCATACGACAAAGTATACGAAAATAACTTAAAGAGGCGTCAGGTTGTAACATCATCATCCGACATATCTTACTGCTTTTGTTCACATCCTAGTAGCGCTTGATCATTGGCTGTGCTTGTGTGGTTGGCAAACAAGCTAGCCCATTAGCAACATGATTGACAACCACCTCTGTTTTGTTTGGTATGAACCAGAGCCTTCTAGTGGGAGAGTTAGGATATTCATGTACCCGGAAGCAGAGCGGAGCAGCCAGGTCACGTGACTATACAGCGCCTCTTTGAGTCCTATCTGAGCATAACGCTCATGATAACGCTCACTACTCCTGCAGTCTCGCGAGACGTATCGCGAGACTTTGCTGGTCCCTATTAAATCCCATTCATTTCGTCGACTTCCGGCTTGAGGGTGGACTCACAGAGCTCCTCCATGCCCCGTCCAGCAGCGGGAACGCCCTGGCGCATAGGAGTGAACGGGAATATCCTAACTCTCCCACTAGAAGGCTCTGGTATGAACCAAACCCCTCCCCCTTGAAATCTCACAGACAGCGGACAGTTTTAACTAGGCTGTGTCTAGTTTTAAGATTTTTCCTCAGTGCACTTGATATGTTACCCCAACATTCTAATAAATTATAAACCCGGCCTGTTTGGATGCCCTAATTGTCCACCTGCGGCTTACACTGACCGTCTCTGTAAAGAGTGCCATTTTTACTGCGGTTTGGTGGTGATTTACAACAGCATTAGTCACAGACAACACCGATAAATCACACAGGTTGTCGGGTTCAAACCGAGACTTTTGCTGCACGTTTCCTTCGCTTGTTATCTGTAGCGGCGGTTGGCGACCTTTTTTGACATGAGGTCTAATGGTTTTCTTTTCTTGACATCCAGTGTGCCAAAAAACAACAGGACATTAAGTCCTTTTAGTGTTCTTGTTGCTATGTACAGTACATAGCAACAACATTTGTCCAGCTGATGACATCAGGATGTCCTCTCAGAGTTATAGGTGTTTGTGACTTGATGTAATTACTGGATGTGCAGGATCTAAAGCAATTATTTTTTTTCCCCAATGGGCCAAATGAGATACAGAAAATATTGTAGAGCAGGGGTTTTTAACCTTTTTGATACCAGGGCCCACTATTTTTTCAGAAATTGAGCCATGGACCACATTTGACGACGTTTTCACCCCACATGACTTAAAACTAAAAGAATTATTTAGTTTTTGTTCACAATTCCAGGCTGGATTTCGGAAACAAAATGACCATTAATCGTCTACATTCTGTAATTGTGTGGACTTCCTAATGAACTGGACTAATTCAGAGGATGAATATTTTAACTCTTGAGAGTGTAAACATTGCGGGCAATGTTTCACCCCCCCCCCCCCCCAATACACCACCACAGGGATATATGCACCACATTACTTCACATGGGTGTGATTTTTCAATCTATATAACCTGCACTTCACAGTAAGGACCAGTAACCTGGTCATCGAGGTTACAGTGTGTGATCCTAGCATCTGTTTCTCTCTTTTACACACACACACACACACACACACACACACACACACAACACACACACACACAACACACACACACACACACACACACACACACACACACACACACACACCACACACACACACACACCCTTTGCCATATGCATGTGCATGCATTGTGCAGAAGTCGTCCTCATTCTCACGGTCTCCCTCTCCCCTTTTCTCATGCTACTGTGGCTCTCTCTCTCTCTCTCTCTGGTCCGAAGCAATCCCTGTTTAATGGGACATGACAGAGGAACTTCACACAGAGCTGCTTAACCTGAGCTTTGACTCTGTCAAACCACACAGTGCATGAACTGAACTCACACACAGCTGTAAGTGCTATTTACAGCCAGGAGTTAGACGGAAAGTTCATTCTGCATGCATTCAGGGAGAAAAAAAAAGAGACGTTTTGATACAAATACGTCAACGCGCCATTATCCAAAGGATATACCAGTTTCCATGGCAGTTAGTCTTGGGCGGTATTGATTTTTTAATATCGGTATTGATAACGTGTTAATTAGCTCGATATTCGATACTACCGGTATTGACCACTATGACAATGGAGTGCAATCAGAGTCAGACACATTCCACCAGTCACCTAGTTCTCTGAGTTGCGACATTGAGGGTCAGAAACTGAGCGCTCTGCTGTTCAAGCAGCCTAAATAGGGACAAAACAGGAGTTGGAAATACATCGTTTTCAAAAAGCCTAGCCCAAATAAGGGCTATTTTAGGCATGTGTATAACATGAAAATTGTTTGTATAGTTACAATTAAAAGTCTCATTGCTCATATTTTAATAGAATACAGTATAATGTCGGTATTTGACGATATTCGGTATTCGATATTTTTTATAGACCCAACGATATTACTCGGTATTGATTTCCAATATCGCGATAAACGGTAATACCGGTATATTGCCCAAGACTAATGGCAGTCCTTTCATAATGGTAGCTAAAACCAGTGAGACCAGACCGACTGCAGACCGACTGACCAACTGACCAACTGTACTCTAACTAATCTGGCAATCTGCAACCAAATTATTCTGCACTTATATGCCGAACATTTCTCCACTCTCCACCCATATGCCCTTATCCTTTCTTCAATGTGAACGCTCCATTATACACCGGGGTTTTCAACCTTTTTGATACCAGTGCCTACTATTTATTCAGCATTTGAGCCACGGACCACCATATTGATGACATTTTAGCCCCACAGACACTAAAATCACAGATTTCTTTTGCTTTCGTCCACAATACCAGGCTGGATTTGGGAAACAAAACAGATGAGAAAATGACCATTCATCTTCTACACTCTCTAGTTGTGTAGACTTGGACTAATTCACATGATGAATATTCTAACTCTTGAGAGTGTAAAATGAAACCAAATGGACCCGCGAGGGTCCATTTGGTTTCATTTTTACGCTCTCAAAGAGTTACATCTGGTTAACCAGATGAAATCTGGATGAAAACCAGATGAAATGTGGTCAACTTAGCTGGGGACCACCTGGAACCCTCTCAAGGACCACTGGTGGTCCCCGGACCACCGGTTGAAAACCACTGCTGTAAATAGCCTGCATATTCACTCTCTATATTCTACAGCACCGGCCTACGCAGGCATACAGTATTCACACACATTCAGCAGATTCTTCTTTGCTCAAGGACAACACTAAGGCCTCAAACTGAAAACCTTCAGGCTCTATAAATGATGCTCTGAGACACTGCTCGGAGCAAGAGGAATCTCAATGAATGGAGATGAAATGACCTTGAGCTGGTGCTGACCGCTCCCCGTTTCCATATACAGTATCACCAGCATATGATTCAACAGTGCTAAAAGCCAATACTTCCATTCATATCTAACACATTACAATTTACAATTTAGGCATTTCGCAGGCCCTCCTAATCCAGAGCGACTTACAATGGTAAGAGTTTACAATTTAATCAGAATTTAGAATACACTTTACAATATTCAATGTAAGGACTAAAACATTGTAATACATTAGGCATCCTATACAAGTCACTGCAGCAAGTGCTGTGGGTTGGTATGTAATACAAGTGCTATGGGCTGAGATGGAGTCTGAAGAGGTGCGTTTTCAGACCGTGGCGGATGATAGGGAGTGAGTCTGTGGTTCTGACTGCAATGGGAAGTGCATTCCATAGTTTTGGAGCCAGGAGGGATGGGAAGACATCCCATCATTGGTTCCAATCAAAGGCCAACTCTATAACGCTCCATTTAAATCAATTACAATTCGCTTTAAAAGTGGAATTAGTTACATGACTTTTGTTAGGCATAATAACATCAGTTGTTGCGTCAGACACGCAGCATGCATAAAGCTAAAGGTCTGACTCAGAGTTTTCTGCATGGAAAGGTTGAAATGGTGTTGCCAATTGTAGTTACTACAAATCATTTTAAATATAAGCACTTTAATTTGAAATATCTTTGGGTTGTTTTTTTTATGCTGTCATGTTTGGTGGGGCAGTCAGGGCATTTACGGGGGCATTGCTCCCACATGCCCATGCCGAGATCCGGCCCTGGTCTACAAGCTCATAGCGAGAGCATGAGCTTGTAGAACTGATATATAAAAAGAAACATACAAATGTGACACAAATCTTTTTCAAATGTTTGGCTTCTGTAGTGGTCCCTGGAACTGCACATTTTCAGACGAGGTTTGACGAGTCATGTACAGATAATAATGTTTCTTAAAACTGTCCAAATTTAGAAGACATTCCATAGAACAGCAGATTAATATTATACTGTATATCTATTTTCCTCTTGGCAGCATTCAGTGCATACCCTATTCAATTACAGTACATATCGGAATATTGTTCCAATTTTGGGCGAAAATGCATTTTTTAGACTTTTTCTGCCGAATATTTGTAGTATGAACAGTTGCACTATGGCTTGTGTAATCTCGGCGTCCTGAGGGCTCTCATTTTCAGGCAATACATTTCCTAGAAAACCAGTAAAGTCTGAATGAAAGGGGACAGAACAGAACAGGCCTCTGGTGATGTCTCCCACTGTGAATTATCACTATGCATTAGCCTTGAAATTCTTCAAAGAAAAAAAAAGGTCAGGTGACCTGCAAGGTCAGTGATCCGATTAAATTAAGTTGATTGGGTTGGATGGCGGTAAATGTATTAATTTCAATGTACGGATCACGTTTTGGGTTAAACCTTTTTGAACGT
>CM076979.1:50805522-50835504 GCA_039105355.1 Benthosema pterotum
AGAACTCATTATATATATATATATATATATATATATATATATATATATATATATATATATATATATATATAGATAGATAGATAGATAGATAGATAGATCAATCCATCTACAAGTAGTATAACAAGTGACAACAGTTACACATCATCGCCTGTCATACTTGTGTTGCAACAACTCCCTCAAGCACTATCAAGAAAAGCTTTTATTAGTCACTCATTGAGTCATAATGTTGGTGCAGCATGTTGAGACAAACTGTGCAGTATGAATACCAAACCTGGTTTCAAGAAAAACACTAGTTCAGTGAAGTACACGCACGCACACACACACGCACACACACACACACACACACACACACACACACACACACACACACACACACACACACACACACACACACACTCTTTAGCAGTAATTTACTGTATTTTAACAGCCATGGCGGTGTGGGGCATGCATGAGTGGGGGTTGAACCAAATATTCATTTGCAATTTAAAGCAATTTTCTACATGCATATACAGTATGTTTCTACCTTTATTAGATATTATAGTAGGCCTACAGCGAAGAGGAAAGCAGAGACAGGGACTGACACGCAGCAAATACCACCGGGCTTGGGAATTGAACCTGCGACATTCCGTCCAGCGGCTGCATTAGAGCCTTATATCTGACTCAACCTATATACAGTTGGTCGACTTTCAGTTTTGTTATTACTATGGCGTTTTTCATTATGTGTGGCATAAGTCAGGGGTTTTCAACCTTTTTGACGCCAGGGCCCACCATTTATTCAGAATTTGAGCCACGGACCACCACTTGAGAACATTTTAGCCCCACAGACCCCAAAACTAAAGATTTATTTTGCTTTTGTCCATCTTCTAGTTGTGTAGACTTGGGGCTAATTCAGGTGATGAATATTTTAACTCTTGAGAGTGTAAAAATGAAACCAAATGGACCCGCAAGGGTCCATTTGGTTTCATTTTTACACTCTCAAGAGTTACATCTGGTTAACCAACTTAGCTGGGGACCACCTGGAACCCTCTCAGGGACCACTGGTGGTCCCCGGACCACCTGTTGAAAACCCCTGGCATAAGTGAAGGCAAAACATTATCTCACCAGAACGCGATAGACATTGAAATACATCCATGTCAACCATGCTTAGGAATGCTGTTCCTTTGGTTTTTGTTGGCACCCTAATGCCATCCACACACGCACACACACGCACACACACACACACACACACACACACACACACACACACACACACACACACACACACACACACACACACACACACACACACACCTGACTCCAAACAAGGGCCCTATCCTGCGTCTGAGTCCCAACATAAACTCTAATTTTGGGGATCCGTGTAAGAGAGCCGTATCACCCAGAAAATGCTGTTTGACACCTACCTTTTAGTGTGCAGTACTGGACACAGTACAGGCAGTCTCTTTTGGGTTGTTTCGTACGGAAAGCCTGCATGGAGAAGAGAGTTGATATGAAATCATTTGTATTTAACCCATTGTAGACTATCCCAATTCTAAAAATGTCTTTGAAATACTATACTATAAGTGTATTGAAAAACTTCAAATTATTGTGTAACATCATCAAAGTTTTGACATTTTTTGATACTGTACATACTGTACAGAACCCCTATAGGGGTTCCCGTCAACTAGGGTAAAAATACCACTAGGGGTTCCCGTCTACTATAGGTTCAGCCAAAATTTCTGAGATGATAGAATGATGATGGATGATGATGGTCATGGAAGGAGAACCTTCTGAAAGCTTCATGGGCAAAGATAAACAACTTTAAAATATCCAAAAAACGGTCAAAATGACCTCTCAGTCTTTCTAGTGTTAATGGGTGTTTGTTTTGCTTTCCCTTCAGCTAACATCATAATGTGAACTCCGTTGTACTGTACATAATCAACGCCGTTGATGCAAAAGAGATCCGTAAATAAACCAATTCTAATCATCACACATGTACACATGCGACACACGCGACACAAATCAACAGTAGGCTGTGTGCATCTGCAAGTCACTGACACAAGTGCCACATGCATGCAGTCGTGACGGATTCTATCATTTGAGGAGAATTACTAGTGTGTGTGTGTGTGTGTGTGCGTGTGCGTGTGTGTGGGGGGGGCACATCACATTCAACGGATTAAGTGTGATGTGGGGTTGCGAACCCATTACTCAGCGTTGCAGGCCCTGGGCGCTGCGCTACCGTATACTCAGTGACACAATTATTATCATCATGAGAGCGCTCCTCTCATAAACCACTTATTGTAAGGGCTCAGCCCGGAGCTCCTGGCAACTCCATGTGACACAGAGTTAACCCATTGTGTCCTCGTCGGATTCTAGTTTCTGATGCTAGATTCTAGTCCCCCCCACGGTAGATTCTAGTTCCTCTCAGTAGTTTCTGCAGTTTGATTCCAGTTTCTGACACTAGATTCTAGTTCCTGACACTAAATTCTAGTTTGTGACACTAAATTCTAGTCCCTGGTGCGAGATTCTATTTTTTTTCCTGGAAAAATCTCTTTCTGTGTCAGTGATGCTTGACATATTTCAACAGGAAGGACCCCCAGAAATATTTATTATTTGGCTGCAGAACCTCATCTAAAAACATGTTGTTCTAGGGGATCCCCCCCTGAAGCAAAGATTTGAGTTAAAAATGTTTGCTTCCGAAATAATGTATTCAAAGATTTGCACCACATTTTTTTTTCAAAAATAGCAGAACTACAAGCTCATATCGCGCCACTCGGTGGCGCGATATGAGCTTGTAGATCTGCTATTTTTCAACAGCTAAAACACCAAAACGCTTTCAGTACAAAGGGTTAATGAGCGAGTGTGACGCAGCGTCGAGAGAACGGCTTTTTTTGATTCGGTGTTGCACCTCTGATGAAGAAGTGCCGCCCATTTCAATTGGTTCAGCAGAGTAATGGCATTGACCATGAGTTCAGCACCCACGACAATAACGCACGGAACAATAGACAATAGCCAATATGGAAGCCGTTCTTAATCATCAATATTTCATGGACATCATCAGACCAGGTCAACTATAAGGGAAATGACATCATCAACGTGTGTGTGTGTGTGTGTGTGTGTGTGTGTGTGTGTGTGTGTGTGTGTGTGCGTGCGTGCGTGCGTGCGTGCGTGCGTGCGTGCGAGCATATGCGTGCGAGCATATGTGTGCGTGTGTATGTGTGTGTGTCCATTTAGATTTTTATTTATTTGAATCAAAGAATGCAGCTTTTCCCAAAGAAAGGGCTTTTCTTGAGAAACTGCCCACATGTGTGTGTGTGTGAGAGAGAGAGAGCGAGTCTGGATTTCTAAGAAACATTCCCTCTTCATGGAAACGAGTACCAACAAGATATTAGCTTGCTACCAACGTTCTGGGTTTATCAATAGCCGTCATTGTTTCCTGTTAATGTGCAGCAGAAGGCAATACCCTGGTGCTCCAGTGGTGATCTGCCTATAATGCTGTCTCCCACTGTTTTGGTCATGGTGCATGCTTTTTGCTCGACATATCAGTGGTCCGATACACCTGAACCTGACCATGGGAGCGATACCCAAGACTAACCCCCACCCTAACCCCAGAGCCTTATAGTGGGAGAGTTGGGATATTCATGTACCCGAAACCAGAGCGGAGCAATCCGGTCACGTGGGTCATCACGTGACCATACAGTCTCTGTAATGTTTATGTTGTACTATTATTAGAGAACGACTAAAATAAAGGGAGTCAACCCATTTAGGCCTAACCTAAGTTTTCAGATTTTTTTTTTTATATTTATATAGCAGCATCAGACAAATTGAATGTTTGAATACTGTACATACTGTACAGAATCCAAAAATGGATTCCTGGCCTGAAAGGGTTAAAGATGGACTATTGCCATTGAGTCCAATGCATTTCTGCCTACTCCTTCTAGTCCTACTTCCCAGCTACAGTCTCGCGATGAGGGAGACTTTAGCAGGGAAGTAAAAGTTCTTAACAGTTCGTGAAACACTAGTATTCTGCTCCCATTCATTTCACCAACTTCTGGTTTGACAGTGGACCCATAGGGCTCCTCTATGCTCCTCCAGCAGCACAAGCACTCAGGGACATAGGAACCTACCTAACCGCCAGTCCTATGATAGCATGTTGGGCCGGATCCTGCATCCCAATGAGAGGTACTTTTGCATGAAAACCTGATTTACTAACATGCTGTTCTCCTCTTAGTGAACTGGTTTTCAACCTTTTTGATACCAGGGCCCACTATTTATTCAGAATTTGAGCCACAGAGTACCACCATTTGATGACATTTTACCCCCCCCTACACACACACCCCCCCCCAGGTGGGTTTCATGTAAACATGAAACCAGAAACAGACCTGATTCAGGCTAGATTTGGTCTGCCAGTGTAAAACCGGCTTTAGTGCCTCTGTGTCTTCGGTGTCAAAACCACAACATAAACACACTGATCTTCCTTACCTCAGTTGTTTCCTCCGACTCAAATAATAAGTGCACCGCACTAACGACAACGTTATGCTGAATTGCATTGAATTTTGACGGCCATAACTGGCTAAAGCAATCCTGTTAAGCAATAGCGTGGCATGCGGCCCCTCACAGACAACAACATTACTGTGAGTCAACACGTTATCCAACCATTAAGTTCACTGGAGCGTGAGAACAGGGTCATAATGAGAGTCACTCACACTAATGACTCCAAAGTCACGCTCTAAGTCCACCCAGGCATTCAGCGTCAAGAGCTCTCTGCTAGTACAGTGTTCCACGCACCGGCTAGAACACAGCAGACCAGTGTCTACTATGAGTGTCAGCATTAGTGATTTTAGGGAAGTTCCAGCTCACCTCACCTGACCTATCCCGTAACCCCGGCTCTCTCCATCCTTCTCTGTCCTCCGCAGCTCTCATTGCCTCAGTGAGTTTCAAGTGAGTCCATTCTGCGATGTTGTCTCTTCCCATCTTTTCTTTTGTCTTCCTCTTCTCCTGCCACCTTGTACGGTGCCTTGTAGGATGGTCTTTGCAAGGCCTGAGGATCTGGTGATGTGTCCGTACCACCTCAGTTTCCTCTTGATGACAGTGGTGAGAAGATCATCATGTGGGCCGATGGCTTGGCAGATCTTTTGCCGAACTTCCTCGTTTGTGACATGTTGGGTGTACGAGACACCCATGAGTCTTCTGTAACATCTCATTTCCATGCTTTGTAACTTCTTCTGTAGCTCAGCTGTAAGAGTCCAAGATTCACACGCATACAGAAGGATAGACATGACAAGAGAGCGCAACAGTCTAATCTTAGATGCCAGACTAATGTTCTTGTCTTTCCATATGGGCTTGAGTTTTGCCAGGGCAGCAGTTGTTTGGGCAATTCTCGCAAGGACTTCCTGCTTGGATCCTTCATCAGACACGATTGCTCCAAGGTATTTGAAGCTGGATACAGTGTCCAATGCCTGTCAATTGACTTGGATGTCTGAGTGTATGCCACAGATGTTGCCACAGAAAGAGTACAGTGTATGCCACAGATAGGGAGGTTCCAGAGGGGTGGCCAAAAAGGTTATAGGTAAGGTGAAAAAAATGTCAGTTGTAACTTCATTCAATAGACCTTCCAGTAAGCCCTATCCTCTCCCCAGTGTCTACCCAAGGCTAGGACACTTTCCAGCCGGCCTCATTCATTCCAATGTAAATATAAGAAATATCAGACATTACAGATTAAATACTTGTTCGTTTTTTGGAACCAGACCTTACCTTCATACTCATTTATGCAAACTTATATTTTTAATTTCCATTCAGGCTTTGCAATGAATACTTATAGCTATATTATAGTACAGGGGTGGCCAACCGGTCACAGACTAAGAGCCACGTTTTTCATTGTGTTACTGCAAAGAGCCACATCAAAGAGGATTCCAGGTGGTTCCCAGGCTAAATGATGGAAAGTTGGTTAGCCAGATGTAACTCTTTGAGAGCGTAAACATGAAACCAAATGGACCCTTGCGGGTCCATTTGGTTTCATGTTTACACTCTCAAGAGTTAAAATATTCATCATGTGAATTAGCCCCAAGTCTACACTAAACTAGATAAAGTAGAAGATTAATGGTCATTTTGATCTGTATGTTTGACTGTTTTGTTTTCTCTGAAATCCAGCCTGGAATTGTAGACAAAAGTAAACAAAATCTTAATAGCTTTGGGGTCGGTGGAGCTAAAATGTTATCAAATGGTAGTCCGTGGCACAAATTCTGAACAAATGGTGGGCCCTGGTATAAAAGGCCCTGATATAAAAGAAAAGGTTTTTGATGGTTTCATGTGGAAGGCCCTTAAGAGCCACATGTAACCAGCTGAAGAGCCTCATGCGGCTCGCGAGCCGCGGGTTGGCCACCCCTGGTATAGTATGTTCCAAAAGGTGTCTAAAAAAAACAAGTACTTATGTGGAATATGTGGAACTTGCTTATATTCAGTGGTTTTCAAACATTTTCATACCAGAGCCCAATATTTATTCTGCATTTTATCCACCGAGGACCACCATTTATGTTGAGTCTAGTCTGTTGGACCAAACCTACGTTTTTGTCCACAATTAAGTAAAGATAAACTGGCAAAATCTTGGTCAAAAAGATTCTTGAAAATTACACAATTCAGATGTGTAAATATAATTTAATTCTTGAGAGCGCAAATTGGTTTCATTTTACTCTCTCAAGAGTTACAGACATATGCCCCCCCGCCGGCTGGGAGAGCCTAAAATCGCCTACGAGTGTCGCTAGCGTCCCTGTATAGTTATCTCAAGCATCTTCATGAGTCAGTAGTGTACTGTATTAGAGTGCTTTCTGAGAACAGCTGCTGCTGCTGCTGTGGAGAATAGAGGCCTGTTCTACTCTGTGTTTATCAGTTGTGACGCTAATAATGCACTTGTACTTAATACGTACGTGTGCCCACGTGCACACACCACCACGCAAGCACCCACACGGGCCTGTCATGCGAGGTTAACTTATGTTCGGTAACAACGATCGCTCCCCCTGTCTCTGCTCTCCAGCACTTCACTGGGAGAACACAATACAATGATTACTATCGGAATATATAGGAGGGAAGGGCGAAATCGACTTGCGACTGAGCAGGGGCGGATATAACATTTCCCTATTGGGAGGGCAGGAGAAAATGGGTGCGACTTTATCGGCCGTGACGCTTCGCACCACGGCCGATCAAGTAAAGCATCGATCAAGTAAAGCATTCATAATAACATCAGTTGCTGTTGAAGTTGCAACAGACACGCAGCATGCATAAAGCTAAAGGTCTGACTCAGAGAGTTTTCTGCTTTCAATGATGAAATTTAGTGGTGCCACAACTGTAGTTAGTGAGTAGCAGTAGAAGTGTTTCAAATCATTTTGAATATAGTCTCTTTAATTTGAAATATCTTGGGTTGTTTTGCATGCCATCGTGTTTGGTGCATGGGGCAGACTGGGCATTTAGGGGGCCCTCCATGCCTAGATCCGCCCCTGCAACACCTTGCCAAGGACTCGCAGTGTGGTGACATTGTGGCATGCATGCAGTCAGTGGTGCACCGGAAGACTCTCTCTGGTTGGGTTGATCTGGCTTGTTAGATGACATTGTCAAGTGTTTGGTTTCAACACAACCTGCCCGGCGTCTTCTATAGAGTCAGATCAGTCTAAAGGATGAATGAGTTATCGGCACAGAGCGGTTCACACCTTTTCTCTTGTTTCTTGTGTGCCACCTCGTCCGTCTTGCTAATCTGGTGTCTTAATCCCGAGAAGAACGCGGCAGAGACAATACGCTCCAGGAACATGAGCCGGGTTTTAAATGTCCTCCGCACCCTGCGCGAAGCTACGTGCGCTAAGCGATTACATTCTTTAATCCATAGTTTGATCCGATCGTAGCGTTAGACTAGCCTGGGTAGCAGGCTGTGTTACGTTGAAGTTCGAATTAAACTTCAACGCAACTCCGTCGGGCAAGGAGGCTATCTCCAAGAGTGGGCGTGGCTTATGGAGGCTGAAATACTGTCGAGGCTCTGATTTGTTTGGGGAAAACAACAGTTTGTTTGGGGAAAACAACAGTTTACCTTCATTGGACGTCGTAAACAACTGCACTACGCAACAGGTGACGTCACGGAAATTCGAGTGTTGCAACGGCAACACTGGTCCTGCCAGGCTAGTCAGCTGCTAGGTGTTTTGTCGCTTTTCATTTAGGACAAAAGATTACGGCATTGTAACATCCGGTTTCAGAGATCTGATGTTTCAAAATAAGAGTTACAACGGGGAAAATCTTGTCATGAAGCTACATTTAGCACGGCGCGCTTTGAGTTAAGAGACTATAGAGACTGATTTCCACCACAAAATCTGCAGGACACAGACAATAAGACCAACCTCAGGGACAAACACAGCACCTGCACGCGCACGCACACACACACGCACACGCACACACACACACACACACACACACACACACACACGTCTCATGGCCACTGGCATAAAAGCGTGGGAGATAATAATGTGATAAAGACGGAGGAGGAGGCAGATCACAGAGGTGTTTTATTTGAACTGGAGCAGGTGGTTGCCAGGGACCACCACTATCTCATTCTCTGCACCTTGTTGTACAGGTGGAGTGGATTAGTCACTATATGCAGCTCTTACTTTTCCTTTGGTTCAATATTTATCAAACCCACAGACAGACTTAATCACTTTTTACAGAACAACTTCACCCAGTTCGACCTGAGAACTGCATTCGGCACTGAATGGTGGCAGTTTTCAGTAGGGATGCAATGCTTATTTGATCGCATGATCATTTATTGTCTCCACCGAAGGTGGGGACTATGGAACGCACTCCGTAATTCCGTACGTACGTACATTGTCCTTCCGTCCCGCTTGTGATGTAATGATGACATCATAGATCTCATACCCGAGCCAGACAGTGGGGACCTATACACAAGTCTATTTCATGTCCTGTGCTTCCAGAACACTAGCCTGATGCATTCAAATACGTAATTCCGTCCCAGCGTACATTGTCATTCCGTCCCGCTTGTGATGTAATGATGACATCATAGATCTCATAGCCGAGCCAGACAGTGGGGACCTATACACAACTCTATTTCATGTCCTGTGCTTCCGGCACACTAGCCTGATGCATTCAAATACGTCAAAATGATGTCTCCATCGTAAGGTGGGGAATATGGAACGCACTCCGTAATTACGTCCCGGCGTACACACTCATTCCGTCCCGTTTGTGATGTAATGATCACGTCATAGATCTCAAAGCTGAGCTAGACAGTGGGGACTATAGATGTCCTGTGTTTCCGGAAGACTAGCCTGATGCATTCAAATACGTCAATCTCCACTGTAAGGTGGTGAGTATGGAACGCACCCCATCATTCCGCTCGTGACTGCAGACCGTCATTACATCCCTTCCCCCCCTGCTTCTGGAACACTACCCTGATGCATCCAAATACGTCAAAATGATGTCATATCTTCCATAGACTGTGCACAGGTGAGGTAATAACATAAGGATGACTAAAAAAAGTTGCTCATATAAGGTTGAGAACAGAACCATGAATTCACTTCAAAAAATTGGTGTCAAATAGTTTGGAATATCAACGCTCCATTCAGGAAGATTCAAGAATAGGTGGGCAGAAGATCTCGGTGAATAAATCTCAAAAACCTTTGACGAAGATATTGGAGTGCATGGATTCGCCTAGAAGCTTGATATCAAATAACTTGGGATGCCAACACTCCATCAAGATTTTGGCTTCACGAAGCGATGGAAAAAAGGTTCAGTACTTGACTGAAGTATCAAATGAAAATTGCAAGGAGATCATTTGGTTGCCTGAAAGAGAGGATTGCAGAACACTCATAGATGAAATTGGACAAAAAGAAAAGAAGGATGGATTAATGACTCTTGGCTGTATTGATGAGGTTCGTCAAGAGAAGAATAGAGACCGAATAAAACAAATACAGATAGAGAAGAATTTATGCCGTGAGCATAAACGAAAGAAAAGGGCGCTGGAAGTAAAGGAGAAAGGAGATGCTAAAAGGAATAAGAATAGGCAAAGAATGGAAGAAATTCTATTGGACGAGACAAAGGAAGAGAAAAATGGAAATCAGGAAGATTCAACAGTAGATGATCAGGATATTTACACGGATGAATCTCAAGACTATTTGACAAAGGTGATTGAATACATGAATTTGCCCAGAAACTTGGTATCAAATAGCTTGGAGACCCAAAACTCCATCACAGTTTTTGATTCACGAAATGATGGAATAAAGATACGACGTGAGCGTGAACGAAAGAGAAAGGCGCTAAGACGAAAGGAAAAAAGAACTGATGTAGCACATATAGATAGTTATCGTAATACCGAGAGGCAAAGAAAACTGAAAAAAAAGGTAATGGAGAATGAACAAGAAAAGAATGTCAGACGCAGACGGGAAAGACAGGGAAAAAAACGAAATCGACAGAAGAAGATTAAGACAAAGAAAATGACTATATTGACAAATAAGGAAGAAATGAAAGAAAAGCAGATGGCAGAGATCAAAGCAAAGAAGAATTTACGACGTGAACGTGAACGAAAGTGGAGGGCGCTACGACGAAAGGAAAGAGGAGCTGATGTAGCAGATATAGAAAGTTATCGTAAGACTGACAGAATAAGAAAGAAGAAAAAAAAGGTAATGGAGAATGAAGAACAAAAGACTGTAAGACGCAGACGAGGCAGAGAAGCGATAAAACGCCATCGACAGAACAAGATTAAGAAAACGGAAATGCAGGTGGAAACCGTTAAGGAGTCGGGAATTGCATTCTTAAAAAAAATTAGAGAAAGTGGGCCCAATTATGTATGCTTTTGTTGCGAAAGATTGCTTTACAGAGAAACAGTTGTGAAATATACATGTGAAAAATACAAAGCTTCAACAGAAACTAGTAATCTTCTTCAGAAGAAACCATCTACGGAAGATAATTGGATATGCCACACATGTCACCAATCTGTTAAGGTTGGAAATTTGCCGCGACAATCTTGGGCCAATGGATTATCTTTGGACGATATTCCGAAAGAACTACAGGATTTACGACCTTTAGAAGAAAGACTAATTAGTCAACGAATACCCTTCATGAAATTGTTTGCATTACCAAGAGGAGGACAAAAGGCAATTCATGGCAATGCGGTCAATGTACCGACAGATGTACACACCGTCACCACATTATTACCAAGAGTTCCAGAGTCTCTTGAAGTTATTCCGCTAAAATTGAAAAGAAAGTTATCATATACGGGACACTATATACATGAATATGTGCGGCCAAAGAAAGTCTTAGATGCATTAATTTGGCTAAAGGAAAACAATCCTCTATATGCCAAGATTGATGTGTGCAGAGATTGGGAAGATCAATGGATACAACGGAATGAAGAGTTATGGAGAGGCATGACAAGCTTAGAATACCAAGAAAAGAAAGAAGACAGTCAAAGAGATGAATATAAACATCAAATGGAAAATCAGGAGAAAATAAAGTCAGACATTGCACAGGAATCAGAAACTGATGAAGACAAAGAAGAAAATGAGGATGAAGATGAAGAAGATAGACAAGCATTTGAAGAAATTACAAAGACTCGAGGAATCCCATATGACACTTTACTCCAAAAAGAGAATTTAACATATTCGGTTGCTCCAGCAGAAAATCAAAAACCACGCCCATTCTACCATGACGAGAATTATGAAGAATTGGCAAATCCATGCAAGTATCCATATGGACGTGGAGGACTACGAACACATAGAGAGAAAAGAATTACACACAGAAAATATTTTCAGCAACGTATTTTACATTCCAAAGGAAGATTTGCTAAAGACATAGACTATCTCTTAGCAGCTCAGTACATAGTAGAAGAAGAAGACGTCCAAGACCACATTCAAATAGCTTTATGAAAGAGTCTTGGAGAAACATTCCAAAACCAAAAAGTTAATGCAGGAATGATGAAATCGAAAGAAAAGATGCATGACATGGTACGCAAAGACAAGGCTTACAAACTGCTGAAAAAGTTAAGAGGATCACCAGCTTATTGGGAACAAGTACTTTATGACTTACTTGCAGTAGTAAGACAAATAGGAATACCAACTTTCTTCTTAACATTGAGTGCTGCAGACATGAAATGGCCAGAAGTCATCCAAAGTATTGCTCAAGAATATGGAAAAAAATTAACGGCCAAAGACGTTGAAAATATGAGTTATGAAGAAAAGTGCGGTTGGTTACGACGGAATCCAGTAACAGCTGCACGTCAGTTTGATTATCGTTTACGTACATATTTCAAAGAATTTCTTGGAGGCAAGTCTGATCCTCTTGGAAAGCTTGAAGATTTCTTCATACGTATAGAGTTCCAACAAAGAGGATCGCCGCATGCACATTGTTTACTATGGATAAAGGATGCCCCAAAACTTGGCATAAACACAGACGCAGAAGTTCTCGCCTTCATTGACAAACATCAAACATGTGCAATTCCTGAAGAAGAGGGTACCCTAAAGGAATTAGTATTATCATTACAGACACACAAACATTCTAGAGCATGCAGAAAAAAGGGATTTTGCAGATTCAATTTTCCACATCTTCCAAGTAACGAAACATTGATAGCTAAAGAACCCGAAAAAGAAGAGATGACAAATGCAGAAGTCCTTAAAGAAAGCCGCATAACATTGGAGAAAATAGCAAAATCAATGTTTAGTGAAGACAACGCAGAGGATATATCTCTAGAAAACTTGCTTCAACATGGAGGTGTGACAAAAGAAGAATACCACAGAGCACTATCAATTATGAAGTCTGGGAAAAAAATTGTGCTGAAGAGAAAACCAGCAGAACGTTGGATCAACTACTATAACAGCGAAATCCTGGAAACATGGCAGGCAAACATGGATATTCAATTTGTAACGGATGCGTTTTCCTGTATCATGTACATGACAAGCTACATGTTGAAAATGCAATTTCCATAACATCGCTGAGGTCCTCCTGGGTCACGACACAGACTCATTGAGAGTTCTGAGAGACACAAATGAGATCGCATTCAAGGAAGTCTTCAACAAAGCATTACTTACCACTCATATTTTCAAGTGCAGAACCAAGCTAGAGACGTACAACGACGAAATTTCGCCCAAAACCTCAATAGTGGAAATTCAACCAATGGACAGGGACGATATAACAAAAACTTAATCTACAATATTCGTCCAATGGCGAATCAGATTCTGATTAACTTTTTTTCACCCAATCCTTTCATCTTTTAAGATCGCATAATGTAATTTTACATAAAAGATCTGTTTTATTTAATATTGTAAGTCACGTTTAACTAAGGATCCACAACTACATTCCTTTTTTTTAATTTTTATATTATTTTTATTTATTTTTTTTAATTCTGCACTTCTCCAAATCTATTTTTTTTTCAACCAATCCTTTTATCTTTTTTGATTGGACAATTGAATTTCGCAAATGTGTGCCTATGATCCCTATTTCTTTAATGGTAAATTTTTAATGCCAAATTTTATTTATTTTATTTTTTGGACTTTATTGAATGCATCAACAAATATATTCATTATTTTTACTCATTATTTTTTTTTTCGAACTATTTCACAATTCTATTCGAATATTTGAATGATTTTTTATTTCCAAACGGAAATTAAATACAAATTTCAGATTCAGAAAAAACATTCATATTTTATATAAATTATAACAATAACATCAATTGTTAGCCTTTTTTTTAAATTGTGAATAATTGACACATATGATATACCGATCTTACACTGTAACCCTTTTTTTAAGAATGACATCATCAATATCGTCATTGCGTCCCGTGTGTGATTAGTGTTTTATATATATTAGAATAATATCATCAATTGCTGAGCCCGGACGGTGGAGACCTGTAATCTTGTTACTTTTTTGAAGTGCTGCCAAGCACTTCCCTAGACGATTTACAAGTAGCGTGGCTGGCTGCGTGGCTGGCTGCGTGGCTGGCTGCGTGGGGAACCGGCACGGTTTACAGGCTTGTACAACAAGCACCAAAAGCATGTCCGTTTGTACAACAAGTGCGCGGCCGCACCGAATGTATTTCCTTGAGTGATGCATCAAATAAAGTTCGGGGGACCCCCCACACACCACCACACAGGCAGCACTTCATTTCACACGGGTGTGTGATTTTTATTTATTATTTTTTTAATATCAGGGTCGTCCATTTTGTGAAGCATGAGCCCAACATGGAATAACATGGAATGAATGTGACCTGGACATTCTTACTCTGCCCTGTGAGAGAACATACACTCTCAAGAGTTAAAATATTCATCATGTGAACTGGAAGAGTAATGGTCATGGAGAGAAACGTATAACGTATAGTAAGTAACTACTGTACATACTGTAATATACTATATGGTTACACCCCATAGTACAAACACATACATGCACACTATAAAGGTACATAGAGTCCTCTAGGTACACTTTATTCTTCAGCTATCCTCCTCTTCATCTCTCTCTCAGACTAGGATGTGCATTGTGCAGTGTATACACAGGGTCAAGGCATACGGCCCTCTCTGCCTTTATATTATGGACAGATAGTGCACACAGACTGTGTACATTGTGCAGTCTCTCGGAGTCTCTCTCTAAGCTCTAAGCAGGGGCGGATTGGCACATATTTTCCCACCGGGACAATTTTGCCTTTGCCAGGCCACCCTGGGGGGGCAGCTGGTTAACCAGATGTAACTCTTTGAGAGCGTAAAAATGAAACCAAATGGACCCTTGCGGGTCCATTTGGTTTCATTTTTACACCCTCAAGAGTTAAAATATTCATCATGTGAATTAGCCCAACTTAGTCTACACAACTAGAGAATGTAGATTTTGATCTGTATGTTCCAGGCGAGCATCTAGCGCATTCTAGTGCATTTTGGATCTTGGCAGTTGGCAACACTGCCTCCAGCAGCGCGAGCACACTAGTTTGCCTGGCCTGGGCCTGGCACCCTGGCCTGCCCTGGACTTAAAACAAAACAAAACAAAACAAAAAAAAAACTGTCCAGGCCACTAGGTGGCGCAGGCCACCGGGAAAACTCCCTGTACTCCAGATGGCCAATCCGCCCCTGTCCTCAGCTCTAAGTGACCATGTCATGGCACTGAGCATCAGCCAGGCAGTGGACCTGCCAAGTTCCCCACGGGGTGCTCTGGTGTTCCAGAGACATGCTGTCCATGATCCATCCTCCATCCACACTGACACCGCCTTACGCAACCGCTGTGAAATCCACTTATTCTGGACACCGTCAAGCATCCACAATGGGTTAGAATACGAGAACAAAAAAAGAGAGGGAACATTTTCATTTTTTCCTTTTGTTCTTTTAAAGGTAGTTAGGTATGTGCCGATGCTATCATAAAATATTCATCTCCATGATCAGATCACAGCGGGAGCGCTTCTACTTCGTATATAGACATAAAAAAGGTTTCACTGGAATACTGAGGAGTTTCTCCTGCATTATTCACAGTATTCAGAAACAACACTCACTCACACCTCTTGTTGAGAGAATAAAAAATGAACGGAGAGACAGGTGGGTCCAGATCGTTTTTGTGACCGCAGCATAGAGGTCTTCACGGGGGGTCCGAACCCGAAAAATCCGGAACAGTGTTAGCGAGCCGAGGCAGCGTCGCATGCGAAATATAACTGATCTACAGGTTCATCAAACGTAGGCAAGGCGGGGGAGGGATTTGGTCAAGGCGGGTCTGTCGGACGGTCAAAAATAATCCGACTTCGGTCGGGCTCGGCGAAGCAATTTGGGGAAAATCTCGGAACAGTTCGAGATCGACTCGGATCCAATTTATTTATTTGAAAATATTTTCGTAACAGTTCGGAATCGGTGATATTGCACGGATTTATTTCGGATTTCGGATGCCATTTTTGAGACCCGCGTGAAGACCTCTACCGCAGCACAGCTCCTATACCATTTTATTCAAAAGGTTGTGACAGATCCTAATCCAGTCGTGACCTTTTTTTCACCTGCCCCGACCAGGTGACACCGATATTTTCCCGGACACCGATATCTTCCCCGACACAGATATTTTCCGCTATTGATTTTTAAAGCCTTTAACGGCCGATAATATCTGTGTGGCCGATAAATCTACCCATCCCTAATCAAATTCCGAGGAATCCCAAATTCCTCCCAACCACCCATGATCCCTGTTTACTAGCCTATAGCTCAGATATCTACTGGCACAACGACAAAAAAAAAAAAAAAAACTCTGAACTTGATGACAAGTCACCATTTCTCTCCCTGTTGGGAATACACAGCTCAAAAAGCAACTACAAAGCTGCTATAAAGCTTTAGATCTGGACGAGTCGAGGAGAAGCATCTGCTCTGTGCTGGAACTGTACACAAGGCCCTGGAGAGTGTTTATACAGCACATGTGGCACATGGTGCTGTAATGAGAACGTGCAACGTCTCGGCACCGCCGCCGCCGCCGCTGCGGGTTCACTGGCTCCACGGCCTCAACACGCAGCCGCACGTTTAAAAAAAGAAAAATCACAGATAAAGAATGGCAAAAAGCCCCAGAAGAAAAGAAAGAAAGAGCATATGCAAGGAAATAGAGGCTCTCTCTCTCTCTCTCTCTCTCTCTCTCTCTCTCTCTCTCTGTGCACCAAATCACAGCAGGCAGCCAGCCAGAACTCCTGCTGCGCATGACTCAGCAAGAGCACAACACCCATCAAAACACACGCTCTAAGCTCGTTAATTGTACTGACACGGGCAGATTTCTTACTGTTATTCACCATTACTGGCCCAACAGACGTCCTATTATCGAGACCCACACCTCGTACCGTACACACAGTCCTTCTGATGATAAAAGAGACCCTCGTGATTAGACATGATCCTCGGCGAGGAAAGGAAGTCTCGGAACGGTGTGGTTTGCATGTTTCCCAGATTTACTACCGTGTTGTTTTTGTCTCCACCGGGCTGAAGGCCTTCCATTATTAGATCATTTCCTGAAAATATCTACAGTATTATCTATGACAACCATAGGAGCCGCAGTGGCCCTTTAAAAATCAGAGACACGGGGAGAAGATGTGAGGGTACCTACCCTAGGGGGACACGGGGAGAACACGTGAGGGTACCTACCCTAGGGGAATCGGTGGAGAACATGTGAGGGTATCTACCCTAGAGGACACGGGAAGAACATGTGAGGGTATCTACCCTAGGGGACACGGGGAGAACACGTGAGGGTAACTACCCTAGGGGACACGGGGAGAACATGTGAGGGTACCTACCCTAGGAGAACCGGTGGAGAACATGTGAGGGTATCTACTCTAGGGGACACAGGGAGAACATGTGAGGGTACCTACCCTAGGGGAACCGGTGGAGAACATGTGAGGGTATCTACTCTAGGGGACACAGGGAGAACATGTGAGGGTACCGACCCTAGAGGACACGGGAAGAACATGTGAGGGTACCGACCCTAGAGGACATGCACGGGAAGAACATGTGAGGGTATCTACCCTAGGGGACACGGGGAGAACACGTGAGGGTAACTACCCTAGGGGACACGGGGAGAACATGTGAGGGTACCTACCCTAGGAGAACCGGTGGAGAAAATGTGAGGGTATCTACTCTAGGGGACACAGGGAGAACATGTGAGGGTACCTACCCTAGGGGAACCGGTGGAGAACATGTGAGGGTATCTACTCTAGGGGACACAGGGAGAACATGTGAGGGTACCGACCCTAGAGGACACGGGAAGAACATGTGAGGGTACCGACCCTAGAGGACATGCACGGGAAGAACATGTGAGGGTATCTACCCTAGGGGACACGGGGAGAACACGTGAGGGTAACTACCCTAGGGGACACGGGGAGAACACGTGAGGGTACCTACCCTATAGGGGACACGGGGAGAACATGTGAGGGTATCTACCCTAGGGGACACAGGGAGAACATGTGAGGGTATCTACCCTAGGGGACACAGGGAGAACATGTGAGGGTATCTACCCTAGGGGACACGGGGAGAACACGTGAGGGTAACTACCCTAGGGGACACGGGGAGAACATGTGAGGGTATCTACCCTAGGGGACACGGGGAGAACACGTGAAGGTACCTACCCTAGGGGACACGGGGAGTACTTGCGAGGGTACCTACCCTAGGGGACACAGGGAGAACATGTGAGGGTATCTACCCTAGGGGACACGGGGAGAACACGTGAAGGTACCTACCCTAGGGGACACGGGGAGTACATGTGAGGGTATCTACCCTAGGGGACACAGGGAGAACATGTGAGGGTATCTAGCCTAGGGGACACGGGGAGTACATGCGAGGGTACCTACCCTAGGGGAACCGGTGGAGAACACGTGAGGGTACCTACCCTAGGGGACACGGGGAGAACACGTGAGGCTACCTACCCTATCAAACCCACAGCACTTACGTTGTACCTACCACTGTGCTCCGCGTCTGCTCGTGTATTTCTAACACGAGCAGAGGCGGGGGTAGATTACCAACCAGGCTTACACTGGGCCTCGGGGCCTAGGGGAGATCAAGATCGGAGGGGGTCCTGAAACAGAACCTTTTGCGTTACCGTGGAAATTAGATTCAGATTTCTTCAGTCATTCCCATCAAAAACAGATCCTCCCCCAAAAAGTCTGGATAAACTACAGAAAAGCATTCACTTTGAAGATATCACAAGACACAAACAATCATGGTAGCATTGAAGTGTTTGTTTAGTGTGTCTAAAGCCTAATTTATATACTATGAGGAACTCTCTGATCTACAATAAAGCGTAAACTCAACACGTCACATGCACAAGGCACAGTGGGGCTTGTAGGCTACTGTCATCTGTATGATGTATTGCGATGTTTTTACTTAATGTAAAACGCTCTGGATTAAGAGCATCTGCTAACTGCCTAAATTGTATTAATATGGCATGACAACAACATTGTATAGCGGAGTCATGAATTAGACATTAGTTCTCATGGTTTTGCAGTTCATTTTGTGTATGTGCACTGCTGTTACTGTTGGTGTGAAGGTTACATGTAGACGTAGTTAAAGAGCAGAGCAGTCCTGCCGCTTTCATGACATTGACCGTTTCCCAGAAGTAATTTCCCCATTCATTTTCCGAAGGCGATTGCGCCGCAGACAAAGTCAACTTGGGTTGTGACAGAGTAACACAGACAATATTATCTACAATATCTATTCAGTAAAACAAAAGGTTACAACACTTTTTTTGTTTTGTTTGATTGTTCCAAAACATTGTGTGTGTTGTCATGATTTGTCACAACCCGAGTTGGCTTTGTCTGTCGTAATTGTCTTTATAAGCATTTTGGAAAAGCCTATGACAGTGGTTTTCAACCTTTTTGATACCATGGCCCACTATATATTCAGCATTTGAGCCACGGACCACCATTTCAGGATATTTTAGCTCCACAGACCCCAAAACTAAAGATTTCTTTTGCTTTTGTCCACAATACCAGGCTGGATTTCGGAAACAAAACAGTCCATCCTACAGATCAAAATGACCATTAATCTTCTACATTCTCTAGTCGTGTAGACTCGGGCTAATTCACATGATGAATATTTTAACTCGAGTGTAAACTGAAGCCAAATGGTTCCATTTTAACGCTCTCAAAGAGTTACATCTGGTTAACCAACTTTCCATCATTTCAGCTGCAGGGGGCCACCTGGAACTCTCTCAAGGACCACAGGTGGTGAAGCCGACCCCATACTATTTTCAGTAGTGTTTCAAGTACTTTTAAATAGAAGCACTGAAATATCTTGGGTTGTTTTGCATGTCATCATGTTTGGTGGGGCAGACTGGGCATTTAGGTGGGCATTGCCCCCCCCCCCATGCCTATGCCTAGATCCGCCCCTGACGACATCACGAAAGGGGCGGGACTGCTCAGCTCTGTTGGGCTGTTAGTTGTGAGTCAGTCGGTGTGGGAGGGCCTTTTACGAGTCTGTGTCCAGGGGCTCATTGTCTCCTAATGGGCCTGTTGTTAACCCACGGACATTAGCATGTTGGGGGGAGGCTAATTCAGAACCCATAAAACAGGCAAATAAACAGGGTCTCTGGAATGCAGTTTACTGTACGCCATAGTCATTAATGTTGACGTTTCTGCTCGTCACTAGTGTGCGTTTCAACAAGCAAAGTGTGAAATCAGCCACTGCGTTTCTCTGTGTAATATTGCAATTCTACTACAGTTACCCTTAAAACTACGAGAATTGTTCAAAAATAATATTTTCTTCTATTTTTTTATCAGGATCGAGTGGAGGTGGGCCTCGGTGTATGTGCTGTTAGCCTGTCTTGAATGCTTTTTTTGTGACTGAATAGACCGAAAATGTGAACACTTTTGTTGAAGTGAAATTTGAATTACCGACTTCTGCATTCTGCATTGCAGTAATGATATGTTTACTAAGGTCGCACGAGAAGTCGGCCCGCCGCGAAGTCGGCCCGAATCGTGTGGAGAGGTCGGGCCGCGGCTGTGGAGAGGTCGGGCCGCGGCTGTGGAGAGGTCGGGCCGGGGGAGTGGAGAGGTCGGGCCGCGGCTGTGGAGAGGTCGGGCCGGGGGAGTGGAGAGGTCGGCCCATGTCTGTGGAATAGTTAGTTACTTAGTGAGCTAGTGTCAGCTGTTTTAGGCCCTTGTATATCATTATCCTTATTATTGTGCACTTTTTAAGGCTACAACAGAATGTAGAAGATTAATTGTCATGTTGATCTAGTGAATTGACTGCTTTGTTTCCCTGGTCCAGCAAAAGTGATGTGATTGACTGATAATTGCTGAGGGTATGTTCACACTTGGACCCGAGGTGAAATTGCTTGCTAATGGCTTCAATAACTTTAAAGTAAAATTAACTCCAGACAACTCTGACATGATCAACTCTATGAAATAACTCCAACACTGAAGCCAATTTAACTCTAAAGGTGTTGAAATACACTTTGGGAGTTGAAATCAACTCTGAAATATGTAACCCTGAAATTTTAACTCTCCAATTTTTGCTGTGTACTGTTTCCCACAATTGGGAAATGAAATTACGTAATTCAGATGTTTAAGTATAATGTAACATTATACTTGGGAGCTCAAAGTGTATAAAAGTGATTATTACATTATTCTTGTCTAAAGTTCTGTTTCCTTTCCTCAACCCTAGTCCTGCTGCAGTTTGGAAAAACACATCCACAATGTTTCAAACTGTTTTAAATATGTGTTATTGTCTAATTACTTTAACTCTGGTAAAGAGTGAAATATGTATTTATTCAACTCTGGGAGTTCAGGCATGTGTCAACCTGTTAGCCATTGCTATAGTCAAAACAAACATTTTGTATCCTAAAGCATAGAATGTATCCTTTTAGCCACATTACTGCAATCTGAAGCATAGATTTACATGAATTACTTCAATAACTTTAAAGTACTCTGGTAAAGAGTGAAATATGTATTTATTCAACTCTGGTAAAGATAAAACATTTAATTATTCAACTCTAGTTGAGAGTAAACCAGTATTATTGAACATGCATATGTCTTGATAATGGTTGATATGCAGTGATAATTTTTTTATCAGGATCGAGTGGAGGTGGGCCTCGGTGTATGTGCTGTTAGCCTGTCTTGAATGCTTTTTTTGTGACTGAATAGACCGAAAATGTGAACACTTTTGTTGAAGTGAAATTTGAATTACCGACTTCTGCATTCTGCATTGCAGTAATGATATGTTTACTAAGGTCGCACGAGAAGTCGGCCCGCCGCGAAGTCGGCCCGAATCGTGTGGAGAGGTCGGGCCGCGGCTGTGGAGAGGTCGGGCCGCGGCTGTGGAGAGGTCGGGCCGGGGGAGTGGAGAGGTCGGGCCGCGGCTGTGGAGAGGTCGGGCCGGGGGAGTGGAGAGGTCGGCCCATGTCTGTGGAATAGTTAGTTACTTAGTGAGCTAGTGTCAGCTGTTTTAGGCCCTTGTATATCATTATCCTTATTATTGTGCACTTTTTAAGGCTACAACAGAATGTAGAAGATTAATTGTCATGTTGATCTAGTGAATTGACTGCTTTGTTTCCCTGGTCCAGCAAAAGTGATGTGATTGACTGATAATTGCTGAGGGTATGTTCACACTTGGACCCGAGGTGAAATTGCTTGCTAATGGCTTCAATAACTTTAAAGTAAAATTAACTCCAGACAACTCTGACATGATCAACTCTATGAAATAACTCCAACACTGAAGCCAATTTAACTCTAAAGGTGTTGAAATACACTTTGGGAGTTGAAATCAACTCTGAAATATGTAACCCTGAAATTTTAACTCTCCAATTTTTGCTGTGTACTGTTTCCCACAATTGGGAAATGAAAATTACGTAATTCAGATGTTTAAGTATAATGTAACATTATACTTGGGAGCTCAAAGTGTATAAAAGTGATTATTACATTATTCTTGTCTAAAGTTCTGTTTCCTTTCCTCAACCCTAGTCCTGCTGCAGTTTGGAAAAACACATCCACAATGTTTCAAACTGTTTTAAATATGTGTTATTGTCTAATTACTTTAACTCTGGTAAAGAGTGAAATATGTATTTATTCAACTCTGGGAGTTCAGGCATGTGTCAACCTGTTAGCCATTGCTATAGTCAAAACAAACATTTTGTATCCTAAAGCATAGAATGTATCCTTTTAGCCACATTACTGCAATCTGAAGCATAGATTTACATGAATTACTTCAATAACTTTAAAGTACTCTGGTAAAGAGTGAAATATGTATTTATTCAACTCTGGTAAAGATAAAACATTTAATTATTCAACTCTAGTTGAGAGTAAACCAGTATTATTGAACATGCATATGTCTTGATAATGGTTGATATGCAGTGATAATGGTGCCTATACATGTCTATTGTCATGACTTGATAATGGTTGATATGCAGTGATAATGGTGCCTATATACATGTCTATTGTCACAACAGCAAGACATATCAAGCATAAAAGACTTGATGATGGTTGGTATATGGCCTGATAATGGTTGATATGCAGTGATAATGGTGCCTATGCATGTCTATGATATGCAGTGATAAAGGCGCCTATGCATGTCTAATGGGCCGACTTCTCCACACCCCCTGGCCGACTTCTCCACACCACCTAGCCGACTTCTCCACACCACCTAGCCGACTTCTCCACACCACCTAGCCGACTTCTCCACACCACCTAGCCGAGATCTCCGCAGTTTTGCTCGGTCCGAGTTCGCGGCGGCCCGAGATCTCCTGTCCCCGTTTACTAAACTAAAACATTTGTGTAGTTTTTTTTTGCACCAGTGCTGGTTAGTGTCAGTGGGTCTGCAGCTGTGGAGAGTCAGACCAACATGTGGCCTACAGCCATGTTCTAGCAGTCTGACCGCATTATGGTTACGCAATGCAGTCAGGCTGCAGCGCACGCTGCCACACACACACACACACACACACACACACACACACACACACACACACACACACACACACACACACACACCACACACACACACACACACACACACACACACACACACACACACACGAATGTATAAAACAACATGCACTGTCATGTATGCAGTGCACACTAGTGGTGTATTCAATATACAGTACCACCTGGGCAATAGATATATCGATTGAAAGGCTGCTATATCGCTGAGAAATATCATGAATTATCTGGTGAGATTGCAAGCAATATCCACCACTAACGGGCAACACATTAACGCACTGACACAATGCAATTTGCCTCTGTCGCTCTCACACACACAGTTGCGCGCGCGCACACACACACACACACACACACACGTGCACGCACGCACGCACGCACGCAACACGCACACACACACACACACACACACAGCTTCGAACCGGTGCAAGGACAGGAGGGGACGGGGGAACTTTGCCCTTTGCGACCATAAGGAAGTAGTCGAGGATGTAGATGATTAATGTTAATTTTGATCTGTATGTTTGACTGTTTTGTTTTCTCCGAAATCAAGCCTGGAATTCTGGACAAAAGCAAAAGAAATCTTTTGTTTTGGGATCTGTGGAGCTAAAATGTCATTAAATGATGGGTCCTCCATAGCTAAAGTTCTGAATAAATAGTGGGCCCTGGATGAAAAAGGTTGAAAACCACTGGTTTATAGTGCCGGTGGATTTCGCTGGTGGATCTCAACAATGATAACAACACATAATGCCTTGTTGTGAGAAGTCATACTTGTGTGACTTCATGAAGATAACAGCCTCTGGGCAGTGATCTGGCCTCCTGGTACACAGCCTGGTTTCAGCTTCTTAAAACTGAAACCACAAAGTTATGCAAGTCTTTCCCACACACAGAGGAACCATATATACAGTATATCTGTGCCTTGTGGTAAGTGAATCGCCATCTGAGGGTTGTGAATATGTCCACCATGTATGCATGACGCTTCATAGTTAGAGTAACTTCCATGGTCCATGACTGTAAAACCACACATCTAAAAATAATCATTTCAGCCCACAATGTAATAAACATCAATGAACTCACACACATACAATTGATATGACAGGTTAGCATTGCCTGGATCCAGCCCTAGGTCACCACCTTAAATTATTTCCCCTGGGGATTCAGGTCTGGTGACACAGACTAATTGAAAATCCAACTACAGCACCTGATTGGCCCTGCCAGCCCTTGTCACTCAACAGTGCCAAGCAACAAACATGGCGGGCCCCGCTATTTGATTGTTTGGTATGAACCAATCCATGAAGTCTGCTGCTTTGACAACGCCCATCCCATCGAGGGATCGAGGGCTTTTACACTGAATAATGAAGTTAAACGAAATGATGCTTCAGGCATCATTTTTTTTTTGCCTGAGCGTCTCAGGAAAAGTCTCAGATCGACTTTTAAACACTATTCTAAATACTGAATCAAGTAACTGATAAACTGTCTGGGGTGTTCACGTTCGCAGACAACTTACAAGTTTTTTTTTATTTCCTTTTTTTTGAGAAAGTGAAACTTCGGTTACACAAATAAACAAATGCACAAACGTGAAAATGTTCCCAGGTTTTTGGCACGAGTTGGCCATATAAAATGACCACGGATGTGGTCTAAAAGTGTGGAAAAACTTATTTTTCTTTTCCCTGCAACTTTTTAAATCTTTCAAAAAAAAAGTATACTCTGCCTCATTTCAAATTCACGTTCACTTGTCAGTATTCCTTGGACGTGCGTGCGTGTGCATGTGTGCGTGCGCGTGTGCGTTTGTCTGAACTGTGTATCTGACAGCTCTGTGCTGTGGACCCCTGGTTGGGCACCACTAAAGCAGACTGGCAGCCTGGTTGCCAGGCCAGACCTGCCAACCAGCACAGTGATGTTATTTCATCACTCAGTCCAGTTTATAAGGCTGTTCTGGCCTGGCTGGCTGGCTGGCTGGCTGGCTGGCGGCCGGTCGGGCGCCGCTGTAGCAGCAGCACTGCCAAAAATACAAACTTTGTTTTAAGACATTCCGTCCGGGAAGAATGATTCAAATATTTGCTCCACGGTTTCACAAAAATCAGACGTACAAGCTCATAGCGTGCCACTCGGTGGCGCGCTATGAGCTTGTAGGTCTGATATTTTTCAAGAGCTAAAGTAATGCTAAGTAATGCTAAGCAATGCTGACTAATACCAATAATGCTAAGTAAGTATTAAGTATTAAAATAATGCTAATGATGCTAAGTAGTGATAATAATGCTAAGTAATGCTAATAATGTTAAGTAATGTTAATAATGCTAAGTAATATTCATGCTAAGTATTGTTAATAATGCTAATAATGCTAAGTAATGTTAATAATGCAAAGTAATGCTAACACTAATTATTGTTAATAATGCTTAGTAAGTAATGTTAATAATGTTAAGTAATGTTAATAATGCTAAGTAATGTTCATGGTAAGTGTTGTCCATAATGCCAATAATTCTAAGTAATGCTAACGCAAATTATTGTTAATAATGCTAAGTAATGGTAATAATGATACGTAAGTAATGCTAGGTCATGGTAAGTATTGTTAATAATGCAAATGATGCTAAGTACTGCTAATGATTCTAATAACTCTTGTTAATAATGCTAATACAATTATGCTAATAATGCTACGTTCTTCTAATAATGCTATGCAATGCTAAGTTCTGCTAATAATGCTATGAAATGCTAATAATGCTATGTTCTGCTAATAATGCCAAGTAATGGCTGAGAACATCAAAAGGCATTCCCACCCAATACAGGTTAAGGATAACCTTCACGCTTGAGAGCCGTGTAGAAAACCCTCTGGTTGGGTTACGTCGCGCCGTGCCAGAGCCCTGCTTTAGACAGTTATAAAGTGCTGCATTCAATCAACTGTTTCAACCTTTTGACGCTGATGGATTGCCTTGATGAAAGAAATGCGTGGAAAAACAAAAAAACGGGTGATATTTCATTAATCCGATATGTAGGTCTCTCTGTAGAGAATGTGCCAGTAGTGTTCCACATTACTAGGTTTTGTTCTAGTTTTTATCTAGCACTTCTCTATTGCCCTCATCTGTTGAAACTACTGTTACGTGTTGCTTTATTGTTTGTCTGTATTGTTTATATTGCACTGTGGATGAGTGGTAAACGCTATTTTATCCCTCTATATGTTAGGGGTGGGACGATTCACTTAATTCACAATATGATATTGATATTTAGGGTTCTGAATCGATCTGAGTGTACAAATGGAACCAAATGGACCCTGACGGGTCCAATTGGTTTGATTTTTACACCCAGAAAAAAAGGTCCTAAAAGAAAAATCATAAGCAAACACAACATAAACACAACTTGCTGATGTTGTGTTAATGATTTATTTCAGACCTCCATTTTAGGAAACACAGAATGGGGGGAACTTTTTTTTATCATGTCCATGTCCAACATCGAAGGTACAGTTAAATATTTAAAATGGGTGGAATTCCCCTTTACAATTCTAAACAATCAACATCTTAAAGCAATTTTAAACAATATAAATAACAAAAACTTCAATCATACACAACAGTGCAGCCTGATAACATCGGCCAGTCTTTCTGACATGAACAAAATAATGAATAGGCCTACATAATTATCATGAAATCGATTTTGAACCTGGCAATTCGATATTGATATCATGGCATTAAGAATTGCGCTATATTGGCATATTGGCATTGTTTTCATAATATTTACAGGTGAATTGTTCCTTAACTACAGGGTGCGGGCTGAGCGTACCAGTGAGGGGTATTATTGGATTGTTCTTTTGGGTTACGTGCTGCTCTGGTGTGGAGGGAAGAGCGGTGACTCTATCATCTGAAGTTTGTTTTTAGAACCCTGGCTGATCACGTTTGTTGTTTTTGAATCATCTTCTTGTTATTAAAAGCACCAGTTCTGCAAAACAGAGTCCTTTTTATTCTGACACAGTAAAATTGTATAATTATTGTTTCAGAGAGGAGAGACACGGTGGTTATACTACATTGGTTCTACAAATAAAAAAACTTAAACTTTGAACATTGTAGTATAAGGACAAGATCTACACATTGCCTTGAACACTACCAAAATAATTTATTAAATTAAGTGGTCAAAACAATTGACATTTTAGACTATTATGTGCCTTCACCATCAGGAATATACTCTGCTCTGTTTTGTCGCTAATAAAGATTGGAGCTTTCAAATTTCAGAAGTAAAATGTATATGTTTTTATAGCATTATTGTATAATATTTCTCTTTGAAGCCCTTTATGTCAGATTATACCCAACAGTCTTATCCACAACTTTCCTGCTATGACCCATAAGTCTTTGCGTTTGTGTGTACAGAAGTTCCTGTGGTTATTTCTTGACCTGCTGCCAGATTTGCGAGAGAAACAAGTGGCAAAGTAAATCAAATCAAGCACAAACGAAAATAGCGCTGCTGTTCAAGCTCACAGCGACACATTGTGAGGTTGCGCATCTGTAATTTAGAACCGCACTGAGGATGAATTGAAATATTTGGAAGAAGGTACACCATATTCTCAGATGGATGAGTGGGTTCCTTGATGTGAAGAAATGTGGGAACCACTAGTTTAAACAACATTAGGAAGCAAGCCCAAATTCAAGTTCATTCAGTACATGTACACTTTAGAAAGAAGCGCCCAAAAACACCAATCGGCAACTATTTGTAAGTGACTTTACCGGAAAAAAACGAGTCAAATGTTGCTTGTAATAAGCAGGCATGGCAACCCCGTCGGAATGGAAGGTATAAGCACACACACAATGTAAACCCGTTTGTAAACTCGTTTTTTAAAAAGTGCTATATAAATAAACTTATTATTATTAAAGAGCTCTGTATTCCCGTTTTCAACAACACGTGATGGACCAGCAGCTGGATGTTGGCTAATCGATCCTAATGCTGGACCATCTGTGGGGTATATACCTGTAGAGTGGTGTGCTAAAGGACCACATTCCCTGCGTTTCCAAGCTGGTCCAGGGTTCAATCTGGCAGCCTTTCAGACATTACTCATAGTGTTTTTTAGACGTCTGCCTGGGTGGTCACAACGTGCACCGTGGTGAACCTGTGGTGTATCGCAGTGGTGAAAGAAAACACATTCACGATGTGTTGCTTCATGAGCAAAAAGTACCATGTAACACAAAGCATGGTCTTTACCAGGTTTTTCAACCTGTTTCATACCAGGGCCCACTATTTATTCAGCATTTGAGCCACATACGGACCGCCATTTGATGACACTTTAGCCCCACAGACCCAAAAACTAAAGATATCTTTTGCTTTTGTCCACAATTCCAGGCTGGACTTCAGAGAAAACAAAACAGTCAAACATACAGATCAAATTGAACATTTATCTTCTACAATTTAGACTTGGGCCAATTCAGATAATGAATATTTTAACTCTTGAGAGAGTAAACGTGCAACCAAATGGACCCGCAAGATCCATTTGGTTTCATTTTTACGCTCTTTTGTAGTCATTTCATGTTACTCACTACTATTACAATTCCTCTTATATCCGAAAATTCAGTGCCTTTGACGAAAGATGCAAAGTGTCCAAAAAATACTTCACTTGCTGCACAATGGCGCAAACTCTAGATGTGAGCCCGCACAGTGAGTGGTCCACCCGTGTCTCCACAAATCAAAAGGTATGGCGTCTATAAATCAGACAGGCCTGGAATTAGTAACACTGCTAAACGTGTGGGTTTGCACACATCAAACAATGAGCGAATATAAAATGGATGGCACATTCGATCTTGTTTTGAACTTCAAGTGCTGGCAGGTGTCCGGCAGTCACTGGTATGTTATGCCACGGGAAGTTGTCTTTTGTTCATTATGTACAAGTCCAAAAAAAAAGAAAAAGTCTAACCGTGCGGAATCGCTAAATTCAGGAGGTGTCTTAAAGGAGAATTTCCACACCAAAACACAAAGGGCATCCATCTACCTTGATCGCTGTGACATCATATATAGTGCACTTGATTTTGTCATAGATGCCCCTCTTCTACATTTACACCCTTGAGGTAACCGTCCCTTCCAACAGTTTGCATTGGTGCAGGATGTCTTTATTATACTGTAGCATCGCTCCAGACTTGGACAACACATCATAATTTAATAGTACACTGGTACTCACGCAGGAGTATTACAGTCACTCTGGGGCAGCCTTTACAAGTAATAACAGAGATCTATAATCTATTCTCTCCTCTCCTCCCCTCCCTTTTGCCACTCTCCTCTCCAATCACTCAGGTTGAAACTCCTGTCGCGCGGGTGCCACCTGAGTTTTTTTAATGGCCCAATTATCTTGTAGTGTGGTGGTTTGATGTGATGTGTGGAAAAAAAAAAACTTTGGCGCTACTAAAATACCCCTATTAGAGGGAGGGGGACCTCAGGGTGAAATGTATCGATGACAATGTATCTTTGAAAAAAATCAAGGGCATTATGTATCATGTCACAGGAATCAAGGTACAGTAGATGGATTGCCCAATGTGTTTTGGTGTGGAATTCTCCTTTTAACGTAACGTAGCCCTCAGCAGCGTGAAGTTGCACAGCTGCATGGTATTTCTGCACTAGTAGTGTGTGCATGTACTATATACAGTATATACAGCAGGCTACTACTTAAA
>CM076979.1:50836004-50927089 GCA_039105355.1 Benthosema pterotum
ACCCGTTCCTTCTGCCACTACGACCATAAATCAAGCATGTCTCCTTCACAGATTATTTGATGATTAAAACGCTGTATGATTAAAAAAATCCTTGTTGGGGTTCATCTCCAAGTCTGCTCCAGCTATATGAACCTGTCTTGTCCGAAGCATTAAGGACATGCTTCAACCGTCTCCCTTTGCCCTCCACAAAACACACACAGACTGTCTGCAGCCCCGGCGCTGTGCAGAGCCATGCAATGCATGCAGTAATGGGCTGTTTGGAACAGCAGGATGATTGCATGGGTCACACACACAAACACACACACGCGCGCACACACACACACACAGCTGGGGACACAGACAGACCTCCTGGACACTTTGACTTTGACAGACATCAGACATTTTTAGAAGCACTAGGGTGATTCCTAAAAAAGGGGGGGGGGGGGGCTCTAAAAGGCTTTTCTTTTCTCTCATTTCCTCCTCCTCGCTGCATAATACAACTCCTTTCTAGGGATGTTTATCTATCTTATAGATGCTGGATCTTTTGGCTGACGTGTTTGCTGTTGTCAAGGATTTTGTTACCCTAACGATCTATGCCATGGGCATGGGGGGTGGCAATGCCCCCCTAAATGCCAGTCTGCCCCACCAAACATGATGCCATGCAAAACAACCCGAGATATTTCAAATTAAAGTGACTATATTTAAAATGATTTGAAAAAAAACTATTACTGCAACTAACTAACTACAGCTGTCTCACCACTAAACCAACAGCATTTCTTCATTGAAAACAGAAAACTCTCTGAGTCAGACCTTTAGCTTTATGCATGCTGTGTGTCTGTTGCAACTCCAACAACAACTGATGCTTAATTGCCAATAAAAACATCCTGTAACTGAAAATGGTATGGGTGCGGCGCCATGCCCGTGGCACGAAGCGATACAGGAGATTAAGTCGCACCCATTACCATTTTCTCTTGCCCCCCCCAATTAGGAAATGTCACATCCGCCCCTGCTAAATAATATCAACATCGGTAGTGTTGAACAAAATAAAATACATCAAGAGTGGACCACAGCTGGGATCCATACTGGGTCTTAGACTCGTCTGCCTTTTTTGTTTTACAGAAGGCTCAAGAAGGGACAAAAACTGTAACATCTTAGAAAAGCAGATGTGTACCCACACCCCCCCCCCCCCCCCCCCCCCCACACACACACACACACATATGATACCAGGGCCCACTATTCATTCAGACCACCATTTGATGACCATTAATCTTCTACAATCTCTAGTTGGGCTAATTCAGATGAACTCTTTGTTAGCTGGAAACTCTTGAGAGTGTAAACATGAATGCGGGTCCATTTGTATTGTTGGTTTCATGTTTACGCTCTCAAAGAGATTGACAAACTCTCCATCGTTTAGCCTGGAGACCACTGGAATCCTCTCAAGTCCCGCTAGTGGTCCTGGGACCACTGGTTGGTAAAGTGCTTATCTTTTGTCATAAGGACTTATATAAAGTGAAATAATTTAACAATGTGCTTTGTCTGCTTATCAAACAAGCCAATAGGACCGCTTACTGATCCATTCCATGATCTACATGCAAGCTACTGCCCTCTGGAAGGAGATTCAGAGTCCCTTGTTGCAGATTAAATAGATTTAATAATATATATCTACTATACAACGTATAAAACTCATAGACGGATCTAGAAATTATGGGCCCCTGGGCCTCCACTAGCCAAAGGGCCCCCCTACACCGGAGGATTTCTCTTCCCGAAGCGGTGCATAGTGCCTCTACAAACGCATATCAATTATGACCTGCATTTGAAGGATTTCTGGCAAGGGATTGTTTAAAAATAATGAGCAGCAAAATAACTACAGTAGTGCAGCTTGTCATGATAGCTTTAGGAGTTTTGGGGTCATTTTATTGACACAAAATGAATAAAGGCAAGGACATTGTGCACCACTGTTTTTCACTGTTATCCCTTTTTTTGGGAGGCCCTCAGATACTCCAGCTCAGGGCCCCCCCTTACTCAGGGGCCCATGGGTCTAGGCCCAACGTGTCTGTTGGATAATCCTCCCCTGATAACACTAAATACTGTATATGCCTGTATCAGTACAGCTTTTTATTGGATAGGATGGACACTGGAGTTATTTGTTTTTAGTCAAGTGATTTGTGCAGACCTTGAGGTGTTTATTGGGTGTTAATTTAATTTCCACTTTGTGAGGCGAAGATAATCTTGAATGAATCTTGAGGCTGCTCTATTAGATTTCAGCATGAAGGTCCCAACTGTAGGAGCATCCTGTCCTGCGACTGTTTGCTGTAATAAACAACAAACTGGCTCCCAAAAATGTCTTTGCTGGGTGTCCTCCAGCAAGATAAAAAAGGATTAAGTTTGCTTGAGCCCTGTAGCTTATATATTTTTTGGCTGGTCAAAAATAGCAGATTGATTTTATTTTCGAAACAACTTTTGGCAACAGGGGTTCATTGACACCCACATGGAAAGAAAATGCCAATCTATGCATCATATATGTTGTGTATGAAATAATCAGGTACATATATAGTGCAAATACTGTATGTGGATATACCTGTATATAAGGCATATACTGTAAGTGTCATATATAACCACATATATGCCACAGTCAGTCTCACATACTTATCATATGTGGCATATATTAAAACATGCACATATTTGTAGGGGGGGGGGATTTCATATATATAGCATACAGTATATTAAAACATACTCTATATGTAGGGGAAATTTCATATATGTACATATATTTTCTTTCCATGTGGGCACAAGAATTACTCATAAATAATTTCTCTCTACAGTTCTAAATGAATTTTAATCTATGTAAATATGTTAACAGAGTGGCAGTCAGTCATTGTTCACACATAACACGGTGGTAAACAAGTGGTACTACCAATCACTTTCTGACCAAATTCAGTCCTTTAACCACAGGCCATCTCTGTCTGTCTCTTCCCCAAAACATATAGGCTACTGTTTTATTCATTGCTCATATTATCAGACTTGCCAGTCCTCCCACACACACCAGGGATGTGCAGAGAATATTGGGAGGCAGGGAAGCCCTGTAAGAGGGTACTTTTGGGGGGAAAAAATAAAATAAAATAGTGAAAATGGCATATCTACAAACTGTAAACACATGCTCTGCTATTTTCGGAGCAAAACCTGTTTAGTAGGCTACCACACAGATTTCTGTTCAATTTAGAAATTCGCTTTGGGAATGGCTGAATGCTGCATCATGGCACGGAAAGGAGTGCCATTTGCATGGGGGCTGAATAAGCCACTATTTGTTGTTTATGTGTGCACGTCCCTGCGCACACACACACACACACACACACACACACACACACACACACACACACACACACACACACACACACACACACACACAGTGTTGTAGTGGTACTTTTAGAAGTGGGGGGACGCCTCTGAAAGGGGAATTCCCCCCATTTTATTTATTTTTTCCTGAGAGTGTACAAATGTGAACCAAATGGACCCTAGCGGGTCCATTTGGTTCCATTTGTACACTCTCAGAAAAAAGGAAACTCATTAACATGGTGAAACACATCTTGATGATTTGATTTTTTTCAGACCCAAAAATATTTTAGATGTGAGAAGTGGGCGCCGTCCCCCCGCGTCCCCCTCCACTACACCCTGCGCACGCACACACACACACACACACACACACACACACACACACACACACACACACACACACACACACACACACACACACACACACACACACACACACACACACACACACACTGACAGTAAGCCAACGAGCTTCCACGTTGTCTGCCATACTAGAGTGCATGAAGAGTTAAGAGTTGACATTAACTGTCATCTAGTGGATGTCATTGGAACTGCAGCATATGATGCTGAACGTTGTTGCCAAAATTCCATATCGGTCAGGTTCTTCTAGAGCAGGGCAGTGTTGTAGTGGTAGTTTTAGAAGTGGGGGGACGCCTTTTAAAGGGGAATTCCACCCATTTTCTTTTTTTTTCTTTGAGTGTACAAATGTGAACCAAATGGAATCTTGTACAAATGTGAACCAAATGGACCCTAGCGGGTCCATTTGGTTCCATTTGTACACTCTCAGAAAAAAAGGAACCTCATTATCATGGTGAAACACATCTTGATGATGTCATCAAGATGCATTTCACCATGTTCATATTTTTTTCAGGCCTCCATTTCTAGGAAACAGAATGGGGGAACGTTTTAATGACATGGTAAAATATTGAAAATGAGCGGAAATTCCTCTAGCATGTTGAGAAATATTGTTTACAATGCCTAATTGTATCCATATAAAAGTAAATGACAAGACAAAAAAAAAGAAAAAAAAAAACATAGGCCTACTTTTGCCCCAAAAAATATCATAGATATGTGAGAAGTGGGGGGACGCCATCCCCCTGCGTCCCCCTACACTACACCCTTGAGCAGGGTGATTCAAGCGTCTACTGTCCACAACTGTAGCATGTGCAACCGTGATGGTTAGCTGAAAACCGCACTTAATAACCGAATGTAGGCCTACAGTAAATGTTCTGATGAATTGAATATGGATTAAGGACCCCAATGGAGACAAGCCATATCATTTCTAGGTTAAATCATTTCACAGTAGTCCTTGTATTGAACTAGCGACTTGCCTGTGCTATTTTCTGGAAACTGTCAATTAATTAACAGCCAATCAATCAATCAATCAATCAATCAATCAATCAAACACTCAATAAAAATCAATTATTCTCAATGTCACACGTTGAAAGAAAAGTCTTAAAAGGACAGCTATAGTTTAAGATAGTTCCACTGAAGTTACACTGTATGAAAATTAATTATGAACCGAGTGCCAGTGATGGGAGTTCTGCTCTGGTCACTAATTTTCATAATGTTGCTGTTTTGTTAATGTGTTAATGTGAAAAGAAGAAGAAGAAGGAAAAAAAAGAAAAATCCCTTAAATCCATAAAGATTTGTTTTAGGCGAGCTCCAAAATTGGAATGTTATTATGGGACAAATCAGTCTTAATAAATTGTTATCAACATGCAAAGTCCCCAGTTGATTACTTGAATGGATATAGGCTAATTGTTAATTGTGATACATAAATATGCAAATTAGACACCATAGCCTATTTATAGGAAAATATGGGGAAAAAAACTGTAAATATACAAAAAAAATAAAAAAAAAAAAAAATCCTTAAACAGAATTACGCAAACTCAGTTTACTTAATTGAGCCGGTCCGATGGTGTCTCTTCTACATATATAGCCACGTTTCCATAAGCCCTATTTTTGCGCAAAAACGGCTCTTGCGAAGAGAATGTTGAATGGAAACACTTCAAAATGCGAATAAGTTTCCATTTTGCGCAAAAATAATTTCTCGCTGAAAGGTGCCGTATTTTGGAGCGTATCGGAAGAGTCTAATGCGCAAATGAGGTATGGAAACAGCTTGCGAAAAGACTTTCTATTGGAAAGCACTGGACACGCATTATAGCGCATTTGAAGAGTTGTGTGGCCTGCCGATGAGAGCATTGTTATTTGTTAATTTAAGTTATATTTCTACAAAAACCGCTCAGAACGGACGAGGGACGCATGGCCAATAACGTTCAGACTCCCATCGCGTTTGTTCATGAAAGTCGCAAGGCAGCTACAGGTCCTATATTTACAGTATCTGATCTGTATCATCATGCATGATAGCTAAGATAAGCAAGTAATATCAGACATAAACAGCTGTTTTACATGACCGGGCTCTGCCCTTATTCCGTTATTAAAGTTCAAACCCTTTTTCCTCGCACGTGTCGCGCTGCAGATGATGGTGTAGTCTACAATATCGCATTTCATCAGTTAATGGAAACAGCGGACAATTCGCTCTTCTTTTTTCGACTTAAGTTCATACTCTTCCTATTTTCGCAAAGGTTTTATGGAAACGTGGCTATTGACTTCTAATGTGAATGGGGACAAATAAATAGGGACAAGTTTGGACCTGAAGCAGGCATAGATGCATTTTTCGGGCTCCACGAACATGCAAGCAGCTCGAGCGCTCGGTTTCTGACGCCCCCAATGTCGCAACCCTGACACCAGATGGCTCTGAGCTGTAGTTACTCGCTCTGACTGCGAGGGGCGTGACTGACTGGGGAGTGAGGAGCAGTGTTGCCAACTTGGCGCATATCTCGCTATATTTAGCTTTTTTCCCCCAGACCCCCGTAGTGCCAAAATTAGTGGAAAAACTCCTGGCGGAAAATATAGTGTTTTTTTTTTGCTGGTGGGTTGGGGTGAAATTGGTTGACAGGCGCCAGAGATAAAAAAAACCCTAATTTTTCTCCATTTTTCCTCCTATGGTTGATAGGAAAGGACCATTGGTAACCAAATGGACCCTTATGGAGCGGTAACTCTTGAGATTGTAAAATGATACCAAATGGACCCTTACGGGTCCATTTGGTTTAATTTTACGCACTCAAGAGTTAAATTATATTTAAACATTTGAATTACCTAATTTTCAAGAATCTACACAGTTAGAAAATAGTAGAAGAATTGCTATTTTTACCATTTAACATTTTGCCAGTTTATATGTCCTAAATTTGTCCGAGAGACTAAACTCAACATCAAACGGGCCCTGGTGTGAAAAAGGTTGAAAACCCACTGCTCTAGCGCATTCTAGTGCATTTTGGAAGTGCCACTAATGCATTTTGGATGTTGGCAGTTGGCAACACTGGCTGGTAGTGGCGTGTGTTCATTGTGTGAACTGAACTCTCCCCACAGTGACTGTCTGTCTGTCTGTCACACACACACACACACACACACACACACACACACACACGACAACTAGCGTGTTAGCTAGTTAGTTAGCAGGACATAAACATGTCGTCTTCTGGGACCGGGTCGGGGAAGAGTTTTCGAGTTAGCGACGGAGACTGGATCTGTCCCGATAAGAAGTAAGCGCCGCTCGCATTTCAGCAAGCGTTGCATACATTACATAATGCCCGCGGTTGGCAGTTATTTGCATTATTTGGAAGTCGTTATTTTTGTTAGAGTGAAGTTGCTGGCTGTGCTGCTGCTACTGTTACTACTACTCTGCTAATGCTAAGTCTGCTTGGCTCTAGCCTATAGTTCCACACAGGCCTGTCGTTACACGTTGACTTGAGGTTTAGCATTAGCCAAAGCCATCCAGTAGATTAGAGTTGCGACATTGAGGGGTCAGAAAACCCGAGCGCTCGAGCTGCTGTGCCTGCAGCCCGAATAGGGACAAACTGGTGGTGGAAATGCATTGTTTTCTAACGAGGGCGGCTCAAATGAATTGTGCCAACTCTTTGAAAGCATTGTACTGTAACGAATACATGGCTTTAAGATGATCAACGCTGGGCTGTCACCCGCGTCTCCAGTGCATTTCTGCCTACTACCAGGACTTGTCCCTCTCTGTTGTGTTCCATTCTCAATAGAAGCCTCCATCGGTCTGACCCCAAGACTTGAACGGAGTTGTCGTAACTCTTGTCTATACTACCAAGGCTCTGGCTTTAGCTAACGTCGGCTAGCATAGTAGTTAATAGCGGGCAAACCTCTTAATAGTCTTCATTGTTCAGTTCTTGCAAAATCATTCAGTGGTTTTTCAACCAGTGGTCCTTGTCTTGGGCGAGTTCTAGGTGGTCCCCCTGTAGTCTAATCGATGGAGTTGATAACCAAATAGAACCGTATAGATCTTTAACTAAAACATAAAATGATACGTTTCACTTGGTTTTTTTGCTCCGAGGAGTTGCATTAAATTGTCAAATATCTGCATTACTTTATTTACAATAATTGCTGTTTGTTGCCTTGTGATCTCCTTTTTGGGGGGGTCTGAGAGGCCAAATTTGTCATCAGTGGGTGGTCCAATAATAAATAGTGTGCCATGGTTATCAAAATGGTTGAAAAACCCCACTGTCTGCAACAAAGTAGTGTATGATCAGGGATCATAGGGAACAGCCATTTACAGGGGTTGACACTAAGGTCTCCGAGGAAGTCAGGTTCTACTTGCCCTCAGGTCATGGTCACTTGCCCCCCAGGTCCCAGGTGGTCCCCAGTTAAGTTGGTTAACCAGATGTAACTCTTGAGAACGTAAAAATGAAACCAAATGGACCCTTGCGGGTCCATTTGGTCATGGGGGCATGGGGGCATGAGGGGAGGGGGCGACCACCAGACATGCTTTAACTTTAACAGGATGCCAGGCTTCTTCTGTTCTTCTGTCCTATGTCCTTAGACCTTCAGCTCTGTTGCAGCAAGCAGTCCAGTGTATCAATGTCTAGGTCAATTAAGCCCTGATCACCATTTGGTGGTCGGTATACGGGGCAGTTGGTCACCGACCACAACTCCAGCGATGCCAGGCTAATAAGCCTGTTATGGACATTATACTTATATTATACTTAGAATTGAACATTTCAAACACATAATACTGTTTAGTTTAAAATTAGTTAAGAATTTTATCCCTTAGGGGCGTCATGTTACAGGAGTTTTTGGAGCCCCCCCCCCCCCCTTACCAAATGGACCCTTACTGGTCCATTTGGTAAGGGGGGGCTCCAGGGAAAATCTTGCCTAGGGCTCCAAATTGCTTAGAAACGACACTGGTGTAGTGTGTGTGTGTGTGTGTGTGTGTGTGTGTGTGTGTGTGTGTGTGTGTGTGTGTGTGTGTGTGTGTGTGTGTGTGTGTGTGTGTGTGTGTGTGTCAAAAATTCCCCATTAGTCCACCACTAGCCAAACCAGAAACCATGTTGAGTAGGGGTCTCCAGCATGTAGAAACCGCTGGATTCAACCTATAGAAGGCAAAAAATTGCTTATGTAACATTTGATATGCTACATGCATGTCTTAACTATAGGGGAGTTTTGTGATGTTGACTCGTCTGTAGCACTTGCTCAGCATCCATCAGTTTCTACATGCTGTGGGGACCCGTACTCAGCATTTCTAACATAAAACCTTGGTGTACTCCACATAGCTGGGTTCACACTCTGGCAGATGGACTACTGTTCTCCATGTGTCATATGATTACATTGTAAAGTTTTTATCATGCTCGATTGTTTGTTATGCAATCAACTTTTATTGTATCCTTACTTGACTAACCGGTCTTAATATATCTTGTATGTAACGTGATGCGCTGAGGCACGCGGTTAAGTTACCCTGTCAGCGTGTGTGTGTGTGTGTGTGTGTGTGTGTGTGTGTGTGCGTGCGTGCGTGCGTGCGTGTGTGTGGGCAGTGTAGTAGTAGCTGCCAAGCATTTCAGCTACTCTGCAGTATCAGATTGCAAGTCACTTGCTCATAATCAACACTAGTGTCCGACTGGCTGAACTATCGTTACCATTTAAACCTATCATTTGATCATCAGTACTTTTCTGGGGGAAATGTTCACAAGAAGTGACGGATCCACAGCTGTATTTGTATATCAGCTTTTTTTTGGGGGGGGGTGGGGGGGGGGCGAATGTAGACCGACAAAAGTACAATTGTAAATGTTATTCTGGCAACAGGTGCTAGCCTGGATAAAACCAGTCCAAATCAGCTGTTGGCAAAAAAATGCCCGTCAGCAGATTTCCTGCTCCAGAAAATCGGGTGGCCAATCAGGGCACAGTATGCAAACAGAGTTGAATCCTGTGTCATGATTGGTCCCTACCCCAGTTCTCTGGAGTATAGGAAATGGGCATACAATTGAGCTATTCCAGACCAGGGGTTGACACTAACACTTGCCCGCTTGCCCGGGGCAAGTAAAAAAAAATGGTCGGGCAAGTGAAGACTGCTACCTGGTTGCCCGATCGGGCAAGTGTGCACTAAGTTAGTGCACTATAACACAACACAAGATAAATTTGTCTTGAAGGCAGTCATTGCACTCTGCCTCTGTGTCTTTCCCTGCTTTCTAGCTGTCCACAATTCCAGGCTGGATTTGGGAAACAAAACAGGCAAATTAACATACACATCAAAATGACCATTAATCTTCTACAGTGTAGACCTGGGCTAATTAAGATGATGAATATTTTAACTCTTGAGAGTGTAAAAATGAAACCAAATGGACCCGCAAGGGTCCATTTGGTTTCATTTTTACGTTCTCAAGAGTTACATCTGGTTAACCAACTTAACTGGGGACCACCTGGAACCTGGGGGGCAAGTGACCATGACCTGAGGGCAAGTAGAACCTGACTTGCACTTGCCCGATGGGCAAGTGCCTCGGAGACCTTAGTGTCAACCCCTGCCAGACCAATCTGCTGACAGCTGAATTGGTCAGATGGCTTCATCCAGGCCACGCAGGTGCTACCAGAAGGAAGAATGTGTCAAGTCAAGTAATCGTTGCTATTTTAATTTATGCTCTCCTTGCAGGTGTGGAAATGTGAACTTTGCACGGCGGACAAGTTGTAACAGATGCAATCGAGGTAACGCATTAAATACTCGAGTGTTCGTAGGCATTAAAGGAGAATTCCACACGCTTTTGACCTCAATCCGCCTTGATGCCTGTGCTGTCATACATCTTGCCCTTGATTTTTGTCATAGATTCCCCCCTGCTCTGCGTTTTAGCCTGAGATCATGATGAGGATCGTTGGCTACAGGTAGTCTTGAGCGGTATTGATTTTTTAATATCGGTATTGGTAGCGTATTAATTAGCTCGATATTCGATATTACCGGTATTGACCACTAGATGAGAACAGTCACCTAGTTCTCAGAATTGCCACATTGAGGGGTCAGAAACTGAGCGCTCTGCTGTTCAAGACTTGGGGCTAATTCACATGATGAATATTTTAACTCTTGAGAGCGTTTAATTTTTACGTTCTCAAGAGTTACATCTGGTTAAACAACTTAACTGGGAACCACCTTGAATCCTCTCAAGGACCACTGGTGGTCCCCGGACCACTGGTTGAAAACCACTGGAATACAGTATAATGTTATATAATAGGGTATTTGACGATATTCGGTATTCGATATTTTTTATAGACCCAATGATATTACTCGGTATTGATTTCCAATATCGCGATAAACGGTAATACCGGTATATTGCCCAAGACTAGCTACAGGTTGTCTTTATCCTAATGCAGGTATTTTAGTAGCAGAAAGGGAGGCGAGGAAAAGGAATAGATTACCTCTAGATTTCCAGGTAGATTTCTCAGGGTGCATCTATGTTAAAATTCAAGTACACTATATATATGATGTCACAGGGATCAAGGTAAATTGATGCCAAGTGTGTCTTGGTGTGGAATTCTCCTTTTTTAAGTACAATGACGGCCACCATCTCAACTGACACCTTTTACCCCTTCTCGTCTTGTACAGAGAAAACCACAGAGGCAAAGATGATGAAGGCCGGAGGGACGGAGATCGGCAAAACTCTGGCTGAGAAAAGCCGGGGCCTTTTCAGTGCAAACGACTGGCAATGCAAAACGTACGTCATCTCGACGTGGCGGTAACGCCGTTAACCCTGTGCTACAGCAAAACCAGACATTACATTTACGTCGTCACAACTCATTCCGACATGAAACTATAGATCACATATGTCAAACTCAAGGCCCGGGGTCCCAAATCAGGCCCGTGAATGAATTATCTTTGGCGCGCGGGATGATATTGAATTAGTATTAGAACTGGCCCTCTGGTATATTGCACACACAATGATAAGAAATGAATGCAACTAATTGTTTTACTTCTTCCTCGACTCAGTCTCAATTACTTTCTCAGTTAACTCAGCACTTGGTGAGGATCATACAAGAAAAAGATTTTCCCCGAAAAATAGCAGGTGTTCGCCACTCTGTGGCGCGCTATGAGACGTGAACACCTGCTATTTTTCATTAAAACTTAAAACAGTTTTTAATGCAAGCAGTTTCATCTTCTACAATTATCTTGCCATCAAGAGTTTCTGTCTAGTTTTTCTGAAAAATCTGTGTTCCTGTGTCAGTGATGCTAACATATTTCAAAGCCAAGGACCACCAGAATTATCCATATTTGGCTGCAGACCCCCATCTGAAAACATGTTGCCCTAGGGATCCCCCAGATGCAAAAATTTGAGTTAAAAATGTTTGCTTCCAAAATAATGTATTCAGAGATTTTCAGCACATTTTCACAAATTTTTCAAAAATAGCAGAACTACAAGCTCATATCGCGCCACTCGGTGGCGCGATATGAGCCCGTAGATCTGCTATTTGTCCACAGATAAAACACCAAAATGCGTTCAGTATACAAAGGGTTAAATTCTCATCTATTTACTTACCCTGTGTTTCCTTGTTGAAGATGTGGCAACGTGAATTGGGCCAGGAGGTCGGAGTGCAACATGTGCAACACCCCCAAATATGCCAAGCTGGAAGAGAGAACAGGTAACTCAACTCCCAAGTGTGAACATGGTTCCTCTCTCTTCTCTCTCAATACCAGTCAGGGGCGGATCTAGGCATGGGCATGGGGGGGGGGGGGGGGGGCAGTGCCCCCCTAAATGCCCAGTCTGCCCCACCAAACGTGATGGCATGCAAAACAGCTTATATTTAAAGTGATTTCAAACACTACTACTGCTACTAACTAACTGCAGCTGTGTCACCACTAAGCCAACAGCATTTCATCATTGAAAACAGAAAACTCTCTGAGTCAGACCTTTAGCTTCATGCATGCTGCGTGTCTGTTGCAACTTCAACAACAACTGATATTATTGATGCTTTACTTGACTTAAAGTCCTGTAACTGAAAATGCTATGGGTGCGGCTTCAACGCGGCGATGAAGTCGCACCCATACCATTTTCTCCTGCCCCAATTGGGAAATGTTACATCCGCCCCTGATAACAGTCCCCTGTTGTGTTTATTTTTCTGTTTTCAGGCTATGGTGGAGGCTTCAATGAAAGGGAGAACGTGGAATATATTGAGCGGGAGGAGTCTGATGGGGAATATGATGAGGTAAATGAATAACTGCTTGACTTTAACTGACTTTACTTTGTCTTTATTTGGACGGGACAGTGCATATTCATGGACATTACAAATAAAGTGCAATGTAAATGTACCGGATTCAGCAAGCTTGCTAATATCATTCCGTATTCCCCCAAAACATTAAAGGTAGCGTAAGTGATTTGAAATTCATGGTGTAGTACCAGCCTGGTGCACTAGGGGCGCCCAAGAGTAGCTACACGATGTGAACCTGCTGCTCCATCCTGATTGGAGAGAATTCACCCTCCACCTGGGCTACTTTTATTAGCTCCTCTGCTAGCATGGGGGAGGGGGTAACTCCATATATGATCTGCACACCTTATAGTAGAGCATTTTAACAGAAAAAATGTTTTTGGGCGGTGATATCTGACAAAAGTGAAATCACTTCCCCTACCTTTAAACAAGAGTCAAGTTAAAACAAAGCAGAACATGAAAAGACAGACAGCCACAACAGAAAGAGTACAAAAGCATCAGAGACGGGTTACTAAAAACAAGATCTAAAGTGCATCTATAGAAGTAGCAGCGTTATACAATAGTGCAAGTATCTTATTAAAGTGCTAGTGCATAAAGATTTCAAGTAATTTCACATACGCTGTGTAAGGTGCACCTCGTGATTTGACTAAACATGGTCACGGGTTTGGTTATCTAGTAACCGTTTTTTGTTTTTTGTTTTTGTTTTTTGTACTTAAAGTTGTACTTAAAAGATAGAATGAACAGACAATCTCTTATGGTCAGTGGTAAGTTATTCCAATCATTTCCCGACGCCAATTGTTGTGAAGCCATGACGGCTATAAAACAGTCGGGGCAGCAGAGAGCGTAAACCTGAAACACTGCTCTAAACGTACTGTATACAGTATATCTCACACCACACCAACATTCAGAATTTCTTGCTGAGCAGAATCATTTCTCTGTTGCACCAAAGCTTGTTGGCATTTGGCAATAACCTCTCTGCTAATGCCAACCTACTATTTATTGGAAGTGGTTTCCCGACAGCTATTGGTAGTACCGGGGGGACTCTCTGTGTCCCTGTAGGATGGGGTGTCTCCACATAGTGCTGGAGGTGTTTGAGTGGGATCTTATGGAGAGAGAACAGAACACAGCATATCCTAGGCTCTTTCCCCTCTCTTGGGAAATGCCTCCATAAAAAAACAGGAGACTCAGGCTAATGGATGTCCCTCTGCTATCCTGTCTCCTAGTGTATGATTTGTGGAACGGTCTGTTAGATATAGGAATATAAGCTCGATCAATTTCCAACCCATCTGTATTAGTCATAGTCCTCAAAGCCAAGGTAATGGACGTTTTCACATTAAGTGTGCGAAAATTGCATTTAATTAATGTTCACATCCGAGCTCCAGTGTAGTACAGTGTTTTTCAAATAAGGAGAATGGGGGTGATTTCGTGTTTTACTGTATGTACACAGGTGAAATCCCACCGAGATGCACTCTTGAGTATGAGTAAACGTGCTCATTTGTTAACAGAATATGTCGCATGCACGTTTCGTCACTGCCACACTTAAAGGCCGTAACGTTGCTACCGAAACTTCCCATCGTGTGCAGGGGCGGATCTAGGCATGGGCATGGGGGGCAATGCCCCCCCATAAATACCCAGTCTGCCCCCTCCCCCCCAAACACAATGCCATGCAAAACAACCCAACCTATTTCAAATTAAAATGCTTCTATTTAAAATGATGTGAAACACTACTACTGCTGCTAACTACAGCTGTGTCACCACTAAACCAACAGCATTTCATCATTGAAAACAGAAAACTCTCTGAGTCAGACCTTTAGCTTTATGCATGCTGCGTGTCTGTTGCAACTTCAACAACAACTGATGTTATTATTGATGCTTTACTTGACTAATAAAAGTCCTGTAACTGAAAATGGTATGGGGGCGGCTTCATCGCCCGTGGCGCGAAGCGACACGGGCGATGAAGCCGCCCCCATACCATTTTCTCTTGCCCCTCCAACATGTTCTCTTGCCCCCCCCCAAATAGGACATGTTACATCCGCCCCTGATCGTGTGGATAACTAATACTATCTTGCAGTGAAAGTGGGTCCCATATCTATGGAAATCGTTAAATTATGCAATTCTAGAATGAGCACTTAGGCAGAGCTATTGCTTCACTTAGAGACTATTAGAATCATTGTGTTGGTGATAGACTAAACTGTAATTGGATAGAACGCAAATAAAATGTTGCAAAAGGTGAAACGATCATTCTCGTTGAGTGGAAACAAGAACCGCTTAGAGTCTTGCCTTTTCTAGTCGGGAGATGATGATGGTCGTTTATTCTCTTTAAATTCCATCTCATCTAAATCATTAAAATCAACTAACTGAACAACATTATCGCTGTGCTAGTTTTCCTCACTGACAAGACACACAGTATTGGGATGATAAATCCTGTGCTGGGGATAAATGGAGTCAGGGTTGCCAACTGCCAAAATCCAAAATGCACTAGTGGCATTTCCAAAATACGCTAGAATGCGCTAGAGCAGAGGGTTTTTCAACCATTTTCATACAAGGGCCCACTATTTATTCTGCATTTTAGCCACGGAGGACCACCGTTTGATGTTGAGTTTAGTCTCTCTGACTAATTTAGGAGAAATAACTGTTAAAACGTTGGTCAAATTAGCAATTCTTCTACATTTTCTTAATGTGTAGATTCTTGAAAATTAGGTCATTCGGATGTTTAAATATAATTTAACTCTTGAGAGCGTAAAATGAAACCAGGACTCTATCATAGGAGGAAAAATAGTGAAAAACAAGGGTTTTTATCTCTGGCGCCTGTCAACCAATTTCGCTCCAACTCACCAGCAAAAAAGCACTAAATTTTCTGCCAGGAGTCCACCAATTTTGGCGCTAGGGGGGTCTGGCTAAATATATAGCGACAAATGCGCCAAGTTGGCAACACTGAATGCAATACCCCAATGCACTCATATCTGTATTTGTCCATTGTCCCATACATACTGCAGTTCTGCTATGAGAATCGGATACCCCTGGTTTTCAGCCGTTTTCATACCAGGGCCCACTATTTGCTCAGAATTTCAGCCACGCGCCACCATTTAATGACATTTTAGCCCCACAGACCCCAAACTAAACATTCCTTTTGTTTACTCTGAAATCCAGCCTGGAATTGTGGACAAAGGCAAAACAGTCCAACATACAGATCAAAATGACCATTAGTCTTCTACATTCTATAGTTGTGTAGACTTGGGCTAATTCAGATGATGAATATTTTCACTCTTGAGAGCGTAAACATGAAAGCAAATGGACCCTTGAGGGTCCATTTGCTTTCATGTTTACGCTCTCAGAGTTACACCTGGTTAAACAACTTTCCATCATTTAGCCTGGGGGACCACCTAGAATCCTCAGGGCCACCTGTTGAAACTTAGTCATATCTGCATTTTGTCCATAGTCAATAAGTCTCATTACAAAATAATAAATATAAATGAGGGGATGTTCAAATCATTGCCCAAGTGTATTATACTGTATGTCTTGTGTTGTGTTTTTACTGGTTTCAAATCCATCGATCAACGAGGGTTTGCATTGTGCAACTTTTTTTTTGTTGTACGTTTCAGTTTGGGAGGAAAAAGAAAAAGTTCCGTAAAACCACCAGCAGCACGTCCTCGAAGGACGGCGAAAAGAAAGAACCGGCGAAGGTTGTCGCCGCTGCAGACGAGGACGACGAGGAGGATGAGGAGGACGACGAAGATGGGGACCTTTCGAAATACAAGTTAGATGTGAGTTTCAGTGGCTGGAGACATACTTTTTTTTTTTTAACTCTTAAGTGCAATGGATTGGTTTAATAAATGTTTTGAAAAAAAAAAAAAAAAAAAAAAACAGCAAAAAAAATCCCAATGCTCCTATGCTCAGAACCATGACTTTTGGCAGTCGGTTGTCATGAATTAAAATAGATACAGTGCTTTTACTTATACTTACACATGATAAACAATTTATTTCTCAGCAGAGAAATGGAGATTTAAAACGATAGTTCCGATTTGTTTTGTTTTTTAAGTGAAGATGTATGAACTTGCCATCCATATAGTGGTGTCGGCTGTTTTTATTTACTGTGCATCTTGTGCTGGTTTCGGTGAAAATGTGAAGTAGTTGTCGTCATTTTGTGGAAGGTCACAGCGGGCACGCAGTACAAGTAAATGATGAAATCCAAAAATTAACTGAAATCTTTGCTTCTGGGGGATCCCCTAGAACAACATGTTTTTCATCATTACATCATTTTTATTAATTCAACGACACAAATGGCAATAGATACGAGCTTGCAGTTCTGCTATTTTTGAAAAATTGTGAAAATGTGGTGCAAATCTTTGAATACATTATTTCGGAAGCAAACATTTTTGACTGAAATCTTTGCTTCTGGGGGATCCCCTAGAACAACATGTTTTTCATCATTACATCATTTTTATTAATTCAACGACACAAATGGCAATAGTTTTGTGGAATCATTTACTTTTACGGCATGGCCCCAGTGACCCTTGAAAATACGGCGGGGCGAAATACCAAATACACGGGACTCTGGCAATCAATTGATACGGAATTTCATCCAACTTCTTACAAGTTCCAAAAGTCTGAACTACCCCCTTTAACTTTTAGATTTCTGTGCATCAACTATCAATGCGAATCTGTCATGCACACTCTCTAAATCCCCTGTCAGCTCACAGTGTAACTAGAGGCACTTCTATACTTAGAATACGTTACAATAAGCTCAATAGAAATTCAATAGAATAAGTTAAATAAGTTAAATAGAAAATGCTTATTGCACACAGCCCTGAATTTGTGCGAATGGATGATATCCAAAGACCGCGTCTACTTTAAGGGAAAAAATAACATGAGTTGATCATGCTTTTCAGGGTTTTTTTTTTTTAGACATTTGACAACACAGCCTGTATTTTCACACTTCACTGTTTCCAGGGCTATTGTTATACCATTCATCACTTATCAGTTATAGTTGTAAATTGTGTGAGTTGTTTTTTGGGTTTTGTAGTACAATCACCAGTGGTGTGCCAGTGAGTTACATGAGCTTGTTAACAAAACAAAGACTAAAAACGACTTTTGGAGTGATAAGCAGACAGCAGAATAATCAATCACTCCAAAAGTCGTGGTAAATGTGTCAAGTAGTTAACCCTTAGTGTCCTGAACGCGTTTTGGTGTTTTATCTGTTGAAAAATAGCAGATCAACAAGCTCATGTCGCGCCACCGAGTGGCGCGACATGAGCTTGTAGTTCTGCTATTTTTGAAAAATTGTGAAAATGTGGTGCAAATCTCTGAATACATTATTTTGGAAGCAAACATTTTATCTCAATTTTTCGCTTCTGGGGAACCCCGTGAACAACATGTTTCCAGATGGGGGGGTCTGCAGCCAAATATGGATAATTCTGGTGGTCCTTGGCTAGAAATATGTTAGCATCACTGACACAGGAGCACAGATTTTCAGAAAAACTAGAATCTAGTGCATACCTGGGCATTATGCGGCCGGGGGCCAAATGCGGCCCTTTGGCTGACTCTGACGGCCGGGGACCACCAGTGGTCCTTGAGAGAGTTCCAGTTAAATACTGGAAAGTTGTTTAACCAGATGTAACTCTTTGAGAACGTAAACATGAAACCAAATGGACCCTTACGGGTCCATTTGGTTTCATGTTTACGCTCTCAAGAGTTAAATATTCATCCTCTGAATTAGCCCAAAGTCTACACAATTAAGAATGTAAAAGAATGGTCATTTTGATCTGTACAAAAACGAAATAAATCTTTCAGTTTTGGGGTCTATGGGGCTAAAATATCTGGTGCTCCTCTGTGGCTCAAATACTGAATAAATAGAGGGCCCCGGTGTCAAAATGGTTGGTCTTACTCTTACCTTTATCTTGAAATTAAATTAATATTACACAGACTTTAGTTCATCCTTTAGTCTTGGCCCTCCACAATATTTTATGTATCTCATTTGGCCCCTTGGGAAAAATAATTGCCCAGCCCTGATCTAGTGTCAGAAACTATAGAATCTAGTGTCAGAAACTATAGAATCTAGTGTCAAAAACTGGATTCTAGCGTCAGAAACTAGCTTCTAGTGTCAAAAAGGAGATCCTAGCATCAGAAACTATCATTTAGTGTCAATAACTAGAATCTAATGTCGGAAACTACCGTAGAATCTAGCGTCAAAAGCTAGAATGTTGCTGCTGCTATAATCTGGTGTCAGGAACTACTGTATAATCTGGTGTCAGAAACTCGAATCGAGGGTCATGACGACACAATGGGTTAAACCAATCTCTCTGCTGCCTCCCCAGGACGATGACGAGGACGATGACGAGGACGGGGACCTCTCCAAGTACCAGCTGGACAGCGACCCCGACGAGGAGGAGGCCAAGAAAGACCAAGACGACAAGAAGAAGAAGGACGGCCGCTCCTCCGGCTCGTCTCGCTCGCGCTCGTCCTCGCGAGGCTCCTCCAGCTCCAGCTCCAAGTCCAGGTCCAGGTCCAGGTAAAAGGGTACTACAGGTCAAAGGGTAAAACTCCAGGCAAAATGTCAGTATCAGTTCAATCTTCTTTCTATAACTTAAAATGATCCATGTCATTTTTTTTTGCATATATATATACCTGTCCTGTTGTAGTGGTGGTGTTTGATGTTTATCCCTTACGTTTTTATTTGTCCCCCCCCCCCCCTACCGCTCCGTTCTGTGGTGAAAGACGTGTTTGTGTGAATGATCTCCTTTTTTTTCCACAAACATTGGCTGGTGTTTGAATGCTATGGTCGTAGCCAAGGTATGGTGCAAGGCTTCTCATTGGCTTTTGGCCTACTACAAGGCCCCAGACCTGATTTGCTGCCATGCAGCAGCCAATGAGAAGACTTAAACTATACCTGGCTACGCCATAGCTATTTGAAAATACCAGCCATTATTGTAATGCCACTCCGTCCTTGTTCTTGATTTTCAGCGCTGACTATATCATGTCCTCAAAAGAAGAGAGCTCACGTTGTCGATGTATTCATTGTATATCTGTACAGGTCATTTTCAGTGAATTAGAATAATGTGTAAATGTTCATTTTCTTCCATAATATAATACAGAAAGTGAAACTTTCATGTATTCCTAATCCATTATGCATTAAGTGAAGTATTTAAAAACTTTTACAGCTCATGAAAACCCCCAAGTCCTACCTCAATGAATTAGAATATTTCACGAGACCACTAAAAATATATATATGTTTTAAACAAGAAATGTCGACTATCTGAAAACTATATTCTATAACTATATTATATAAGTTAATACTTGGTCTGGGCTACTTTTGAACAAATTATTTCATCAGTGGGACGTGGCAACCTGGGGCACTGCTGAGGAGTTATGGGAGCCCTGTTTTGATTTGATAATGTCAGTAAATTAATTTGTATCATTCCTCTTGACAACACAACCTAGATTCTCTGTGAGATTCAAGTCAGGAACGTTGGCTGGTCAGTTAAGCACAGTAATACCATGGTCAATACAGCAGTTACTACTACTTTTGGCTCTGTGGTCAGGTACCAAATTGAGCTGAAAATACCACAAATGAAATGCACACAATGCATTGAGAATATATGAAAGTTTCACTTTTTGTATTCTATTATGGAAGGAAATGAACTTTGACACGATATTCTAATTAACTGAAAAGGGCCTGGATGCGGTAGTCCTCTTTGAAAGAATCTGCTTCATTTTTAATTTTTACTTTTGGGAATTGTAACTATGCATTTCATTCATTAAAGGGGTACTTCACCCAAAAAAAAAACTTTTGGTCATTTTATGGTCTACTCAGCCTCATGTGAACACACCAGACAGTTTATAAGTTACTCCTTTCAGTATTTAGATATTTGATGTTCATTAGTCTGCCATTAGTCTGCCAGACCAAACCCATTATAACTTAAAACTCCATTTTAACCATGACAGATTATTCGAAAACAACCCATCTTTTTTCTGGTGACTTATATTGTCCTCCTAATACGTGAGAGGGCAGTGGAATTGCATCTACAGTTTTCATTTATTTTTAAAATATTGTTTTGGAAAATGTAGCCCCCTCCATATTTGGTCTTCCCACCCAAATGAATAAAACAATATTTTAAAAATAAATGAAAACTGTAAATGAAATTCCACTGTCCTTTCACGTATTAGGAGGACAATATCAGTCACCAAATCAAAGAAAAAAATGGGGTGTTTTCGAATAATCTGTCATGGTTAAAATGGTGTTTTAAGTTATAATGGGTTTGGGTTGGCAGACTAATGGCACAGACTAATGAACATCAAATATCTAAATATGAAAGGAGTAACTTATAACTGTCTGGTGTGTTCACATGAGGCTGAGTAGACCATAAAATGACCAAAGTTTTTTTTTGGGTGAAGTACCCCTTTAAGACAGCAGATTTTATTTGTTTGTTATGGATACGCTATCTTAGGCATGCTTCTTTAACCGTGTGAGATCACACTGTTATGTTGCTGTGGAAGGATTAACCGTGTGAGATCACACTGTTATGTCGCTGTGGAAGGATTAACACAAATGTATGTTGTTGTTTAAACTCGATCCGTCGTTACGTGAAACCCCCACGACGTGATTCTCCTCCCGTTTCAAACTGGTTCGGAAGATATTGGAAAAGGGTCTTCTCTTGTCTTTCAGATCCCGTTCTAGAAGCTCGTCCAGTTCCAGATCTGGCTCGCGCTCCAGGTCCCGATCCAGGTGAATGAGGTGACATGCATTCTCTCGCTTTAAAAAGAGAGAGTGTATGTATCTGGGCCCAAAAAAAAACCCTCCGGAGCCCGCCTTGGCCTTTTAGACGCTTTAGTTTTGAAGTACAGGAGAGACCACATCCTCCTTTATCTACCACATTTAATGCAGATCAATTCCACTTTTAATTATAAGGCCAACTGCCAACTTGTAAATTATTCAATTGGTTCTTTATGCACCTGACTAATTTAGGATTAGAGCGGGTGGAATTAGGAGCGTCTATCAATAATGCAGATGTTGGAGTTTGGCTTTAATCTGCTGACTTTGAATCTTTGATGTTGCAAAGCCTTCGGAGCCCTGAATAGAGAGCTGGGTCTGTATTTATCAAGCCGTCCGAAGTTGAAGTGCTGACTCGGCCCCGCAGACGACCAGGTTGCCTTGAGCAGTGGCGTCGGCATGTTTTTGAAAGGCCCTGAAAAAATACCCATGGGTCGTATTTTATTCTATTTTAACACATTTTGTCCCGACTAGATACTAATTTCCGACATTAGATTGTAGTTTCTGAGACTAGTTTCTAGTTTCTGGCGTTAGATTCTAGTTTCTGGCGCTAGATTCTAGTTTCTGGCGTTAGATTCTAGTTTCTGGCGCTAGATTCTAGTTTCTGGCGCTAGATTCTTTCTAGTTTCTGGCGTTAGATTCTAGTTTCTGGCGCTAGATTCTAGTTTCTGGCGCTAGATTCTAGTTTCTGGCGCTAGATTATAGTTTCTGGCGCTAGATTATAGTTTCTGGCGCTAGATCATAGTTTCTGGCGCTAGATCATAGTTTCTGGCGCTAGATTATAGTTTCCGACACTTGGTTTTACTGTCTGAGACTAGATTCTAGTGTCCGGCCCTAGATTCTACTTTCTGGCGCTAGGTTCTAGTTTCTGACACCAGATTATTGTCCCTGACACTAGATTCGAGTTTCTGACGATACATTCTAATTTCTGACACTAGATCCTAGTTTCTGACCCTAGATCCTAGTTTCTGACGCTAGATTCTAGTTTCTGGTGCTAGATCCTTGATTCTGACACTAGATTCTAGTTTCTGACGCTAGATCCTTGATTCCGATACTAGATTCTAGTTTCTGAGGATATATTCTATTTTTTCTGAAAAAAAATCTATATTCCTGTGTCAATGATGCTCAACATATTTCATGACCAGGACCATCAGAGTTATCTAGATTTCACTGCGGACCCCCATCTGAAAACCTGTTGTTCTAGGGGTCCCCCAGAAGCAAAGAGTCGAGTTAAAAAAAGTTTGCATATGAAATAATAGATTCAAAGATTTGCACCATATTTTCACACATTTTCAAAAATAGCAGACCTACAAGCTCACAGCGTGGCACTCGGTGGCACGATGTGAGCTTGTAGATCTGTTACTTTTCAATGGAACACCAAAACACACATCACAGTAAAGGAAGGGTTAATTCAAAGAGCACGGCGCGGGGCGGTGAAAAAAAATGTCTTTTTAGTACAATATGTCAGTACTCCCAGTTCGGTGAAGCTTGATAAAATAGTCGTCCCAGTTCGAGGGTGTGTTTCTCCCCCAGGCCTCGCTGACTAACCCTACCTGGTTTATCCCTCCTATAAAAGATCCAGCTCGAGGTCTGGAAAGGGCTCCTCTCCCCCCCGGAAGAGGTCTCACTCGCCCTCCTCCTCGCCAGAGAGGAGAGGAGGAAAACGCAGTCGATCCCGGTCTTCGTCTGGCGGGAAGAAACGGAGGCGCTCTCGATCCCATTCGTCCGAAAGGTTTGGGGTTTCTGTGGAATACCACAAGTGGTGTATTACTCTTTAACTATTGTTTATTAATTAATAACTTTCCCTCGTTATGTTGCTCATGGGAAAAAGTTATACTTTTACCTGCTTTTTTTTTTTGTTTGTTTTTAAACTAAAGAACATACATGTGTTTTTAAATGTTCAATTCTACTTAAAGATGACAAGTATAATGTATTTATCCATATGAGGCTTATTAGCCTGTTATCCTTTTAACCCATTGTGTCCTGACCCTCGATTTGAGTTTCTGACACCAGATTATACAGTAGTTCCTTACACCAGATTATAGCTGCAGCAACATTCTAGCTTTTGACGCTAGATTCTACAGTAGTTTCCGACACTAGATTCTAGTTATTGACACTAAATTATAGTTTCTGATGATAGGATCTACTTTTGACACTAGAATTTAGTTTCTGACGCTAGAATCGAGTTTTTGACACTAGATTCTATAGTCTCTGACACTAGATTCTAGCTTTTCTGAAAAATCTGTGTTCCTGTGTCCAAGGCCAAGCCAAGGACCACCAGAATTATCCATATTTGGCTGCAGACCCCCCCATCTGAAAACATGTTGTTCTAGGGATCCCCCCAGATGCAAAAAATTGAGTTAAAAATGTTTGCTTCCAAAATAACATATTCAGAGATTTGCAGCACATTTTCACAATTTTTCAAAAATAGCAGAACAACAAGCTCATGTCGCGCCACTCGGTGGCGCGACATGAGCTTGTTGATCTGCTATTTTTCAACAGATAAAACACCAAAAGCATGTCTGGTGGTCGCCCCGGTGCCCCCTCCCCTAGTCTGCCTCATGGCAAAAACGGCCCTGTTTTTTTTTTTTTTTTTTTTTTTTTTTACCATCTCCGTATCAGTTGTTGGCATCACTGTGCATGTTCTGATGATGTTGATAAGTGAAAGTTTGAACTGGATCTGACTGCTTCCCGTGGTTTTGTTTTGTTTTTTGTGTGTGTGATTTCAGGCGCCGCGGCCACTCCTCCGGATCCTCCCGTTCTGGCTCCAGTTCGAAAAAGAAATAAGTTTAAAAAAAAAAAACGGCCTTAAAAAAAAAAACAGGAAAACAAACCATTAGTACAAGTGCATGTTGTGTTCTAAGAAAAGGAAAGTAACCAACCCTCCCTCCCAGACAGTTCATTTATACTGTTCTTTATAAATCCCCAAAACCTTTGCAGTTACTGTAAGTGTACACATCATCTTATATCCATGAAAAAGAAGAAAGACGGCGAATCCATTCCCTTCTTTTTTTTTTACCTGCCATTAAACTCTGCCTTTTTTAACGCCACCCACACACACCCCAGAGTATAGAGTAATAAAATGTCTGATGAAAAAACTTTAATGTCTGATCCTGTAAGAGAAAAACAACGATTCTGCCACGAGGAGGTTGTGTCCATTTTGTTATTTTTTTAAAAAGCCCATTTTGATGACTGTCATGGTGGTAGCATTACATTTTATCAACTCATCTTTTGACGATTCAGTTTTGTATCGATTTAAAAAAAGAAGAAAGAAAGAAATCTTGTCCCATCAGCTCACCTCTGCCTTTTGAGATGTAATCAGAAAAATATGCTATGAGGATATCTGTTCATAGTTTGATTTGGTGATCACTTTTCTTTGTTTTATGTTGAAGGTAAGTATTTTTTGTTTCCTTTTGTGATAAGTCACGTTTTTTTAAAATGGGCAGTAAATTTGAACTTGTTCTCTCGACTTGTATTCCAAAATACACATTTACACAATGTTGAGACTTAATACGACTTGTACGTTTCTGAGGATGAAAACATTTTCAATGAACGCCTGTAAAGAGATTTTCATGAGATTTAAACCATTTTCGGCCAACTGTTTTGTAAAACTAAAACGGATAAAAATTCAATGAGTGCAGCCAACCTGAAACATATCGACTTATTTCCTCAGTGACAGCATTTATAGAATGTTATCGGGTCTTTTGTTGGATAAATTAACAAACATGTAAACAACAAATAAACTCCTGTCTCAAGTATTTTTTTTGTTATTAACATTATTTTCCCCTACAAGAGTATAATCCTGAAACTATTATGTTCTAAGGGTCTTAAAGATGTATGGCCAATTGAAATCGTCTGAACAGTTTTATCTGTGGTGCACGATTTTAATTGTTATTTGCATTGTTATGGTATGTGTTCTGGTAGGAATGTGGTGTATAGTCTTTAACCGATTTTGTCCTGACTAGATTCTAGTTCAGTGGTGGGCAATTATTTACCCAAGGGGCCAAATGAGATACATAAAATATTGTGGAGGGCCAGGATTAAGGCTGAACTAAAGTCTGCGGAATATTATTTAATTTCAAGATAAAAGTAAGCATAAGACCAACCATTTTGACACCTATTTAATCCAAATTTGAACAACAGAGGGCACCATTTGATGACATTTTAGCCCAAAGATCCCAAAACTAAAGATATATTTTGCTTTTGTCCACAATTCCAGGCTGGATTTGGGAAAACAGATCAAAATGACCATTAATCTTCTACATTCTCTAGTTGTGCAGGCTTGGGCTAATTTGCATGATGAATATTTTAACTCTTGAGAGCGTAAAAATGAAACCAAATGGACCCTTGCGGGTCCATTTGGTTTCATTTTTACGCTCTCAAAGAGTTACATCTGGTTAAGCAACTTGCCATATTCAACTGGAACTCTCTCAAGGACCACTGATGGTCCCCGGACCACTGGTTTAAAACGCTTTCACGGGCCGGTCAGAGTCAGCCATGGTGCCGCATTTGGCCCCCGGGGGCCGCATAATGCCCAGGTATGTTCTAGTTCCTGACAATAGATTCAAGCTCCTAGATTCTAGTGCCTGGCACTAGATTTTAGTAGATTCTAGCTCCTGACACTAGATTCTAGTTTCTGATGCTATATTCTATTTTTTCTTGATCTGTTTCTGTGTCGGTGATGCTCAACATATTTCATACCGACGACCCCCAGAATTCTATACATTTGGCTGCGGACCCACATCATAAAACATGTTCTAGGGATCCCCCAGAAGCAAAGACTTCAAAATGTTTGCTTCTCAAATGTTGAAAATGTTTTGAATTCCCCTGACATTTGTCATTTTTCATGCCATATGATTTTTAAAGGGGAGTCACAAGAAACCCCTATGAAAATCCCCAATACTTGCACTTTCAGTTTACACTTACACTTGGCAGTGTTGGGACATGTGCACTACGTAACTTAATATATTACCAAAAAGCAGTAATTGGTAATATAAATATATTACTTAACTAAAACAATCTAATATATTATACTTTTCTTTCTGCATTATGGCATTACCAATATTACTTTCTGTCAATCTCTCGTTGAAAATGTTCTTGTGAAATTATATTGACAACTGCAGAAGTTAAATAATTATTTATTTTCTATCATTTGTCATCAAATTATTTATTCAGGAGTCATGTTTTTTCAATTTGATTTCATATGGATTTGGCCAGATAGCCAAGTGTGCTTGCTTTATTGTAGGTAGGTATGCCTCTGGTCTACGCAATATTTGATTAATAGTGAAACTAAATATTTCCTTATATATTTTGTAAAAAGTTTTTTTTAAGTAATATGTAATAGTAATATTAATATATTCCACTTGCTCAGACAGTAATATTGTAATATAATATATTGCTTTAAAATGAAGGTAATAATTAATAAGTAATATATTAACAAGGTAAAGTAATATTCCCAACACTGACACCTGGTCAACAAGTGGATTCATGAATCTGTGTGTAGATATGTGTATAGTTTTAGCCAATCAAAACGGTCAATATAGCAATTTTCTTTTAATCTAGCAATTGCCAGTATAAACCAAAGAATCCTGTAGTCACTGTGGTGACGACAACTCGGGTCCAAATCGTCTCGAGTCACTACAGAATACAGACTACTACTATCCTACAGCCTCTGGTCAAAGCATTCCTTGTCTTTCTCATTCCTGTCGGGAGGGGGCACTTGTTACACCCTCTGGGTTCCAGGGCAGGTGAAGTTGGCGCTTCTGAGTTACAGTATTGTAGGGCCTAGTAGTGAAGAGCTCTATAATCCAGGGGTTTTCAACCTTTTTGACTCCAGGGACCACCATTTATTCAGCATTTGAGCCACGGACCACCATTTGAGGACATGTTCACACCAAAGACCTAAAATTAAAGAAGTCTTTTGGGTTTTGTCCACGATTACAGGCTGCATTTTGCCAACAAAACAGTGCAAACTTCTTAAAAGTGGTGCTAATTCAGAGGATTAATATTTTAACTCTTGAGAGTGTAAAAATGAAACCAAATGGACCCGCAAGGGTCCATTTGGTTTCATTTTTACATTCTCAAGAGTTACATCTGGTTAACCAACTTTCCATCATTTAGCCTGGGGACCACCTAGAACCTTCTCAAGGACCACTGGTGGTCCCCGGACCACCTGTTGAAAACTCCTGCTATAATCCAACGAAGATTAGGCGGGGCCACAGGTGCAGGCTGAAAATAACGGAGGGGGAAACTAAGCCCACATCGAATCAAGTTCTCATATTTGTATTTGATTTACAACATTACCCGCATGGTGACCAAGCCCCAGGCTGACTAGTATCACCGACGCATGACGCATGCAGCCTACTGTTTTAGGATCATTAGAACGAAGGCGAAGGGACACCTTTCCTTCTTTCTCATTGGCAGCCAAGTGCAAAACGCATGACAAAGTTGAAATACCTGCGTCACATAATCTGTGACTATGGTGTGCAACGCCAGCGCTTTCATATGTGGACAAACATAAATCTTTAGTTTTGGGGGTTTGTGGGGTGGGGGTTCGTGGCTCAAATTCTGAATAAATAGTGGGCCGGGAGCAAAAAGGTTGAAAACCACTAGTTTAGATTAATGTGTAGAGTAGACTGAATCAAAGATATATTAATTATGACCTTAACAGGGGCCACACAGAGTGGTGCAATCTTATGGCCATGCTTCTGGAAACGCAATGTTTACGTTTTTTTAATTGTTGTGGACTTTAGGGGAGAGAGAATTTAGAGACCAATAGCACTGCTTGATTCAACTATATCATTCTTTCTATTAGCAAAAACAATACAATGAGTGCTGCCTATTCTCTCCAGAAAATAACTATTGTTTTATGTTTTGTTCTAAAAGGATAGGCCTATACCAGTGTTTTTGGATACCAGGGACCACTATATTTATTCAGCATTTGAGCCACGGACAACCATTTGATGACATTTTAGCCCCCCAGACCCCCAAACCAAAGATTTCTTTTGTCCACAATTCCAGCCTGGATTTGGGAAATAAACAGTCAAATGTACACTCTAGTTGTGTAGACTTGGGATAATTCACATGATGAATATTTTAACTTTTGAAAGTGTAAACATGAAACCGTGCTTTTACGCTCTCAAAGAGTTACATCTGGTTAACCCATCATTTTGCTGGGGACCGGGAACTCTCAAGGACCACTGGTTGAAAATCACTGCTATATATCCCTCATTCATTCCACTGTTCGTGAAATGTAAAGGAACAGTTTTGCATTCGCATTCCCTGAGCGCAGCAGCGCATCCAAGGAGGAGTCGATCCGCCTCCACTGCTTAAAAGGCTCTGACGCGCTTTTACGCGCAGCAGTTTTGCTGAGAGCAACTTGGTTCTCCGGAGCATGTGGGAGTCGTCGTACAACAGCGGACATGTGCTGCTCTGTGTAAGCTTCTCAACGACGAGAGGGGAGGATGACTTCGGACAACTGTGACTCTCTGCACACTCTGCAAAGTCCGCTGGGAGGAGAGATGCTGGACGCCAACGTCTCCAAGCCGTCGTTACGCGACGGCAATGTCACCAAAAGCGGCGTCTGCGGATCGGTCTCGGTCGGTTTCCCCATCACCATGATGATCACGGGCATGGTGGGGAACTCTCTAGCCCTCATACTCGTGTACATTTCTTACAAGAAGAAGGAGAACGTGCGCAAAAGGTCTTTCTTGCTCTGCATCGGATCGCTGGCGCTGACGGACCTCTTCGGCCAGCTCCTGACGAGTCCCATCGTCATATCGGTGTACCGGGCCGGCCTGAAGTGGGAACGCATCGACTCCTCGGGCCGGCTGTGCGCCTTTTTCGGCGTGGTCATGACCACCTTCGGCCTGTGTCCGCTCTTCCTCGCCAGCGTCATGGCCATCGAGCGGGCGCTGGCCATCACCAGCCCCCACTGGTACTCCCATCACATGAAGACCTCCGTCACCAAGCAGACCCTGGCGGTCATCTGGTGCCTGGTGCTGCTGTTCGCGCTGCTGCCCGTGGCCGGCGTCGGGAAGTACACCAAGCAGTGGCCGGGGACCTGGTGCTTCATCAGCACGGGGGACCGGGAGGTCCCCGGCAACATGTTCTTCGCCGTCACCTTCGCCGTGCTGGGGATCTTCTCGCTGCTCGTGACGTTCTCCTGCAACGTGGTGACCATACGCGGGCTGGTGGTCCGCTGCAAGAACAAGTCCGGCACTTCGTCTCAGTCCTCGAAACAGTGGGAGCGACTCACCACGGAGACCGTCATCCAGCTGATGGGGATTATGTGCGTCTTGCTCATATGTTGGTCTCCTTTACTGGTAGGTTTAGGGTTCAAAACAACGCGTCCAGTGTTTCTGACTAAATTATCATCTTTGGCCCCACCGCGCCATGCGCTATTGAAGTGGTTTCCAACCTCTTTTCATACCAGGGCCCACTATTTATTCAGCATTTGGGCCACGGACCACGATTTGATGACATTTTAGCCCCACAGACAGACGCCAAAACGAAATATTTCTTCCAGTCAAACATACAGATCAAAATGACCATTAATCTTCCACATTCTCTAGTTGTGTAGACTTGGGCTAATTCGGATGATGAATACTTTTACTTTGGAGTGTAAAAATGAAACCAAATAGACCCGCAAGGGTACATACCGCAGTGAAGTTAGTTTGAAGTTGGATATTCGACAGATTCGACAGACAATCGCTCCGAAATGCTAATATTACATATAAAAATTAATCAAAAATATTTACAGATTTGAAATGTAAAAATAAGAGGTGTATCTCATGCAGCCAGAGAGTACTATGATCCCACATGATTTTGAGTCAATTGATCACATGACCTGGAAGCTATTGAGCAAAAACTGCTATATTTACATATAAAAATTAATCAAAAATATTTTTAAAAATTAATCAAAATATTTACAGATTTGAAATGTAAAAATAAGAGGTGTATCTCATGCAGCCAGGAGAGTTACTATGATCCCACACTGATTTTGAGTCAATTGATCACATGACCTGGAAGCTATGAGCAAAAATGCTAATATTTACATATAAAAATTAATCAAAATATTTTAAAAATAAATCAAAAATATTTACAGATTTGAAATGTAAAAATAAGAGGTGTATCTCATGCAGCCAGGAGAGTACTATGATCCCACACTGATTTTGAGTCAAATGATCACATGACCTGGAAGCTATTGAGCAAAAATGCAAATATTTACATATAAAAATTAATCAAAAAATTTAAAAATTAATCAAAAATATTTACAGATTTGAAATGTAAAAATAAGAGGTGTATCTCATGCAGCCAGGAGATACTATGATCCCACACTGATTTTGAGTCAATTGATCACATGACCTGGAAGCTATTGAGCAAAAATGCTAATATTTACATATAAAAATTAATCAAAAAATATTTTTAAAAAATAATCAAAAATATTTACAGATTTGAAATGTAAAAATAAGAGGTGTATCTCATGCAGCCAGAGAGTACTATGATCCCACACTGATTTTGAGTCAATTGATCACATGACCTGGAAGCTATTGAGCAAAAATGCTAATATTTAATATATAAAAATTAATCAAAAATATTTACAGATTTAAAATGCAAAAATAAGAGGTTGTATCTCATGCAGCCAGTAGAGTACTATGACCCTACACTGATTTTGAGTCAATTGATCACATGACCTGGAAGCTATTGAGCAAAATTGCTAATATTTACATATAAAAATTAATAACAAATTTACAGATTGAAATGTAAAAATAAGAGGTGTATCTCATGCAGGCCAGAGAAGTACTATGATCCCCACACTGATTTTGAGTCAATTGATCACATGACCTGGAAGCTATTGAGCAAAAATGCTAATATTTACATATAAAAATTAATCAAAAATATTTTTAAAATTAATCAAAAATATTTACAGATTTGAAATGTAAAAATAAGAGGTGTATCTCATGCAGCCAGGAGTGTACTATGATCCCACCACTGATTTTGAGTCAATTGATCACATGACCTGGAAGCTTTGAGCAAAAATGCTAATATTTACATATAAAAATTAATAAATAAATATTTACAGATTTAAAATGCAAAAATAAGAGGTGTATCTCATGCAGCCAGTAGAGTACTATGACCCCACACTGATTTTGAGTCAATTGATCACATGACCTGGAAGCTTTTAAAATTGCAAAAAATGCTAATAATTACATATAAAAATTAATCAAAAATATTTACAGATTTAAAAATGCAAAAATAAAGAGGTGTATCTCATGCAGCCAGGAGAGTACTATGATCCCACACTGATTTTGAGTCAATTGATCACATGACCTGGAAGCTATTGAGCAAAAATGCCAATATTTACATATAAAAATTAATCAAAAATATTTACAGATTTATTTACATGATTCAATAGCTTCCAGGTCATGTGATCAATTGACTCAAATTTAGTGTGGATCATAGTACTCTCCTGGCTGCATGAGATACACCTCTTATTTTTGCATTTTAAATCTGTAAATATTTATTTATTAATTTTTATATGTAAATATTAGCATTTTTGCTTAATAGCCTCCAGGTCATGTGATCAATTGACTCAAAATCAGCGTGGGGTCATAGTTCTCTACTGGCTGCATGAGATACACCTCTTATTTTTGCATTTTAAATCTGTAAATATTTATTTATTATTTTTTATATGTAAATATTAGCATTTTTGCTAAATAGCTCCAGGTCATGTGATCAATTGACTCAAAATCAGTGTGGGATCATAGTACTCCACTTGCTGCATGAGATACACCTCTTATTTTTGCATTTTAAATCTGTAAATATTTTTGATTAATTTTTATATGTATATATGAGCATTTTTGCTCAATATTTATTTATTAATTTTTATATGTAAATATTAGCATTTTTGCTCAATAGCTTCCAGGTCATGTGATCAATTGACTCAAAATCAGTGTGGGATCATAGTACTCTCCTGGCTGCATGAGATACACCTCTTATTTTTACATTTCAAATCTGTAAATATTTTTGATTAATTTTTATATGTAAAATATTAGCATTTTTTGCTCAATAGCTTCCAGGTCATGTGATCAATTGACTCAAAATCAGTGTGGGATCATAGTACTCTCCTGGCTGCATGAGATACACCTCTTATTTTTACATTTCAAATCTGTAAATATTTTTGATTAATTTTTATATGTAAATATTAGCATTTTTGCTCAATAGCTTCCAGGTCATGTGATCAATTGACTCAAAATCAGTGTGGGATCATAGTACTCCACTGGCTGCATGAGATACACCTCTTATTTTTACATTTCAAATCTGTAAATATTTTTGATAATTTTTTATATGTAATTATTAGCATTTTTGCTCAATAGCTTCCAGTCATGTGATCCAATTGACTCAAAATCAGTGTGGGGTTCATAGTACTCTACTGGGTGCATGAGATACACCTCTTATTTTTGCATTTTTAAATCTGTAAATATATATTTATTAATTTTTATATGTAAATATTAGCATTTTTGCTCAATAGCTTCCAGGTCATGTGATCAATTGACTCAAAATCAGTGTGGGATCATAGTACTCTCCTAGCTGCATGAGATACACCTCTTATTTTTACATTTCAAATCTGTAAATAGTTTTGATTAATTTTTAAAAATATTTTTGATTAATTTTTATATGTAAATATTAGCATTTTTGCTCAATAGCTTCCAGGTCATGTGATCAATTGACTCAAAATCATGTAGGGTCATAGTACTCTACTGGCTGCATGAGATACACCTCTTATTTTTGCATTTTTAAATCTGTAAATATTTTTGATTAATTTTTACATGTAAATATTGCATTTTTGCTCAATAGCTTCCAGGTCATGTGATCAATTGACTCAAAATCAGTGTGGGATCATAGTACTCTCCTGGCTGCATGAGAACACCTCTTATTTTTACATTTCAAATCTGTAAATATTTTTGATTTTTTAAAAATATTTTTGATTAATTTTTATATGTAAATATTAGCATTTTTGCTCAATAGCTTCCAGGTCATGTGATCATTTGACTCAAAATCAGTGTGGGATCATAGTACTCTCTCTCCTGGCTGCATGAGATACACCTCTTATTTTTACATTTCAAATCTGTAAATATTTTTGATTAATTTTTAAAAATATTTTTGATTAATTTGTATTATGTAAATATTAGCATTTTTGCTCAATAGCTTCCAGGTAATGTGATCAATTGACTCAAAATCAGTGTGGATCATAGTACTCTCCTGGCTGCATGAGATACACCCTCTTATATTTTACATTTCAAATCTGTAAATAGTTTTTGATTAATTTTTAAAAATATTTTTGATTAATTTTTATATGTAAATATTAGCATTTTTACTCAATAGCTTCCAGGTCATGTGATCAATTGACTCAAAATCAGTGTGGGATCATAGTACTCTCCTGGCTGCATGAGATACACCTCTTATTTTTATACATTTCAAATCTGTAAAGATTTTTGATTAATTTTTAAAAATATTTTTGATTAATTTTTATTATGTAAATATTAGCATTTTTTGCTCAATAGCTTCCAGTCATATGAGCAATTGACTCAAAATCAGTGTGGATCATAGTACTCTCCTGGCTGCATGAGATACACCCTTATTTTTTACATTTCAAATCTGTAAATATTTTTGATTAATTTTTATATGTAAATTAGCATTTTTGCTCAATAGCTTCCAGTCATATGAGCAATTGACTCAAAATCAGTGTGGGATCATAGTACTCTCCTGGCTGCATGAGATACACCTCTTATTTTTTACATTTCAAATCTGTAAAGATTTTTGATTAATTTTAAAAATATTTTTGATTAATTTTTTATTATGTAAATATTAGCATTTTTGCTCAATAGCTTCCAGGTCATATGAGCAATTGACTCAAAATCAGTGTGGGATCATAGTACTCTCCTGGCTGCATGAGATACACCTCTTATTTTACATTTCAAATCTGTAAATATTTTTGATTAATTTTTATATGTAAATATTAGCATTTTTGCTCAATAGCTTCCAGGTCATATGAGCAATTGACTCAAAATCAGTGTGGGATCATAGTACTCTCCTGGCTGCATGAGATACACCTCTTATTTTTTACATTTCAAATCTGTAAATATTTTTGATTAATTTTTATATGTAAATATTAGCATTTTGCTCAATAGCTTCCCAGGTCATGTGATCAATTGACTCAAAATCAGTGTGGGATCATAGTACTCCACTGGCTGCATGAGATACACCTCTTATTTTTACATTTCAAATCTGTAAATATTTTTGATTAATTTTTATATGTAATTATTAGCATTTTTGCTCAATAGCTTCCAGGTCATGTGATCAATTGACTCAAAATCAGTGTGGGGTCATAGTACTCTACTGGGTGCATGAGATACACCTCTTATTTTTGCATTTTAAATCTGTAAATATTTATTTATTAATTTTTACATGTAAATATTAGCATTTTGCTCAATAGCTTCCAGTCATGTGATCAATTGACTCAAAATCAGTGTGGGATCATAGTACTCTCCTAGCTGCATGAGATACACCTCTTATTTTTACATGTCAAATCTGTAAATAGTTTTGATTAATTTTTAAAAATATTTTTGATTAATTTTTTATATGTAAATATTAGCATTTTTGCTCAATAGCTTCCAGGTCATGTGATCAATTGACTCAAAATCAGTGTAGGTCATAGTACTCAACTGGCTGCATGAGATACACCTCTTATTTTTGCATTTTAAATCTGTAAATATTTTTGATTAATTTTTACATGTAAATATTGGCATTTTTGCTCAATAGCTTCCAGTCATGTGATCAATTGACTCAAAATCAGTGTGGGATCATAGTACTCTCCTGGCTGCATGAGATACACCTCTATTTTTACATTTCAAATCTGTAAATAGTTTTGATTAATTTTAAAAATATTTTTGATTAATTTTAATATGTAAATATTAGCATTTTTACTCAATAGCTTCCAGGTCATGTGATCAATTGACTCAAAATCAGTGTGGGATCATAGTACTCTCCTGGCTGCATGAGATACACCTCTTATTTTTAACATTCAAATCTGTAAAGATTTTGATTAATTTTAAAAATATTTTTGATTAATTTTTATTATGTAAATATTAGCATTTTTGCTCAATAGCTTTCCAGGTCATATGAGCAATTGACTCAAAATCAGTGTGGGATCATAGTACTCTCCTGGCTGCATGAGATACACCTCTTATTTTACATTTCAAATCTGTAAATATTTTTGATTAATTTTTATATGTAAATATTAGCATTTTTGCTCAATAGCTTTCCAGGTCATATGAGCAATTGACTCAAAATCAGTGTGGATCATAGTACTCTCCTGGCTGCATGAGATACACCTCTTATTTTTACATTTCAAATCTGTAAATATTTTTGATTAATTTTTATATGTAAATATTAGCATTTTTGCTCAATAGCTTCCAGGTCATGTGATCAATTGACTCAAATCAGTGTGGGATCATAGTACTCCACTGGCACTGCTGCATGAGATACACCTCTTATTTTTACATTTCAAATCTGTAAATATTTTTGATTAATTTTTATATGTAATTATTAGCATTTTTGCTCAATAGCTTCCAGGTCATGTGATCAATTGACTCAAAATCAGTGTGGGGTCATAGTACTCTACTGGGTGCATGAGATACACCTCTTATTTTTTCATTTTAAATCTGTAAATATTTATTTATTAATTTTTATATGTAAATATTAGCATTTTTGCTCAATAGCTTCCAGGTCATGTGATCAATTGACTCAAAATCAGTGTGGGATCATAGTACTCTCCTAGCTGCATGAGATACACCTCTTATTTTTACATTTCAAATCTGTAAATAGTTTTGATTAATTTTTAAAAATATTTTTGATTAATTTTATATGTAAATATTAGCATTTTTGCTCAATAGCTTCCCGGTCATGTGATCAATTGACTCAAAATCAGTGTAGGGTCATAGTACTCTACTGGCTGCATGAGATACACCTCTTTTTTTTGCATTTTAAATCTGTAAATATTTTTGATTAATTTTTACATGTAAATATTGGCATTTTTGCTCAATAGCTTCCAGGTCATGTGATCAATTGACTCAAAATCAGTGTGGGATCATAGTACTCTCCTGGCTGCATGAGATACACCTCTTATTTTTACATTTCAAATCTGTAAATATTTTTGATTATTTTTTAAAAATATTTTTGATTAATTTTTTTATAAGTAAATATTAGCATTTTTGCTCAATAGCTTCCAGGTCATGTGATCATTTGACTCAAAATCAGTGTGGGATCATAGTACTCTCCTGGCTGCAATGAGATACACCTCTTATTTTTACATTTCAAATCTGTAAATATTTTTGATTAATTTTTAAAAATATTTTTGATTAATTTGTATTATGTAATAAATTAAAAAATTTTAGCATTTTGCTCAATAGCTTCCAGGTCATGTGATCAATTGACTCAAAATCAGTGTGGGATCATAGTACTCTCCTGCTGCATGAGATACACCTCTTATTTTTACATTTCAAATCTGTAAATAGTTTTTTGATTAATTTTAAAATATTTTTGATTAATTTTTATATGTAAATATTAGCATTTTTTACTCAATAGCTTCCAGGTCATGTGATCAATTGACTCAAAATCAGTGTGGGATCTAGTACTCTCCTGGCTGCATGAGATACACCTCTTATTTTTACATTTCAAATCTGTAAATATTTTTGATTAATTTTTAAAAATATTTTTGATTAATTTTTATTATGTAAAATATTAGCATTTTTTGCTCAATAGCTTCCAGGTCATATGAGCAATTGACTCAAAAATCAGTGTGGGATCATAGTACTCTCCTGGCTGCATGAGATACACCTCTTATTTTTACATTTCAAATCTGTAAATATTTTTGATTAATTTTTAAAAATATTTTTGATTAATTTTTATTATGTAAATATTAGCATTTTTTGCTCAATAGCTTCCAGGTCATGTATCAATTGACTCAAAATCAGTGTGGGATCATAGTACTCTCCTGGCTGCATGAGATACACCTCTTTTTTTACATTTCAAATCTGTGAAAATTTTTGATTAATTTTTAAATGTAAATATTAGCATTTCGGAGCGAATGTCTGTCGAATGTCTGTCGAAAATCCAACTTAAAACTAACTTCACTGCGGTAGGGTACATTTGGTTACATGTTTATGCTCTCAAAAAGTTGCATCTGGTTAACCAAGTTTCATTTAGCCTGGGGACCACCTGGAACCCTCTCGAGGACCACCGGTGGTCCCGGGACTACTGGTTGAAACGCATTGCACTCTTGCAAAATAAATAAATAAATAAAGGATATGTCACTTCAAATCACATTTCACATAAAATATATATATAGAGATGACCGATGTTTGAACTATGGTGCGTAAATGTCAGTGACACTGCGTTACTGCATGGCACCCTCATGAATCATGATTCACAAAATTATAGAGGCCATTCTCTAATAGATTTCTTTGTTGGTGTCACATAGTGATTGTGACAGCCACTTAGAGAATGGTCTGCTTTTATGGGCACAATGGTTTGATTAGGCAATTAAGCGAGCTAGCCTTGCACTTGCCCCGTCCAACGCACGCACGTCGCGCGCGCGCACAACACGCACGCACACACCTCTATCTCTCTCACATAGAGCAGGGGGTTTCAACAGGTGGTCCGGGGACCACCAGTGGTCCTTGAGAAGGTTCCAGTGGTCCCCAGACTAAATGACGGAAAGTTGGTTTACGCAGATGTAACTCTTGAGAATGTAAAAATGAAACCAAAGCAGCACTTAATTATTAAGAAGTCTACACTGTTTTGTTGGCAATTAAATCCAGCCTGGAATTGTGGACAAAATCAAAAGAATTCTTTATTTTTAGGTCTTTGGTGTGGAAATGTAATCAAATGGTGTCCGTATACGTGGCTCAAATGCTGAATGAATGGTGGTCCCAGACTCCCAGGAGTCAAAATTGAAAACCCCTGACATAGAGTACACACAGCTCGACTTTCTTTCTCTCTCTCTCACACACACACACACAACAACACCCTCCTTTCAGAGGCTGTTTTTGACAGTATGCAAATCCCTCTTAACGGGTCCTGTTCGGGGGTCTGCGCAGTGTGTTGTTGTGATGAGCTCATGTGCTGTCAGTCAGTCAGTCATACAACATAGTAGTCTAATAGTCCCACAGATATTAATAGAAACCCCCCGAAACCACAGCAGGACAGCATGGTGTTCTGCATGGAGGCGAAGTGTAAACTATCAACAGAACGGCCAGGGGCGGATTGGCACATATTTTCCCACCGGAACAATTTTGCCTTTGCCAGGTGACCCTGGGGGGCAGCTGGTTAACCAGATGTAACTCTTTGAGAGTGTAAAATAAAAACCAAATGGACCCTTGCAGGTCCATTTGGTTTCATTTTTACACCCTCAAGGAGAGCCAGCGAAATCCATTCAAGCCCACGCCGTTTCACAAAAACCCTAACCCTAACGCTAACCCTAACCCTACCCTAACCCCTACCCTAACCCTACCCTAACCCTAACCCTAAAATATTTAAGGCACCCGTTTGTGAAAACGGCGCCCGCTTTTGAAAACGGCGCCCGTTTTTGTGAAACCGGCGCCCGGCTTTTGAAAACGGGCGCCCATTTTTTGAAAACGGGCGCCCGTTTTTTGTGAAACCGGGCGCCCGCTTTTGAAAACGGGCGCCCATTTTTGAAACCACCGGGCGCCCGCTTTTGAAAACGGGCGCCCGTTTTTTGTGAAACCGGGTGCCCGCTTTTGAAAGCGGGCGCCCACGAGGCGAGGCTTGAATGGATTTCGCCCCTGCTGCCCTCAAGAGTTAAAATATTCATCATGTGAATTACCCAACTTAGTCTACACAACCTAGAGAAGTAGAAGAATTAATGTCATTTTGATCTGTATGTTCCAGGCGAGCATCTAGCAACATTCTATGCATTTTGGAAGTGCCACTAGTGCATTCGGATCTTGTCCACTTGGCCACTAGGTGGCGCAGGCCACCGGAAAACTCCCTGTACTCCAGATGGCCAATCCACCCCTGAGACCGATGAACACTCACAGTTGTCTGTTTTATTCCTGGCAGCAGCGTGCAGCCTGCCACTGGGGACACAGTGGGACGTACAGCTGACTCACTGTCACAAAGTGAAAAATAGAAAACAAAATGAGCAACATTATTCAAGAGAGTGCCTGTAAAGTTGATACTGATCACAATGTGAATAATAGATAGCCTGAACTGACTGCAGCCCCATCCTGAAGACACAGACCAAGTAGAAAAACAGTGGTATTTTAACCATTTACATTACTGCAGTGCTTTTCAAACTTTTTTCATACCAGGGACCACTATTTATTCAAAAATTGAGCCACAGACTACCATTTGATGACATTTTAGCCCTACAAAAACTAAATATTTCTTTTTTCTGTCCACATTTCCAGGCTGGATTTCAGAAACAAAACAGGCAAACGAACAGATGAAAATGGCAATTAGTTGTGTAGAATTGGCCTAATTCAGAGGGTGAATATTTTAACCCTTGAGAGCGTAAACACCAAACCAAATGCACCAGCAAGGGTCCATTTGGTTTCATTTTTACGCTCTCAAAGAGTTACATCTGGTTAACCAACTTTCCATCATTTAGCCTGGGGACCACCTGGAACCCTCTCAAGGGTCACTGGTGGTCCCCGGACCACTGGTTGAAAACCACTGGCTTACACCCAGACCCTATCTGAGAGTCACAGTAACTCTTATGCATTTATTGTAGCGTATTTGAATAGTCACACATCATAAAAATGATGTCAATACAGTAAAGGCTTTACCCATGAAGTCTATATAATCCAACTCAACAGGGTTTTAATGCAGGGGTTTTCAACAGGTGGTCCGGGGACCACCAGTGGTCCTTGAGAGGATTCCAGGTGGTCCCCAGGCTAAATGATGGAAAGATGTAACTCTTGAGAGTGTGAAAATGAAACCAAATGGACCCTGGAGGGTCCATTTGGTTTCATTTTTACATTCTCAAGAGTTAAAAATATTCAACATCTGAATTAGCACTATTTAATTAAGAGGTCTACACTGTTTTGTTTGCAAAAAATCCAGTCTGGAATTGTGAACAAAACCAAAAGAATTCTTTAGTTTTAGGTCTTTGCTCAAATGCTGAATAAATGGTGGTCCCTGGTGTCAAAAAGGTTGAAAACCCCTGTTTTAATGGGACCAGAGATACTGTGAAAGTAATGTTTAACGCATTTTGTGCGTCGTTTTTTCTGCCTGTACTGTACATAGCCTGACCTTAGGATACCATATGGCAGTCAGACGACAACATATGGTTGTACTGTGCCTACATGCAAATCAACCCATAGCTTGCAATTATCATGTCATGATGCTCCCAACATTGCTGCACGCAACAAAAAATAACAGTGGATGTAGTCGAAAGGGTTGTGTGACAAAGTCAAGTTCACAAATTATGTCTATGTAAAAATAAATAAAGCCGCAGCAGTGATTACCAGGCTCTCATGCATGCAAGTTACAGGCAAATAAGACACCGAGTTAATGTAGGAGAGAGAGATCTGCTGAGGGCGAGAGACACCGGCTTAATATAGGAGAGAGAGGCAGTGAGGTTGAGAAACACCAAATGGAGCCTTGCGGGTCCATTTGGTTTCAGGTTTACACTATCAAGAGTTATGTGAATTAGCCCGAGTCTACACAACTAGAGAATGTAGAAGATTAATGGTCATTTATGATCTGTACGTTTGACTGTTTTGTTTCCCAAATCCAGCCTGGAATTAATCGTGGACAAAAGCAAATATATAATCTTTAGTTTTCTTATCAAATTGGTGATTTAGATCAGGGGTTTTCAACAGGTGGTCCGGGGACCACCAGTGGTCCTTGAGAGGGTTCCAGGTGGTCCCCAGGCTTAATGATGGAAAGCTTATGTACCAGATGTAACTCTTGAGAATGTAAAAATGAAACCAAACGGACCCTTGCGGGTCCGTTTGGTTTCATTTTCACACTCTCAAGAGTTAAAATATTCATCATTTGATATAGCACCACTTAATTAAGAAGACTATATTGTTTTATATTGAGGAAAAACAAAATAATTCTTTAGTTTTAGGTCTTTGGGGTGAAAATGTAATCAAGTGGTGGTCCGTGGCTCAAATGCTGAATAAACTGTGGTCCCTGGTGTCAAAAAGGTTGAAAACCCCTGATTTAGATGGTCATCAAATGTTGATCCGTGGCTAGCCTGGTCTAGCCTTCAATGATTTTGGCCTTGGGGGGCGGGGGTGTCGTGGGATCCACACGGCGGAAGTGCTGCGCTCTGATTTGATCTCACTAACGTGTCGTCATCTCCGGCCCCTCCCGCGCCCGTCCACTGCTGTTCTACGTCACATCATTTAGAGCGACGCCCACCCCGGAAGGTTGACTCCGCCCTCAAGGCCACTTTCCAACGTGCGTTAGTCCAGGCTTTCCGTTTTCGCGCAAGGCGAACGAAAATGAAAGCCTGGGTGTCGAGGCTAATCCGTGGCTTGAATTCTGAATAAATAGTGGGCCCTGGTATGAAAAAGCTTGAGATCCACTGTCCCTATACCTTTCCTCTCCCAAGGTGCTGATGCTGAGTATGATCTCCACCCAGACCTCCTCCCATCACTGCAAGTCGCTGCACTCCTCCTCCACCTCCTCCTCCTCCATCTCCACCACTACCTCCTCCTCCCTCGCCCCCCTGAACAAGGATGTCCACCTGGACTGTAACTTCTTCCTGGCCGCCATCCGCCTGGCCTCCCTCAACCAGATCCTAGACCCCTGGGTCTACCTCCTGCTCAGGGAGATCCTGCTCCGTAAGTTCTGCATGGTGGCCAACGCCGTGTCCAACTGCTCCGTGGAGGAGCAGAAGGAGCATCAGGAACATCAGGCGGCGCTGGACGCCCTCAACAACCCCGACGACGTTGTGGACGCCAACGGTCTTCAGAAACCAGAGGCCGAGTAGTTCTTCTTCTTTTCTCACCTCGCCGGCTTTGAGGAGGAAAGCGTGCATGATGCGTTGAGTCAACATTTCAGATTGAAGTGAGAGTGCAAAAGCCCAGGAATAGAATTACACTTGCCGTGTAAGTTTTGCTCTGGACGAGAGCACCAGGCGATTGGCTTGAAAAAAATAAGTAAATAACAGTAGATCCTGGGAGATGATCCAGCTTTTTTTTTTCACATACAGATTTATTTGTGCCCGGATACAAACAATAACGTTGTCCAAGGAGGGACAATGCTTTGTGAAAAATGAGCCCTGGGATTAGAATGGTTTCATGCCTTCATGCCCGGCGGGGAACGGATTATTGTGCAACAAGAAGACAGAAAAAAAAAGTATTGTCTGTTGCTGCTGTTTGAGTCAAACCAGCCAAACCTACCCCCTCATTGTGCACTTATTTGTGTGTTTAGCTCTTTGCATTTCACCTGCAAGTCGCCATTACCACCAGCATGTACTGTATGACTGACTGGTGACCCGGTCGGTCATTTTTCAGAAACTAGACTGTCAGAATCAATGTTTCCCCCCACTGGAGGGGTTTTGGGATGGTGGGAGTTTGATAGAACACAGACCTACCGTCCCATACGGGGTATATTTAGAAACAGTGGTCATGAAGCTGTCAGGAAATGTCACTTTGCCTGCCTTTAATCTAGAAAATCAATCCGCCACATGGATCTCATCAGTGATTGTCGTGTTTGAAACTCCGTTTGGATCCGTTTGGAATTGGATGTAAAACTGTATAAACAGTACACTCAAAGGTGCATTTCTCAAAGGTTCGTTTCCGTTTTCGGTGCCTGTTCTGTCCATTCATGCAAAAGTATTGCCTACATTCACCCACTAGAGATACTTGTATGTGAAATGGGACAATCTGATAAGCTATCTGACGCTTGATAATGGGGACCCAGACACTAAGCAAATATGTATCTAAAATACATATTGTCTACATTTGGAAAAAAGTGCATGCGCAGTATTATACTGTAACGTTTAAAGATTAACCTAAGCTCTCTTAGGCTGATGCATACAGTCTGGAAAATAATACAATAAATAAAGACTAGACTAGGGCAAGTGGGGAAAACATTAAAGTTTGAAGTGTCTGGGCTGCAACATAGAAAAATAACTACCTTGATTTTGAGACTTTTCATGAATGTACCTCAAATTTGAGGGGCTGTAAATCACTTGAGACTATAGTTTGTATTACTTTTTGCCAGCTGAAATACAACTTTTGTAGAAAAGATAAAAGAGGGATCATTCTGATGTTGAAACTCAGAACTGGAGCCAGTTGTAGAATATTACATACCGTGTCTTGATGAAGAAGTGTAAGAATTATTTATTTATATTTTGTGGTAGATGTACAGTTAGTTGTTCTGGTAGTTATTAGTGATGACAACCTTATGAACTTGTCATGTCATGAATGTTAAAATATATGTCGTGGTTTTGTCAGTACAATGTGAATATTTTAGGTTCTCCATCCTCTTTTTTTTTAGTCTGTGAGACTAAAAAAAATTTGCTTGCAAATGCATTGCAAAAATAATGATTCAGGCTGTCTCACATGAAACCCAAAGTCACTGAGGAATAATAAAAGATCTATTATTAAAAAAATATTCTGGCTCCTCATAACGGTAATCCATCCAAAAAAATCCATCCCCTCACTCTCTCACGCCGCCCCCGTGCCCCCCTTATATTTGGAAATGCGGTGTTGTCATAACACCACGCCGGTGTCCGTTGCCCCTGCGACGACAGACATTGACCGTTTTGTGCCAAAAACTACGACTGCCAGATCTTAGATGACAGGGTGATAATAAGGTGGCTTGTTGTTAGAGAATACAACAGTCAATGTGTCCTTGAACAAGAAAATGAACCTGCTGAAAGCTCTGACCCTGCACGAAGAAAAACAGAATTATGTGAATGTCTGTGACTGAATTATGCTGATGCTATCCGTGGTCATTAACCTTAGCATTAGCGTCAACATTTTAGATTAACAATATGAATGATCTCGGAAGATCGGTCTTGCTTTGCAGAATTTAATTACCTAACTCTCCGGTTGTTGTTCAGGGGTAGAGTGGCTGGATTTTAACAACCACAAGGTTGCCCGTTTAAACCCTGGCTCCCCTGGCCAGGGTTAGTGTCGATCTGCCCCTGAGCAAGACACTTAACCCGTAATTGCTCCCGATGTGCTGGCCAGTACCTTGCATGGTTTCCACTGACAATAGTGTGTGAATGGGTGAATACCAGTGTTTTTCAAACAGTGATCCTTGAGAGGGTTCCAGGTGGTCCCCCAGCTAAGTTGGTTAGCCAGCTCTAACTCTTGAGAGCGTAAAAACGAAACCAAATGGACCCGCAAGGGTCCATTTGGTTTCGTTTTTACGCTCTCAGAGTTAAAATATTCATTATTTAGTTTTGGGTCTATGGGATGAAAATGTGGGGTGAAAATGTTGTCAAATGGTGGTCGGTGGCTGAAATGCTGAATAAATAGTGGGCCCTGGAATCAAAAAGGTTGAAAACCCCCTCTCCCAAACACATTATTTCACTGTTGAAGGATCAGATGGATGTCAAGATCTCGTCGTAGTTCTTCTTTTTTATGTTGGTGATCTAGCATTTGAATTGTGTATTGTAGATTTTAGTCAATATTCCCAGAATTACCTTGACATGGAAGGCTGATCATACATACATCACAGAGAACTGGGGTCAAAGTTTAACCTCAGGGGGGATATGAATAGGAATATATGAATATACAACTTTCTCAGCTATCTGATGTAATTTATTTGCATAATGTAAATGCTTTCAGAGCAGCTGGTTCTCAAACTGGGGTCCAGGGACCAACAAGAGGTACAGGCTGTGTTTTTGAATGGTTCTAGCGTTTGCACATTATCTTAGTTACAGACCATAAGCATCCATCTATAGACTTGGTTAGCTCCTGACCAAATGCTGAGAAACAATGTATTCAGATGCAGTCTTTGGATAGCTCTGGTCAGTTTGTTTGGCAGCGTTAAAGCCTCCACACACAGGCTGCGAACGGCGAGTGTCAAAACAGCCTCCTCCATTATTTCCAATGGATCAATCCCACATCGGTGCCGTCAGACACACGTCCACGTAACTTACTGTAATTATGTCTTATTACCGCATGTGATAATAACCCATCACTCCTGCCATGGCAGTTTATCAGCCAAGCCAACAACATGCCTTCACCGCGTCCCTGTTCCGGCAGGCGTGCACCTTCTGCGAAGATAGCCGATCTACAGGCTCACGGCTTTTATTTGCATTGCGTTGTGAGCTTGCTTGTCGCGTGAAGGGATTGGTTGGAACGCCCTCAACAACTCAGTCGAATGAGCCCTTCTCGAAACCCCGCCCTTTGGGGCGGAGTTTAGTCACTGGCCAATGCCAGTCCAAATAGTTTAGCGACTGTTGCTATGCAGGTCAAGCTTTCCTCGTCAAGGTTCCCTCTTCCAGCGTACCTATTGGGCAAGGACAGATTGGGGAGGGGCTTAGTGAAGAAGGGCTAGTTGTAAACTAGAGATACTGTAATCTGGCTTGGACCGCTTTATCACACCTTTTCGAATGATGTGGAAAGTTCACATGTTCAGAAATGATGACCCTCTCGCGTCTATACCTCTCTACTGTATGTGTGAGACAGCCATCTGTTTTTTCCATGTGAATGATTTCACAGTAGTGTCTGTTTCAATTACCTGCTTCAGTAACTCGCTACAGGCTTGTGAGAGAAAAGACATGTCACTGGAGGAAGAAAATAGAAGTGTATACAGTATGTTTTTTTTTTTTTTTTTTTTTTTTGTAAACTACAGTATACTGTATACAGCATGGGGTTTTCAACCTTTTTGATGCCAGGGCCCACCATTTATTCAGCTTTTGAGCCACGGACCACCATTTGATTACATTTCCACACCAAAGACCTAAAATTAAAGAATTCTTTTGGTTTTGTTGACAATTCCAGGGTGTATTTTGCCAACAAAACAGTGTAACTTCTTAATTAAGTGGTGCTAATTCAGATGATGAATATTTTAACTCTTGAGAGTGTAAAAACGAAACCAAATGGACCCGCAAGGGTCCATTTGGTTTCGTTTTTACATTCTCAAGAGTTACATCTGGTTAACCAACTTTCCATCATTTAGCCTGGGGACCACCTGGAACCTTCTCAGGGACCACTGGTGGTCCACGGACCACCTGTTGTATACAGAGATTATAGCCGTTGTCTTCGGTGGTCAGGAGGATTTTTGCACAGAATCGAACGTGACTCTTTCACCAGAGGACACATTTTTCTTCTGTTTGTATTCATGAACTCATTGCTTGAATGTGCCATCAGGTCTGAGTACCTTAGGTTGTCGTAAAAGTGCTAATTTATTATTTTTTATGAGAGCTTGCTGGGCTTGCGTAATTTATAAGCGAGAGGACGTGTCGTTCGATTTAATGAAATGTTAATCGACGCGTTCCCACGGCTAAGCATTCGGAACAGCCTATTACAAGCTTCTGTTTGCCTCGTGTGTCACTCTGTAACGTCGGTTGGGTCCACGGATGATGTTTCTGAATGTAAATTGTACATTTCTGCAATTTAGGCACACGAATAAGTAGATCCAGGGCCTGCACGTGCATCTAACAAACTGATTAGCAAATTCATCCAGGAGTTGTCGCAGGAGGAAACAGGTGCAGGGGGTGATCACAGTTACATTAACGTAAATTGGAACTCATTTTATATAATTAACTCCATATAATTCCTCCACTGAACCTTCGAGAGGATAATGCATTTGTATTAGGAACACGATAAAGTCGCTTTTTCGTGGTGTTTCCGCTTTTTCATCCGAGAGCATTTCTATTTCTATAACGGCTGAGCTACTGTACACTTTTCACTTTCTCAGTTCTACAGTAGAGGAGGAAATGAGGACAATCTTCTCTTTATCTGGAGAAATACTCGGCCCAATTCAGCACTCCTTAATGGATCTGATAATGGCAGACATTATTGTGCTTGCAGACGATGTTTGCCGTGCTTTTGCAGAACACAATTTGCTCTCGTGAATTATGAATGCACGGAATGCACAATAAGACCGCAAAAACATTCTGCGGAACAGAGTGCCAAGTCTATTAAATGTCTTGCATTGGCCATATAGATCAGGGGATTTCAACCTTTTTCATCTCAGGGACCACCATTTATTCAGGATTTGAGCCACGGACCACCATTTGAGGATATTTTAGCCTCACAGACCCGAAATCTAAAGATTTATTGTGCTTTTGTCCATTCCAGGCTGAATTTCAGGCTGGATTTGGGAAACAAAACAAGCAAAACATACATTCCAAAATGGCCAATTCAGATGATGAATATTTTAACTCTTGAGAGTGTAAAAATGAAACCAAATGGACCCGCAAGGGTCCATTTGGTTTCATTTTTACGTTCTCAAGAGTTACATCTGGTAAACCAACTTGGCTGAGGACCCCCTGGAACCCTCTCAAGGACCACTGGTGGTCCCCGGACCATCCGTTGAAAACCCCTGATATAGATGAAATATTCGACGGTCACTTGTACACAAACAAAAAACTATTTTTCCCCCCACTTTCTGTTTGCTTGTTCTAGTATTTTGTGCTATTGTTAAATTAGTTTAATCACACCCCCCCTATATTTAGACTGACATCTGTCTGCAGTAGCGAAATGAATGCTTTCTTTCCCCCAGCATAAAGTCTCTCTTTATAGCACCGGTAAACGCCCAGCAAGAAATGTAGTAGAGCAGAGAGGGAAGAGCGATGTCTGGTGTCTAAGATGTCTGGGTGAACTGTCAATTAGGGTTTGCATAATTGGTTAAGAGCTGGAGGTTTAGGCACGGTGGTGGAGAGCATGAGGCCAGTTGGCCTGGAAATTACCCCACCGGAGTGGAGTGGTGGTCCGACCTCAAAGAGAGGAGGGGGAGGGGGGCACAGTTACATAATGTTATGAATGAGGTTTCATGAGGCCTGGAGAATCTACCGCTGCCAGCTGGCTGCAGCATGGATCTCTGCTCATTTTAAGTCACTCATGCACGCTGATGATGCACTGCTGTGTCTCGTTAAAAATGAACGCTTGACACAGACAGTCATGATGGTTTCCACTTAGAGATAAAAAAATAAAGATAAATATAGCTGCAAGCAGCAATAAAACGTGACCAAGCAAGCAGCAATAAGGAGTCAGAACAATATGCAGAAGAAGGAACATATTTTTGAGAAATTATCTGAGGGGGTGCTTTTGCCCCGGGTCCATACAATAGTGAATGAATAAATGAAATGTAAAATTCCTACAGTAGCCTACATGTCAACATGGCCTCCTACAACAAAACTGATAAAAGCTTGGAGAATTACAGTACAATTCAAGTACAACTAGAAGAAATTGTGAAATAAATGTGACACTAGTTAACAACAGTTGTTTAATGGCCACTTTGTTCAAGAAGTTAATCTAACATAATCTGGCACAATGTTTTAACCACTACACTGTTACATGAAATGATCAAGGCTTGTACAATGCAACGCTTTCGTTGGGTAGGTTACTACTGGAAATCTAGAATGTCGAGGTATGACCTGGCCGGAATCGAACCCCAGTCTCCCAGTCTCAGGGCAGACACTAACCACAAGGCCACTGAGTTGGTGCCATTACCATAACATTGAGTTTTATCATCTCAATCACAAAGTGACATTTCCGTGAATGTCACTTTCATGATATGCGAGTGTAACTCAGTGCTATTGAGAAGTAGGCAGAAATGCATTGGACTCAAAGTAAAAGCCCAGCTTGAATCCTTTTATGTTAGGTCTTTTTAAGTAATAGCAAATCATACACATTGCAGAGACTTTAATTGTTACTGTAAAATAATTCAAACCGGCTGTCATTTTACATCTCATCTTACTCACTTCAAACAATGTGTTTCAGACACTAGACTATGATTTGTCACCGTTAGGCTCACTGTGACCACTGATCACGTGACTAACCCAATGTAACTGTGTACCCCATCATTGGCGCAACTCCGTCTCTAAATGGCTCTGGTGCGTTGCATTAAAATTGGATTTTAGATCATGCAACAGCATGCAGCAGTGGATAAACAAAACACAAGACAAATCAGTTTATAAAGAAAACTGAAGCAATAGGACATGTGGGTGTGACAATCTGCCACATTCTGATGTGAAACTCTACATACAATATAAAAGTATACTGGTTTACGGCAGTATGTTTTTATGAAGTGTATCCTTTAAACAAACAACTACCCTTAATCAATGATTATCTATGATAAAAATGCTTCAAAACAAGAGCCTCCACATCAATGTTAACAATTAATGTGATTCATAAGAAGACTCCTCACAAAGCAGCAATTTTCATTGGCTTATAAAAACGTCATTTTTGATGAAAACAAATTTGCTTCGGAACTTTTGTCCGGATGGGCCAAAGTTCTCATGTAGCAGGTGTCATGCAAATTGATCAAAAATCCAGGCAGAGAATCAGGCATGAGCATTTTTCAAACTGCTTAAAATGGCAGACACTCTGGGGGTGGAGCTTACCGGTCAAATTTACAGATGTGTTCCACATGAATCAAGGAACATGTAGAAACAAGTCCCATGATTTTTGGCCAAACGAGGCCCGAGTTATGGTTGTTCAAATGTTTCAGTTTCAAAGAATTGTTATAGCGCCCCCATTTGAGCAATTGGAGTAAGACTGGTTTTGCTGCTATTTGGCATCCCCCTCTACAAAACTGTAAAATATCAGAAGCAGATTACGCTGCATGTGTAGATTAGGGGCATTAGAATCATTTTCACAAACAAGCAATTTTCATTGGCTCGTAAAAACATATTTTTTTCACTTAAAACAAAATTCACACCTATTTTCATATTTGTATGGCTTCAAAGTTCATGTGTAGGTCATTGTTATGCATTTTGATCAAAGATTGTAGGAGAAGAGACATTTTAACTGTTTTACATATAATTCAAGATGGCGGTTCATCTAAAGGTCAAGAGGTCAAAAGTCAGAATACAAAAGTTGTTCGGCATAAGCAGACGCATAAGGGAATATAAGTTACATTTCTGAGAGTCAAGCAGTTCATGAGTTATAAGTGTTTAAAGTTTGCAATTTCAGTTGAGTGCTGTAGCGCCACCATTTGACCAGTGGTCACAGGCTTCGCATCATCACCGTTTGGCATCACCCTCTACCAGATTACCAATTTTCGCGAAAACCGACTGCACGGTTCAGCCAGAACAGCTATTTTTGGCGGAAGAAGAAGAAGGAGAAAAGCAGCAATATCAATTAAGTGACCAAGTCACTGCTTGGTCACTTAATAAATATTTACGCCCCAAACTAAACATTTGTTTTTGTTGTTGGAATTATTCGGATGATTTAGCTAAGAGTGTCATCATCTTTCCAAAGAAAAAAGTGCAGGAAAATATGTGGGCTATCCGTGTAAAATTGTCACCATTGACGCAAACGCTTTTGTCTTAATTCCACTTATAGAGACAAAAAAAGAGAATAAATCATCTCAGCCGAAACTAAATATTTCTTTTTGTTTGGAATTATTTGGATGATTTAGCCAACCATGTCATTATCCTTCCAAAGAAAAAGTGCTGGAAAATATCTGTGTAAAAAAAATGTTATTATTCTGACAACAGCCGTTATGTCTTAATTACACTTAGAGACACAAAAAAGAGAATAAATCATTTCAGCCTATTTTGGACGATTTAGCTAGCAGTGTCTTCTCTTTCCAAAGAAAAAATGATGGGAAATAGGCATCCATTTAAAAATGCCATCATGTTCTTCCTTTGAGGAGAATGAACTAGAAAATTTGTAGAGCAATTGTTCTATAGTCATACAGCTGACAGGCAACGTTACTTAATACACAATGTTTGAACCACAAATCCTAGGCGTCAACTCTACACTTTGCTTTACAACGACAGCCAAAACAGATGACCTACAAACTCATTTCTTATGGACCAAATACCACGGACCCACATGCAGATGCATAGGCTCAGGGCGGATTGGCACATATTTTCCCACCGGGACAATTTTGCCTTTGCCAGGCCACCCTTGGGGGTGGGGGGTGGGGCAGCTGGTTAACCAGATGTAACTCTTTGAGAGCGTAAAAATGAAACCAAATGGACCCGCAAGGGTCCATTTGGTTTCATTTTTACACCCTCAAGAGTTAAAATATTCATCATGTGAATTAGCCCAACTTAGTCCAACACAACTAGAGAATGTAGAAGATTAATGGTCATTTCGATCTGTATTGTTCCAGGCAAGCATCTAGCACATTCTAGTGCATTTTGGAAGTGCCACTAGTGCATTTTGGATCTTGTCCAGCAGGCCACTAGGTGGCGCAGGCCACCGGGAAAACTCCCTGTACTCCAGATGGCCAATCCGCCCCTGCATAGGCTACAAGTGACTCAAAGAAAAAACAAACTGGTTGAGCTCCTATACGAGCTACAAGCTCGCACCCGCAGGGCCAAGACTTTGCTACTGAATGTAAATGAAATTCCTGATGTTTATCAGGGGATATCAGTGTTCTTTCAAAAATGTTTTTTTTTTGTGCTGTTATGAATCTGCTTGTGAATGTTAAACAGGAACATTGTGTTCGTTCCACGAAGGGAATTCTTCCTTCTTCACACTCGATCGCAGGCTATACGTCAGACAATGAGACGCTATCTCTCTTCACAAACTCACTCACACATAAGGCGATTTTAGGCTCTCCAAGCTGGGGCGGGTGGCACTTTTTTTAGGCTACTTTTTTGTGCCAAACACACAGCTGAATGATGGACCATGGGTATCCAAATGGACCCTTAAAGATCTCTAACTCTCCAGAGCGTGTAAAATTATATTTATCTGAAGTTTCAAGAGTTTACTCAATTAGAAAATGTAGAAGAATTGTTGTTCTGAACAACGTTTTATCTCTCTCTAAATTGTGGACACACAATTTTTTACTTTATTTTTTTTTCCACCAGGGGAGGCAAGTGTCCCCCTGCCACCCTCCTAAAATCGCCAGTGCACTCTGCTACTGATTTTTTTTTTTTTTTTTTTTTGTCTTTGTTTTTTCATGCCTGTCTGTCACAGTCAAACTGTACAATGTACATAAGCTGAAGAAGTCTGTGAATTTAAGCAAACCTGTATTTCTTGTCTTATTGTTATAATAACAAATGATGTTATTTTTATGTGCATGTAGATAAGAGCCTGGACATGAGCAGAGTTTGGGGTTTGATGCCTATCTAGAGTTTCAGCGTCCTGTTGTTGGTCTACCAACCAAATATGAACGATGTTTTGTCTATTTGAGAACATTTAACATGAAAAATCTTAGCCTGGCTAAAGCCAGACCGAATCAGCTGTTGGCAAAAAATGGTCTGGAACAGCTCAATTTTACGTCCATTTCCAATACCAACACTAGAAAATTGGAGTGGCCAATCACAACACAGAATTCGAAAATGTTTGCATAGTGTGTCCTAATTGGCCACAATTTTCTGGAGTTGGAAATGGGTATATGATTGAGCTATTCCAAAATAATCTGCTGACAGGCATTTTTTTTGCCAATAGCTGATTTGGTCTGGTTTATAGCCAGTCTGCTCGACCAGACTGCTCAATCAGGCTCTAATCTATGTGCGTTTTTTTTCTTGACTGCATGCAAGATATCCACTAATGTCTTTCATGACGAAGAGTCTGACATGAAATAGTGTTGGTTGAAGTGGATACCTGGATGTGAATGTGTACACTGTTGGGCACAGTATTTTGTCACCTACTTGACTAGTCTAAAAAAAAAAATGTAAATACGTAAAACAACAGGCATCGCATTTTCATTGCTGTGTTGGTGTACCACTTGAAACGCGATTAAAGAATATGAGCATATTTTTTCAACATGTTGGTGTTGTTGGAGTTGGGAAGCGCGTTTGCATGACATTATTGATTCTCCTACCTAACCTAATGTTCGGAAAACATTTTCACCAGCTATTGCATATCTGGTGACATGAGGAGGGGCATTATTATTATTATTTGAGGCTATAATGGGTCTACCTCTCCCTTGGAAATGATTGTTTGGGTGGCCATTATGAAATCCAATAAGCACTTAAAAAGTTGAGTCACCATTACAGATGGATGATTCAACCGTTGATGAGGGTGAAAGTGTTGTGAAGTTTTTGCCGGTCTATAGGAAACAGCATCGTGTGACGCGTTCAGGCCGCGCCGCAAAGCGGCGCGGCCGAAAACATTTTTGGAGGTTCAAACTCCACAGTGTCCCTAAAATGCATAGGAAAATGCCTTTTTGTGGCACAGTAACCTAACCTAACCTAACCTGGAACATAATATAAAACACAGCAGGTCTGCCTTACACCTGCATTAGGTTACCTATACTCCATTTCAGCATGATTAAACAGTTTTGTATTTGTACATTACGCTACACAAGAAATAGGTTTCATTTAAGATTTTATTTTGTTACAAACTACTGCAAAACAGCATTATTTCAACCACACACAGTTAGAAAAGGGAGAATAATATAATATATATAATATTTGTACACTCTCAGAAAAATAAAATGGGTGGAATTCCCCTTTTTTGGGCGTCCCCCCCAGTGAAACAGTGAAAGCACTAGGCTACTAACCACTGCCGTAGCCAGGAAATTATCAGTGGTGGGGCATTCATGTTTTCAGGGGGGGCAATATTTTTCATAGTTCCCCACCAAAGTTGCATATTAAGCACACACTCACATGCTCAAAAAACACACTAATTGGAGACTATAAACTATAAAAACTATAGCCCCGTTGTGCGATCTCTCAGGTTCGATGGCAATGCTGTCTGCAGTGGTCGCGCAACAGAAAATACTATCCAGCACGTTTGGTTTCTGACCCCCCAATGTCGCAACTCTACTAGATGGCATGATTCTAACCCAGCGCAGCCTGGGTAGAGTAGCTATGTAAGCCTGGAGTATAGACAGAGCAATGCAGACACCGCTCACTTCTTGGACCAAGGGGACAACAAACAGCTCATTTGAGGCTACTCACCACAGCTCGACGTGCTGCCTTATAATCCAATGCATCCGCCCGTATCGGGCTTTAGAAAACGGCTCCGCTGTCATTATTTATCAAACCGAACGCAGTCCTTGGTAAAAAGGCAAAGTAGGGAAAAGAAATTCCCTACGTGTGTTGTAAACAAAGAGCGGCGGACGCCATGACAGGATCTCGCTCAACTGCATGGAGGGAGGAGGTCCCATGCTGCAGATCCGTTTCCTGTCCTATTCTGTGCAAATGGCAAAACTAGTAGGCGGGCTTTAAACAGGATCTCAGCAATGAGCAGTAAATAGACACCATTATCCCTTTGGCCGCGTCGTCGGGATTTGCAAGGTAATCAGTGTCTTTTGCGACATTGCGGGGTAAGAAACTGAGCGCTTGAGCGCTGTTCATGCAGCCTGAATAGGGACAACGTGGAGTTGGAAATACATTGTTTATGTTGTGATTTGTGTGAACTGAAAACGATCTAAAATTGGTTGAGAAAGAATAACACCAGTAGCCGGCTGTTGCCCGAGTCCACAGCATTTCTTTCTATGTCAGCTTCAGGACTTGTCCCTATTTGCTGTTGCTATTCTAAATAGAAGTCTATGTAGAAGAGCCTCCATGACCCCATGAAGTGAACAGAGTTTGCATAACTCTATCTATACTGTAGGGTGTAGGCTATAGACGGAGTTTGCGTAACTCTGTCTATACTCTGTCTCTGTGGCTCTGGCTGTGCTGCTAACCGACAAGAGGAGACTTCTCTCCGTGCGGTGACAGGTTATTTAACGTAATATTTTATGAGACCCGGCGGGACCCCGGCGTGAAATCTTTTGCCGGTCTCAGACCTGGTGGGACCCGCCTCACTTTCACCCCTGATGATTCAACCTTGATGAGAGAGAAAGAGAGAGAGAGAGAGAGAGACCAGAAATGATTTCGGTAGCCTAGAGCAGGGTTTTCAACAGGTGGTCCGGGGACCACCAGTGGTCCCTGAGAGGGTTCCAGGTGGTCCCCAGATAAGTTGGTTAAACAGATGTAACTCTTGAGAGTGTAAAAATGAAACCAAATGGACCCTTGCGGGTCCATTTGGTTTCATTTTTACACTCTCAAGAGTTAAAATATTCACCATGTAAATTAGTCCAAGTCTACACAACTAGAAGATGGACAAAAGCAAAATAAATCTTTAGTTTTGGGGTCTGTGGGGCTAAAATGTCCTCAAGGGCTCAAATTCGGAATAAATGGTGGGCCCTGGTATCAAAAAGGTTGAAAACCACTGGCCTAGAGGGCTCCAGGGAAAATCTCCTGTGACGTCATACCTATGACAGGCATAGTAAAATTGCACCCACCAAGGGATAAAATATGAACTATTTTTAAACTAAAGAACGAGCATACAGTATATGAGTTTTAAATGTTCAATTCTAGTTATAGAGGACAAGTATAATGTATTTATATCCATATGAGGCTTATTAGCCTGGGATTCTTTTAAAGCAGGGGTTTTCAACAGTGGTCCGGGGACCACCAGTGGTCCTTGAGAGGGTTCCAGGTGGTCCCCAGGCTAAATGATGGAAAGTTGGTTAACCAGATGTAACTCTTGAGAGTGTAAAAATGAAACCAAATGGACCCTTGCGGGTCCATTTGGTTTCATTTTCACACTCTCAAGAGTTAAAATGTTCTTCTGAATTAGCACCACTTAATTAAGAAGTTTACACTGTTTTGTTGGCAAAAATCCAGCCTGGAATTGTGGACAAAATCAAAAGAATCCTTTAATTTTACGCATTTGGGGTGAAAATGTCATCAACTGGTGGTCTGTGGCGCAAATACTGAATAAATGGTGGTCCCTGGAGTCAAAAAAAGGTTGAAAACCCCTGCTTTCAAGGATGTCTGGTGCCCAACTCCCCAACCTTTTGGGAGGGGTTCTCTCCAAATGATGTGACGTAGCACATCTACCGGCATGGCTGCCTCCCCCCCCCCCCCCCCCCCCCCCCCCCCACTCTCAAGGCCAAAATCACGACAGGTTAGGCCAGGCTGTGATTTCGGTAATGAAACATTTCTTTAGCCTATACCTATTCCAAATGTAGCTACAAACAGAACCGTCTTCATGCTTGCAGTTGCAAATGTGGTGTGCTAGTTAATTAGGCCAGCATCAGACCATGAAGCAATTAGACGGAGAAACAGACTCTCTCCATTTGGACACAGATTCGTTTTTATGGGCCAGAAATATTCCCGGGACAGCCGTTATACGCTGCAACTCGTTAACACACATGAATGAATGACGTTGCGCACCAACCAATAGGAAGAACAAGTCTGCTTCCTATCCTTGCTCAGACAGCACATTCGGTAGGGAGGGGCTGATGTAATTGGCAATTTGGCAGGCGGGGGGGGGGGGGGTGCAGGAGAAAATGGTATGCTGCGGCTTCATCGCTGAATGAAGCCGCACCCATACCATTTTCGGTTACAGGACTTCTATTAGGCAAATAAGCATCAATAATAACACCAGCTGTTGTTGAAGTTGCAACAGACACGCAGCATGCATAAAGCTAAAGGTCTGACTCAGAGAGTTTTCAGTTTTCAATGATGAAATGCTGTTGGTTTAGTGGTGTAGTAATAGCAGTAGTTTTTCAAATCATTTTAAATTTAAGCTCTTGAAATATCTTGGTTTGTTTTGCATTGCCATCATGTTTGGTGGGGCAGTCATGGGCATTTACGGGGGGCATTAGCTCCCCCCCCCCCTCCCCCCACCCCCCCATGCGCATGCCTAGATCCGCCCCTGGGAAGAACAAGTCTGCTTCCTCTCCTTGCTCAGACAGCACATTGGGTTGGGTAACGCTGTTAGTTACTGCCTTCTCTTCCCACCATTGCTGTGTCATTGAACTGTGATTAGGCATATAGCTCTAAGTGTGCAACCATAATTCACATCACTGTTCCACCGCCCGTAGTTGGTTAAACCTGTGAATAATACATGACGTGGAGATTGATATAATGGCTTGAAACCAGCGCAAAAGTGAGCCCAGGCTGTTTCTAATGTTCATTTGGTAATTGTGTTACACACACATGCACACGACACGCGCATGCTACAACATTTATTTCTATAGAGCAGGGGTTTTCAACAGGTGGTCCGGGGACCACCAGTGGTCCTTGAGAAGGTTCCAGGTGGTCCCCAGGATAAATGATGGAAAGATGGTTAACCAGATGTAACTCTTGAGAATGTAAAAATGAAACCAAATGGACCCTTGCAGGTCCATTTGGTTTCATTTTTACACTCTCAAGAGTTAAAATATTCATCTGAATGACATCCTGGAATACATCCTGGAATTGTGGACAAAACCAAAAGAATTCTTTAATTTTAGGTCTTTGGTGTGAAAATGTAATCAAATGGTGGTCCGTGGCTCAAATCCTGAATAAATGGTGGGCCCTGGGATGAAAAAGGTTGAAAACCCCTGCTATAGAGAATGAGAACAGGAAGGGCGAAATCAACTTGCAGCTGCGGCAGATAGTCGCAACCAATAGTAAATGAGTTGCGACAGATAGTAACTGAGTCTTTGAGTTTTTGGGTCATGGCTAGCTCTGGTCCAGAGTTCCACTGCTTCTATGTCTGCCTTGCATTGTCTTCTGTGTCTGCTCAGTAACTTATGTAATCTGCCATCACTCGACCCGACCAGCCTCTCTTCTGGGGTGGATATATAAAGAATGTTATACCTATCACCTAAGCAAACACGTCTTATGTCATTAGAAAAGCCTACTTTCCTTAGTGGAAACACTGAGCCCCACAACCACACGGATAAAATGGACTTTTTGGGCAGAACGTGGTTGTTTTTCACCAGAGGAAAAAATATTCCCTGTGAAGGTTTTCTCTTGGCAATATCCAGTGGAAAAACAGTCGCGTTCTGGCCAAAAAAGTCCATTTTATACGTGTGGTGGGGGGCTCAAAGTGTTTCCACTAAGGAAAGTAGGCTTTGAAATCACATAAGCCATGGCTATTAGGTAAAACCTTCATTATACAGTATATCCGCTCCAGAAGAGAGGCTGGTCGGGCCGAGTAATGGCAGATTGTATGTTACAGAGGTCCAATGCAAGGTAGACAGAAGCAGTGGAGCTCTGGACCAGAGCTACGTTGTGGCAGGCTTTGAGTCTAAGCAATTTGGAGCCCCAGGCAATATTTTCCCTGGAGCCCCCCAACCCCCCCCCCCCCCCCCCCCCCCCCCCCCCTTACCAAATGGACCCTAACGGGCTCCAGGGAAAATCTACTCTGACGTCATACGGATGACAGGCACAGTAAAATGGCGCCCCCCAAGAGATAAAATGATCAACTATTTTAGTTTTAAAAGCATGTCTGGTGATCGTCCAAGTACCCCCTTCCCCTCCTCTCATGGCACCCCAGGCCTAGTGTGCCTAATGGCAAAAATGCCCCTGCTTTGAGTCACGGCATGCATGGTCCTCTGTGCTCGATACATAAGCCTCGCGGCCGTCCTACCCTCTCCTACGACGGCAGAACGCGGCTTTTGGCGTTGTGTTACAACGTGGACGAGAGCTACGCTGTAGAGGGGCGTCACCATGGAAACCAGAGACGCCAGTGGAAGAGGTGGATCCAGCCGGCGTCGCCTGCTTTCTTAACTATGTTGGGCTTCTGTTGCAACGGCGACGGACCACGCCTACTGATCTCGTCCTGTCCAAGGCCTAGACACAGAAACTTAAATACCCTAATGTCAACGTGATAAACCTAACCACCGTCTGGTTGCTTTGACTTCCTTGTTGCGGTCTTTGAAGGAGGATGGATTGAACTGCATGATGGCTCACTACCCAGATTAACTGCTCTGTGTGCTGCAGGGAGAGAGGCCTGGATGCCTGGGCTGCTGCTCCAGTTGGCAGCTCTGTAGCTCTATACTTAGTCCACCATGTGTTGTAGTTAAAGGAGAAATCCACCCATTTTCAACATTCTAATAATATACTGTTATCACTGTTCACCAGTGAACTGTGGCCTGTTCAAATATTGAAGTCAAGCTGTCCAGCGAACCAACTGGACATCTCTCAACAAGGACACATACACACACGCTGAATTGCCCTGACCCCATGAAGTGAACGGAGTTTGTCTATACTCTGTCTATACTAGTATGGACGGAGCTCTGGCTGTGCGAACCGACAAGAAGAGACTTCTCTCCGTGCGGTGACAGGTTATTTAACGTAACATTTTATTAGACACTGCGTGACCCGGCGTGAAATCTTTTCCCGGGAAAAAAAAAACCCCTCACTTTCACCACTGAATATGTCATTAGTATACCCTAGAGGTGTTGGGTGGACATGATAAAAAAAAAAGTTCCCCCTGTGTTCCCAAGAAATGGAGGTCTGAAGAAAACCACTAACATGGTGAAACATCTTGATGACATCATCAAGATGTATTTTCACCATGCTAATGGATTTCTTTAGACGCTTCTTTTTACTGAGAGCGTACAAATGCAACCATTTGTACGCTCTCGAAAAAATGTTGAAAATGGGTGAAATTCCCTGATGAAGTCGCCATAACCATTTTCGGCCGCCCCCTTACCATTTTCTCTTGCCCCCCCCCCCCCCCAATTGGAAAATGTTACATCTGCCCTGGTTAGAGTAGGAGTTGATTTTGTTTTGGTTCCTGTGGTCAGCTCTTCAATTTTTCCCTGGATGAAGTCAGTTTTATTTTAGTGTGTTCTTTCCATCTTATAAAAATGATGCCATATAGGAGGGCTTTTTGAGTGGGTGGTGTGTGATGGCTTTGGATGTGTGCAGACTGAGATATTATAAAGGCACCATCTTCCATGGAGCCTTCATGTAGAGTGCACTTACGTTTGGTTTCCTAGTAAGGCTCATTGTCATTGGTTAATAAGAACAAACACTATAAAATCATCAATGTTTCTAGCAAAATAGCCGGGACACGTTTTGAGAGTATGACATCAATGTCTGAGATCCGAGTACTCAGGAAAGGGAAAGCTATGATGCATTACGATAACTTCTCTTTAGGCTAGGGCAGGGATGTAAACAGTGTTGCCAACTGCAAAAATCCAAAATCCACTAGTGGCACTTCCAAAATGCACTAGAAGAAGCTAGAGCAGTGGTTTTCAACCCAACTCACCAGCAAAGAAGCACTAGATTTTCCACCAGGAGTTTTTCAATAATTTTGGCGCTAGGGGAGTCTGGAAAAAAGCTAAATATGTACCAAGTTGGCAACACTGGATGTAAAACTCAAATAAACAGCAGACCAAAATAGAAAAAAAAAATGGTACCAGTTGAGGGGCGGACTGTGTTTCAACATGCACATGCATCAGTAACAGTGATGGGCACTAACTTGTTACGAGTAGCTAAGCTACATAGCTTACACTTTCCCATAGCTTGCACTGTAGCTTACTACATTTGTTCTGGGAATAGCTTGTACTGAAGCTACACTACTTTTGGAGTAACAAGGAGTGTAGCTTACTACATTTTCCCACACACATTTTTGAATTCCGCCCATTTTTAATGGGTAGAATTTACCTCTATACATCCCAAAACTTAAACATACCACCATCCTATGTTCAAATCCACCAGGTTATTATTATTATTATTTATTTTTATTATTATTTCGAAAGTTGTATATTAAGTTGAGAAATACAGTATATTTATATCCAGTATATGTAGTGTTGATGTAGCAAGCTACTTTTGTCGTGTAGCTTGCTACAACTTTCTGGGGATAGCTTGTAGTGTAGCCTAGCTACATTTTTTCGAGAGTAACAAGTAGTGTGGCAAACTACATTTTCCCAGTAACTTGCCCATCACTGTTACAAGGACATCTCAGGCAAACAGCAAAATTACCCCCCAAATCTATTTCTCTTAACAGCAAAAGAAATGCAAACAGTAAACTGCAAAACTGAAATGAAACTTAAAGCTCAGTTTCCTGTTGTATGATCCTCACCAAGCACTGATTTCATAGTAAAATAGGAAAGTAAAGCATGTGCAAAATATACCAAAGGGTCACTTCTAATACTAATTCAGTATCATCCTGTGGACCAGAGATAATTCATTTCATACAGGCCTGATTTGGCCTATAGGACTTTTGAACAGGCAGTGCCCATCTCACTTCCATGCATAAAATGTATTGTGATGCCTCTTGTTACTATGATTAGTAGCTTTTTTTTTGTTATCGCTTCTTTTTGTCCTGTGGGTCTTTGTTGTGAAGACAAATTAAAGGGGAATTCCACCCATTTTCAACATTTTTGACAACATTTTTTACAACATTCTTTCAACATTTCTCAACATTCTGAGAGCGTGCAAATGCAACCAAATTTGGTCATTTGGTTGTGATGTCATCAAGATGTTTCACCATGTTAGTGGCTTTCATCAGACCTCCATTTCTTGGGAACACAGAATGGTGGAACTTTTTCATGATGTTTACCCAGCCCTGACCTAGAAGGTACATCAATGACATAGTAAAATGGGTGGAGTTCCCCTTTAAGTATCTATCTACCCTATGTTCCTTCACGAATGACGCCTCATCCTCTTGCCATTCGTTCTTCCAGTACATCTCCTTCCCTTGGCGAATGCAATCATTACTCATCCATCAATTGTCCTCACTAAAAATAACCCTTTTATACATGTGCTATAGCATCCAGCAGCCTTGTATCTTCTTGACACAATGATGTGGTTTTCAAATATTGTTTTTATTTCAAGGACCCACTTAACTCTGAGAGCCTTTACCCACTTACCCACTTAATACATTCTCAGAGTTTGTGTGTGTGTGTGTGTGTGTGTGTGTGTGTGTGTGTGTGTGTGTGTGTGTGTGTGTGTGTGTGTGTGTGTGTGTGTGTGTGTGTGTGTGTGTGTGTGCGTGCGTGCGTGTGCGTGTGCGTGCGTGCGTCTATTATACAGTATATGGGATGTTAAAGGCGAATTCCACCCATATTCAATATTTTTTTTATGAGAGCGTACAAATGGAACCAAATGAACCCTAACGGGTTCATTTGGTTCCATTTGTACGCTCTCATAAAAAAAAGAAGTGTCTAAAGAAATCCATTAACATGGTGAAAATACATCTTGATGACGTCATCAAGATGTTTCACCATGTTAGTGGTTTTCTTCAGACCTCCATTTCTTGGGAACGCAGAATGGGGGAACTTTTTTTATCATGGCCACACAACACGTTGAAGGTACATCAATGACATAGTAAAATATTGAAAATGGGTGGAGTTCCCCTTTAAGTAGTAAGCCTACTGTAAGTAAGATGGATTAGATTTATTACTTGCAAGCAGTGTTGGGCAATAACGAATTTTAGATTACATATTACTGTAATATTATTACTTTTGCTCCAAAAAGTAAAGTAATGAGATTACTCTGCAAAAATGGGTAATAAGTACTGCATATACTTTGCAAGTAACGCCAAGTTACTTGTTTAAAATGAGCTTGTTGTTGCATGCAAAAATAGAACAGATTTACAAGCTATCGACAGGTACTGTAACAACAGAGATGTGCAGTAGATTGTAGATCCAGTCCACACGCTTATGTACATTACAAATCGCTTGCTGCTTTATTTTGTATTTTATTTTTAAATACAAGACCTCAACTGTCTTTGAAAACAATTGTGAAAAAGTTTAAAACGTCAAAGAGACAAAGAGACTATTATTATTCCAACAAATTGGATTCAGTTCTAAAAAGAGCTCAATAAACAGATTATGTTGTACATCTCTATTTTTTCAAAGGTGGGAGTTGAGAACTTGGGAAAGTAATAATGTAATATGTAATATATTACTCTTCGATTCCAGTAATAAGTAAAGTATAATGATATTACTTTGTCTAAGGGGTAATGAGTAAAGTAAAGAAGTTACTTTCCTAAGTAATATTGACCAACACTGCTTGCAAGTTCCATGACATACCAGCAACAACGTGGCTACAGTACGTAACAGGTGACATTATGAAATGTGAGTCAGGCAGCCTCTGTCCAGACTAATTTGTGAAGTGACATTTCCAACGTGCAGAACGGAGCATTCAGGATGGAACCCAGGCTAATAATTCAGATCACAGTAGGAAAGTCTCAGAGATAATTCAATACTGTCTGGTGGTGATATATGTATTTAACTCCACACTTATTGATCTATTACCAAAGTATCAGCCGTGTGGCCTTCTGGGTCAACCAGAGGCCACGCAGTTCCCGATAATATTCTATTTAATTTGCGAAAGGAAGTCACAAGTTTAAAGACGAATCACGTCACTGAATGAACTCATCGTTCTAATGTCATCTGTCCATTATGATGACTGCCAAAGAAAATGCACATTCTGATTCAGTAAAACCTTTTCACATTTTCAGAAGTCAGGTTAGATGATATAGCCTGTTATAGATAGGTTTACTTATGGTCTTAGATCAGTGGTTTTCAACCTTTTTGACTCCAGGGACCACCATGTGGGTTATTCAGCATTTGAGCCACGGACCACCATTTGATTACATTTTCACACCAAAGACCTAAAATTAAAGAATTCCTTTGATTCCAGGCTGTATTTTGCCAACAAAACAGTGTAAACTTCTTAATTAAGTGGCGCTAATTCACATGATGAATATTTTAACTCTTGAGAGTGTAAAAATGAAACCAAATGGACCCGCAAGGGTCCATTTGGTTTCATTTTTACATTCTCAAGAGTTACATCTGGTTAACCAACTTTCCACCATTTAGCCTAGGGACCACCTGGAACCTTCTCAAGGACCACTGGTGGTCCCCGGACCACCTGTTGAAAACTCCTATCTTAGATGACTATATGCATTATACAGTGTTGGGTAATGTGCACTACGTAACATTATGTAATCTATTACCAAAATGCAGTTATGCATTACTTTCTATATTACTGTGTCAATCTGTCTCAATGCACATGTTCTTGTGACATTATCTGACAACTAACTTAAACGATTACTCATTTTCTATAATTTTGTCATTAAATTGTTTATTGGCTTCCATGAATATTGATTCAGAATTTGAGCCACAGACCACCATTTGATGACATTTTAGCCCCACAGACTCCAAAACTAAAGATTTATTTTTGCTTTTGTCCACAATACCAGACTCAATTCCAAGCTGGATGTCGGAAACAAAACAGAAAAACATACAGTAGATCAAAATAAGTATTAATCTTCTACATTCTCTAGTTGTGTAGACTTAGGCTAATTCTTGGCCACTTGAGATGATGAATAATTTAACTCTTGAGAGTGTAAAAATGAAACCAAATGGACCCGCAAGGGTCCATTTGGTTTCATTTTTACGCTCTCTAAGAGTTACATCTGGTTAACCAACTTTCCATTATTTAGCCTGGGGACCACCTGTTATCCTCCCAGGGACCACTGGTGGTCCCCGGACCACTGGTTGAAAACCCCACAGTTTTCAAGCAGTAGGTGATTGAGGGTAAATTTGCTAATATATTACTTTAAAATGCTGGTAATAAGTAAGCCTAATACATTAGAAAACAAAGTACTATACCCAACACTGGCATTATATGATGTATTGCGTTGTGTTGCCTTTGCTTACTCCTAAGGCACTCTTTTATGGATTAAGCATCTGCTAAATGCCTAAATTGTAGTCATAGAGAGAGTACCGAAATTGCTATAATGGTGGTTGAAACAGTTGGCTTCAAAGAGTGATTTAATCTAATTAATTCACTGCATTTTTCATGGAAAATGAAAAATGGCAGTCTTTACTGAGAATGCTGCAATGCAGAGACTGCGTCTTCACAGAAGTATCGATTTATTCTACATCATCATGAGAGCACAGTAATTGTGTTTGCAGATGGTTGAGTGGAAGGATGGCAAGGAGAAAGATAAGGCAATACACAACAAATCATGAGAGGACATTATTATAGACAAAATATACAAATGATTGTACACAGACTTTTAAACTTACATTACATGGAAAACCAAACGTTAAATTTGAAAACCAGACATGAAACCAAGTGGACCCGTAAGGGTCCATTTGGTTTCATTTTATCATCTCAAGAGTTACAGATCTATAAGGGCCCATTGGGTTACCGTTGTTCATCATTTACCTGGGGACCACCTGGAATCCTCTCAGGGACCCCTGGTGGTCCCTGGACCACTGGTTGAAAACCACTGCTCTAGGTTTGTGTTTTACACAATTTCCTCCAAGTGAAAAATTGTTGTCCCACAACAGCGACGATCATGCAGGTTCATAGTAAGGTTGTAATGATTCATGCTGTTATTACTGTAGGTCTATTTGTGTGAGTAATGGAGTGTCCATGGGAGGTGCATGCAGTGCCTCGGAGTCATGTTTACCCTTAGCTAGCCTAAGATCCAATTATAAAAGTACTGCTACTGTATTACCTGCTAATTTAGTTTACTATGAAAACCTGTGGGTGGTATCCGCCGCGCCTCGGAGCGCACTCCATATTTGTCCAATACATTTCATGAGTTTATGTGACCTGCAAATAAAACCCTGTACACTCAAGACACCCTCCATATAATTATGGCCTTGTTGATCTGACATCATCAAACCCCTGTATCTCCCTATATCAGGATTATAATAGTTAATTAAAACTAAAATTACAAAAACATTTGAGTTAACTGAAACTAAAAAAAAAGCTAAAAATGAATGCAAAAAAAAAAAAAACATAACCAAACTAAAACTGTAATGTGGGTTCAGAAACCAACTAAAACTACCCCAAATACCCTTAGTTTTAGTTTTTATCAAGCTTTTAAATCCAAACTGTGTTGGTGACCAGCATGAGGAGGAGATGCTTCTAGATCTTCTATCCACTACTGAGTTCCATAAACACTGGGGGGAAAAATTGTGTTCTTGTGGGAGAGTGCAATCATCCAATCTACTAAGAAACTCAAAGCAAGGGTTGAATACCAACCGTTTCCTACTTTGGCACATTTTTTAATCCTATACCCGACAACCAAATCACAGAAAAAAATAAAAGTAACTAAAACTAAAACTATAACTAAACTAAAACTAAATATTTTCACCAAAATAAAAACGAAATAAAAACTAGCAAATCCGCTCTAAAAACTAACTAAAGCTAACTGAATTAGAAAATAAAATGTCAAAACTAAGTAAAACTAAACTAAAATGAAAATTTCATACCTATAATAACTCTGCTCCATATATATATAAGACCTGTTCACTACAAGACTATACACAAGACAATAGACTATACACAAGACTATAAATGATGTGCTGCTGCTGATCACGATAAAAAAAAAAACATTCATAGGCAATGCGGATATAGCATAGAATAAATTGACTGACTGATATGCCTTTAAGTACATAAAAAATGTACATGGCTGATATAGACCTCTTGAGAATCACTTTCTGGAACAATGCCCCCCAAAAAGCATACAATGCCTTTGAATGATGCCATAAAATTACCATCTATTGCCTTTGAGAGGACCTTAGAGAGTCATTTTGTAACTTTAATTCGATTACTCTTAGAGCTTTAATGTGTAAATCAACCTTCCCTTGGCCCGTGCACACCACTAAGTATTTGTTTTATCGCCTAGTAAGAGCATTGTCCAGCCTGCGCATTAGACGAATTATACGAGTTTTCATCATTTTATTGACCCATTATTCACTGCAGTCCTGTTTAGACTGCAAAGATGTATATTTTATGAGGGAACTATGGGGAACTATGGCAGTATTATTTTTGCTATATCAGTGTTAATATAAAACAAATCGATGGCCGGCCAGAACAAGGTGTTCATTGGAATGTACAGTAGGGATATTTTCCTATATCAGTGTTAATACTGTATAAAAAAGGCAATATCCATACAGTATATCCATGAACAGTCGAGTTTTTTGAGTGATTGATTGAATAGTTTATAGGCAGAAAAGTAACCTAAAGTAAGTAAAAAAACTCCTTGCGTCCTTGTTCATTCTGGTTAGTGTTCAGTTCATAATCATGGCATGAAAATGAAAACAATACTGTATTTCAAGTCATAATACAAACGTTTGTAAAAGGTGAAAATACCAATAGTTCAAATCATCATAAAAGGTAAAAAACATGTAACCGGTTTGGGGAATGAAAGGGTTATAAGGGGATGGGGAACTCATTTCTGGATGGGACGATTCACTTAGATAGCTCCCGATTCGATACCTAGGGTGGACTTTATATTGCGATTCTGCGATTCAACTGTTGCGATTCGATATTACGATTCTGCACATTCTCCGCAGTTACTTTTTTTTTTTTTACTAAATTTAAAACAATTCTAAACAATATAATGTAATAGGAAAGGATGAATCCGTAACATATCCATTCAATGAGGGCTGCACATTGCACAGACAGGCGCAGATGTTGTTCGTGTCACTGATGTTGTTGGTGGGATGGATCGGCTCCAATCTCATCCACTCACTCTCTCACTTCCATCTCAGAACGCTCTATATTTAATCTGGAAGTTGCACTGCACTATCCCCGCTTGCTTCTGCTGCTGCACGTCATTGCTGTCTCGCATAAACGCTGCTGCTCTGCTCACCATCTCCCTCCATCACCGCAGTTACCACTTATCATTATGGATGTGCTGCTTATGTATGGAGGATTCTAATCCCTACGGTGGGTGAGGAGATGCACTTTCTCAGAGTACCTTAAATGGTAAATGGTGCATTTATATAACACCTTCATCCAAGGCGCTTTGCATAGTGAATTACATTCACCCATTCACAAATTCCACACACACATTATTCTTTGATTGTGACGGAAACCATGTGAGGCATGACCAGCACATCATAGTGTTACCAACTGCCAATACAAAATTGCACTAGTGGCACTTCCAAAATGCACTAGAATGCGCTAGAGCAGTGGGTTTTCAACCATTTTCATACCAGTGCCCACTGTTTGTTCTGCATTTTAGCCACAGAGGACCAGCTTTTGATAGTGAGTTTAGTCTCTCGGACTAATATAAGATAACTGGCAAAGTGGAGGTCAAAATAACAATTCTTCTACATTTTCTAAATATGTAGATTCTTGAAAATTAAGTAATGTGGATGTTTAAATATAATTTAACTTGTTTTCATTTTACGATCTCAAGAGTTACAGATCTATAAGGGTCCATTTGGTTACCAATGGTCTTTCTAGGAGGACTATGATTGGAGGAAAAATGGTGAAAAACAGCTTTTATTTTATTTCTGGCGTCTGTCAATCAATTTCGCCCCAACTCACCAGCAAAAAGCACTAGATTTTCCGCCAGGAATTTTTCACACTAATTTTGGCGCTAGGGGGGTCTGGAAAAAAGCTAAATATAGCGACAAATGCGACAAGTTGGCAACACTGGCACATCACAAGCAATTTGGGGTTCAGTGTCTTGCTCAAGGACACTTTGACTTGTAGAGACAGGAGGAGACAGGATTCCTGAGCTCCTTGAACGATAGTCACCCCCAAAGCTTTTAGATAGTACCTTAGTCTTATTTATTGCAAAACCACAATAAATTAATCATTTCATAAAAAGTTCTTATCCTTGATAAATTGTCCCTTTTTTATCCATTCATTGGTGTGTTGTCCTAAGAGAACCTATTGCTAACGGTGACCTACAGACTCTTCTCTATCTCCTCAAGTACTGGTCAATCAGTGGAAGTGTTCTGTGGAAGTAAAAGCATAGCAGCACTTTAGACAATTGCGTGTGGTGTCATCAAATCTTGACTTAATTCCAAAATGAGGTGTATCAGACCCATCCAATTTGGGACTTTTGGGGACCGGCCTGAGAGGCAATGAAATGTGAGACGGCACACCTGGTTGTGCATCGAACACATCGATGCACCATCATGATAACTCAGCCATCCCCACTGAACATCCACATACTTTATTCTAGTGCCTCGGTTATGAGGATCAATCCCTGCTCTTAATTTTCTTTTCTTTTTTGTAACGCATTTTTCACCTGTGTCAATTAGTTCTTTTAATATGTCATTAATATACCTTAGAGATGTTGTGTGGACATGATAAAAAAGTTCCCCCAATTCTGTATTTCCTAAAAATGGAGGTCTGAAAAAAACCATTAACATTGTGAAATACATCTGATGATATCATCAAGATGTATTTAACCATGTTAATGATTTTTCTTTCGAAAATGGAAGCTGGATTCCTTGGAGCCGTTTTGTGAGCCTTATAATTCGGTGCGCCTTATAGTGCGGAAAACACGGTATTTGTTTTAAGTCTTCCACAATTGCACGGTGGCACTGGCGGCGAGGTTGTGTCTGGTTCGATTTATTGATTGAGATATTAAACAGTTTGCAAAGTTGGCATTTGGTAGGTAGCCCTTTCATAAAATGTGCGTAAGTTTGCTGTTCATTCTGACGAAAAAGAACGGTTCAGTACAGATCAAGGTTCATGTGACTCGATTCGTTTTGGGAAAGTCACATCACTGTACAACTGACACAAACCCACCATGCAAATTATAATATCTTCATATATATATATATATATATATATATATATATATATATATATATATATATATATATATATATATATATATATATATATATATATATATATATATATATATATATATATATATATAAGATGAAGATGAATGGTGAGTGGTTTATTTTTTTTCTATTTTCAAGAAACTGAAGCTTGTGGCCTGGGCTACAAATGGTTAAATGCAGCTGGCTGCTGCAGTAACAGTAACAGGGGACCAATCACACAGGTGCAACCGAGGTCACAGGTCATAATAGCAAATAGCGATCACTGACAACAATCAAACAGTGCTACTGCTAATTTAGCATTTTGACAAAAATGGAGTAGGCAAGGGGCCAAGTGGAGCAGCTAATGCAAGCAGGACTACTGTCTAGAGTTCCTGCGATTACCAGTTTTTTCAAAAGCAGTGCCAGTAATGACACTGAGGGTGAGGGGCTAGCAGCAGCGTCAGGCCAAGCCCAAGGCAGCCATGAGGCTGCTGCTCATCACCAGTCCACCATCGTGGACGTGGTGGAAGATGGAGGTGGTGGTGAAAATATGGATGTTACTATTGCAGCTGCAGAACAACTACAGCAGTTATTTTCTGCAACTGGTGATACCGCAGTCGGACTCGGAGCGACACGACCAGTGAGTGACCACAACCACCATTAGTGACGCCGGCGGACGAAGAGGATGAAGAGAAAGTGGCATCGCAGTCAGAAACGGATGATCAAGAAGGCCAGCGGCAACTTGCTTGACAACTTGCGAGTCAACGGTGGAAAGGGAAGCTCTGTGGAAAAATTACAGTAAGATCATGGAGAGGCTCAGAATTGTGTCAAAAGATGAACATGAAAGGCGAGACACGTGCAAAGAGGCTGGTGCGCTCTGCGCACAGATGGGGACACTAGAGATGGCATTCATGGCTACATTTTGGGATACTGTACTCACACGATTTAATGCAACTAGTGCTAGTTTGCAGCAAAGTGATATCAGTCTTGACACTGCAGTTGAGCTGCTCAGGTCATTGCGTGATTTTGTGGCTGCACAGAGGGAGCTTTTTGACATATATTTGAGAAGAGAGCCCTTCCAAATTTACAAACATGACAGAGACAGCCAGCGAAAAAGGAAACGCAAAACTTTTGCTGACGAGACTGGGGGGAGGAGGGTGTAGAGTTTGATGGAAAACGCAGGTTTATGTTGCAGTTGATACACTTGTCCAGAGCCTGGGACACCGCTTCCAGGCCTACGAGGAGCTGTAGGCTACAGTTTGTATAGTGTCCTTTTCTGTGCGTAAAACCGTGTCCAATCGCACAGTCATGGAGAAAGCTGACATTCTGGCCTCCGCATATCCATCTGACCTAACAGGCGAGTTGGGCAATGAGCTAATTCAGTTCAGAGCTTTTCTTAAGTTTGACCAAAACCACCAAATCCCAAGCCCCAAAGAACAGCTCAAAGTCTTCATAAATCTGAAGACTACTGGCATGGAAACAAAATGACCCAGAGACGCTTAAAGGCACTTTCACTGATGGCCATAGAGAGTGAGCTGACCCGTGGAATTAACTTTGATGACATCGTGGATGACTTTGCACGGACCAAAACCAGGAAAAAAAACACATTTAAGGTAAGACTATGATTCATTTAGGTTTTCCCCACATTTTGTGTTGTTGTTTATAATTATTTCGGTAAGATATTGTGAAGTGGGCAGTGTATGGCCTATTTGGTTAAATTTGTGTTTTCTTATGTGTAAATCCTGTAGCCTACAGTGGAAATACAGGTGCATTTATCTGGCTAGGTTAATTGGCATTGGCTGTTCATTTCGTCAATTCGATTTGTGTTGGCTTCAATAGTGTGTAAATCCTGTATAGTGGAGATACAGGTACATTTAGTTATTGTAATGGCTGTTTATTTCGTTACATCATTCAATGTATATTGGCTTTAATTGCATGTAAATCCTGTATAGTGGAGATACGGGTACATTTTCGTTATAATGGCTGTTTATTTTGTTAAAACAATGTGTGTTGGCTTTAATAGTGTGAAAATCCTGTATAGTGGAAATACAGGTACATTTATTTGGTGTTTTCTAAGCAATCGGATAATTGTTGCGTGTGCACTATGTGCGAAAAAAAGCGTAGGTCGGCCTTGGCGTCGTGGCGGCCCAGGGGCCCTTCAGTCCATAATCCGCCTATGACCAAGCAGCTATAGGCTACTTAATGACAGCTCAGTCTTAGAATTTGAATCAGTCCTAATGGATTAATAGCAAATTAATTAATACTGCAGATAAGTTTACATATCACAAAACTAAGTTTTAACAATCAAATGTTGATGTTATCCAACATGTGGCACTCCTATCCATCTCTCACAGCCATATTCTGTCATATATTTTGACAGAGACATTTTCTTCTTATGTCTACTTGAGCAGCAAAGGTCAAGCCGTCTAGGACAGTGTTTGACCCCAGTGTGCCCCTCAAAAGTAGACCAATCACTGCAGCCCAATGCCTCTGTGAATGAGGTCATGACATAGAACCACCTTTGGCCAGAAAGAAAATTGGATTGAAGTTGAATATAAGCACAATAAATGGGATCCAGTGGCTATGCACTTTTAGATGAGTGCTCAAAAACATCCAATTTATTGACAATTTTATTCATTCTCCCAGGGCAAAACAAGGTTATCCACCAAACTTGAGCAAATAAAGGACAATGATGAAGGAAGTTCTAGTGCAGTAAACAGACATTGACAGACAGTCATCGACATTTTCAAGGATTGTTGTAACGCCATCCTTTGTCTAGAGGTTGTGACTTGTGAGTTTCAATTACTGGCATGACTGTGCAGTTACGCCAATAATTGAAACTCACAATTGTCCATGTGCACAATTATCGGCCAATAATTGTGCATTGTGCATGATTCGTGGCCAGTAATTGTGCATGTGACTGTACAAAACAGCAGAAAGCTATAAGAAACACATTGAACACATTGTCTTAATATACAAGCATACACAGAAAACACTGTTTTGAGTTGTTTTGAAGCAACTGATGTAGCAGTTGAGGGAGAGTATTACTAATATTAGGACCAACCAGACAGAGTCACCCAGACAGTATAGCCTCGACACCCAGGCTTTCATTTCTGTTTGCGTTGCGCAAAAACAAATTCGGACGGCAACCCCCCCACCCCTCTCCCAGGCCAAAATCATTTCAGGTTATGGCCAGGCTACCCAGACAGTCAGGGTCGGATTGACCATATAGGGCGTACAGGGAGGTCTCCCGGTGGGCCACGACCCGTAGGGTGCCGGTGGTTATCGCGTCATGATTAAAAGCACTGCTTTTCAACCTTTTTGATCCCAGGGCCCACTATTCATTCAGAATTTTGAGCTACGGAGGTCCACAATTTGATAACATTTTAGCCCCCACAGACCCCAAAACTAAAGATTTATTTTTGCTTTTGTCCACAATTCCAGGCCGGATTTTGGGGGAACAAAACAGTCAAACACACAGACCAAAATGAGCATTCATCTTCTACATTTTCTAATTAGACCTGGGCCAATTTAGATGAATATTTTAACTCTTGAGAGCGTTAACATGAAACCAAATGGACCCGCTACAGGGGTTGACACTAAGGTCTCGGAGGCACTTGCCCATCGGGCAAGTGCAAGTCAGGTTCTACTTGCCCTCAGCTCATGGTCACTTGCCCCCCAAAAATATATTGTAAATTTTGCAGATGTAACTCTTGAGAACGTAAAAATGAAACCAAATGGACCCTTGCGGGTCCATTTGGTTTCATTTTCACACTCTCAAGAGTTAAAATTCATCATCTTAATTAGCCCAGGTCTACACTGTAGAAGATTAATGGTCATTTTGATGTGTATGTTAATTTGCCTGTTTTGTTTCCCAAATCCAGCCTGGAATTGTGGATAGCTAGAGGCAGAGTGCAATGACTGCCTTCAAGACAAATTTATCTTGTGTTGTGTTATAGCGCACTAAGTTGCACACTTGCCCGATCGGGCAACCAGGCAGCAGTCTTCACTTGCCCCACCATTTTTTTTACTTGCCCCGGGCAAGCGGGCAAGTGTTAGTATCAAGCCCTGCACTAGGGTCCATTTGGTTTCATGTTTACGCTCTCAAAGAGTTACATTTGGTTAACCAACTATACCAGGTAGAATAGGTCCATCGCGCGCCGGTTGTGGTGGGCCAGTCTAGGCCATCATCAAAGATGTCCGGGCCGATTTTTTTTGCCCAGTCCACCACTGCAGACAGTCACACAGCCACTGATGGGAGGCTGATGGGAGGGAGTGCGGGGCGGAGGGGGTAGATGGGCAGTGAGCGAATGGGTCTGTAGACATGACGAAGATATGATGTGCAGGGAGGTGCCAAGATTTATAGACTATTAAGTGCTTTCAAAACGGAGGAGGTATTTAACTGGGAGCCAAAGGATATAAATTGGCTTTCACACACGGTTTTCAGGACAACCGCCACATGTGGCAGATAATTTGCAGCCAAGTTCTGGCCATAGATTACCCAGTGCTAGGGTGACCAGATGTCCCTCTTTGCGTGGGACAGTCCCTCATTTTCAAGATTTTTCAAGCGTCCCACAAATTGAGACTCTGTCCCACATTGTGACTGACAGGCATCAGTGTTCAAAATGCCCCTAATAATTTGTAGTGCCCTAATAGTTGGACTTCTGTTGTATCATTTCTTGCTGTGTTTTTTTTAAGCATTCCCCCATCGTACCACTATATTTCCACGCTCACTCTAAGAGAGGCCACATCGCATACTGTCGCATCAAAAATAGCTGATCTACAATCTCAAAACGCGTCGCACTGCGACGCGTTTTGAGATTGTAGATCAGCTATTTTTGATTTTAGATCAGCTGTTTTTGCTATATGTGTGAAATGGAATCCTGAAATATTTTTTTGGAATATTGACATCAAGGTGGTAATAATTTGCTAACTACATTTTGTCCCGTTTCCCCCACTCCACTTGTCCCACACAGGCAACACTTCTGTCCCTCAAATGAACAGTTTGGATCTGGTCACCCTACCCAGTGCTGCAGTCTTTTTTTTAACCTCGACTGGACACCCCAATTGGAGTAGGTCACCACAGTGAACTAGTTAGATTGCTAAGAGACCCCAACCCCCCAACCCCCGAAAATAGCACTGACAGTGAATACACGACACGGTCCTTGTCACTGTTATTTTTAAAGGGGAATTCCACCCATTTTCAACATTTTAATATGTCGTTAATATACCTTAGAGATGTTGTGTATGTGGACATGATAAAAAAAAAAGTTCCCCCAATTCTGTGCTTCCTATAAATGGAGGTCTGAAAAAATCATTAACATGGTGAAATACATCTGATGACATCATCAAGATGTACTGTATTTCACCATGTTAAGGATTTTTTTTCTTTCAGACCTCTTTTTCCTGAGAGGGTACAAATGGGACCAAATGGACCCGCTATAGGGTCCATTTGGTTCACATTTGTATCCTCTCAGGAAAATTTTGAAAATGGGTGGAGTTCCCCTTTAACAATAGGCTTATATTCATTTTGTGTCAATAAAATAACCCCAGAAGTCCTAAAAAAACATCATCAGGATACGGTACATTACTGCAAGTGTTTCAACAATTTGAATTTATTTAGCTTAGTTATTTTGGCTGTTTTATCATTTTTAAGCAATCCCTTGCTGTAAATTGCAGGTGAATTCCAGGTGAATATTGCAGGCATGTCACAAATTGATATGCGTGTGTGCAGACACTATGGGAATAATAATAAAAAAAGGCTCCGGTATAGGGGGGCTTTTTGGCTTTTGGCAGCACAGGGGCCCATCATTTCTAGATCAGCCTGTGATCCCAATTTAATATGCAGTGTGTCAGGTTGGATGGTGCAGTCAGAAGAGCTTAGAGTATATATGTGGAGTCTCAACTCAAACCTATAGGGAGAAATAATGCATATATTGTGGACAATAATGGTCCAACATCGGGCCCAGGGGGGCATTGTGCTGTAGGGATAGACGTGAGAGGACCTAAATGCCACTAGACTACAGAGTAGTCTCCCTTTGTCCTTCCTGGACGAAGCATTACTCTTCCATAATAGCATCAGGTATTCTACCCCTGGGAGGTCAAAAGATCACCAAATTACTACATGGTATAAGTACAGATAGGATACATGACCGTTATGAATGCCACGTTGCCGCAGGCTACAATGCGGCATCCATCCATCCATGGATGCACCTGCTGTAAGAATGCAGCCAAAAGCCTGCATGCACACGTCAGCCCATAGTACATATTTATGCACACGTATCCAAGGATGCCACTGCTGCCAGTGGTCATGCATGGCAATTCACTGATGAATAATGTATGTACGTATCGTCCATATACGTTGTCTCTGACAATGAGGATGAATTAATGAGTTATGAGAATCGCATGCAGAATTGTATCCTCTGCTACACTGGTTCGCAAACAGTGGCTCTAATACAAAAAAAAAGAACCAAACCTAAGAAGTAGTGGGAATAGCCGATCGCCTATAGACCTCCGCAGTGACGTCACCGCCCCTGTTCCAGAAGTGGATTCCCCATTCATTTTTTTCTCATAGGGTTTTTGAAAATGATTCATATAAAGACGATTACGCCGCGGACAAAGCCAACTCGGGTCGTGACAAATCGTGATGACACACGCAATCTTTTGGGACGACCGAATAATTTCTAAGATGAAAAACAAAACAAAGTGTTGTGACCTGCCATTTTGTACCTCTTGCTAATTAGATATTATATCATAATATTGTGTTTGTTGTCATGATTTGTCGCCACCCGAGTTGGTTTTGTCCGTGGCGCAATCGTGTTTTTATTTTTTTCGAAAAGTCTGTGAGGAAAATGAATGGGGAATCCACTTCTGGAACAGGGCCGGTGATGTCACTGCATGCGCAGGTCTATAGACCTCTGCACCAATAGTTTTCCTATATGATATATATTGTTTTAAAAAATAAACGTCACACATTTTTCCACTGAATACGTCAGGCCTTGTGGATGAATTTGGAGGTCTGGTTCCAAAAATGAAACAGTATTTTAATGTGTAATTATATTATCCATTATATTTACATTGGAGTGAATGAGCCCCGCTTGGAAAGTGTCAAATATACAATATGGTTGCCTCACGGCAGATTGTCTATTGTCACTGGTTGAGTCCTTGGCGTTTGCCTGCATTGCACGTCTTGTGTGTGGGTACACCTTTTCGGCTTTTGTTGATAGATACAGGGGTGTAGTGGAGGGGGGACGCGGGGGACGGCGTCCCCTCACTTCTCACATCTAAAATATCTAACATCTAACCCAAAAGTAGGCCTATGTTTTTTGTCTTAATTGTCATTTACTTTTATGGATACAATTAGGCACTGTAAACAAGCAAATGCGCAGGCAAATGCAAGTGTGCATGCACGTGTCTTAAAGGGGAATTCCACTCATTTTCAATATTTTACCATGTCATTAATATACCTTAGAGATGTTGTGTGGACATGATAAAAAAGTTCCCCCATTCTGTGTTTCCTAGAAATGGAGGTCTGAAAAAAATCATTAGCATGGTGAAATACATCTTGATGACATCAAGATGTGTTTCACCATGTTAATGAGTTTCCATGTGAACCAAATTTGGTTCACATTTGTACCCTCTCAGAAAAAAAAAATAAAATGGGTGGAATTGCCCTTTAAGAGGCGTCCCCCCACTTCTAAAAGTACCACTACAACACTGGATAGATACAAGTGAAGATTGACACGAAAGATGGAGATATAATAAACAGCGGGAGCAGAGGTTGTCATGAACGGGACTTAAACACGCGGCACACTGTCAGGCCAGAACCATGTGACATGAAGCTGAACCACAAGGCCAGTGGGTGTCCCAGAGTGTATTTTGACCCTCTCAGAAGTTGACCGGGGTCTCCCAAGAGACAATATTGGTTCCCTCCTTTTTTTTCTTTTTCTACACCAAATCAGTATAAGCTTATTTTGGGCCAAACAGGGTCGGATTGACCATTGGGCGTACGGGGAGGTCTCCCGGTGGGCCACGACCCGTAGGGGGCTGGTGGTGTCACGGTATGGTTAAAAGCACTGGCTTTCAACCTTTTTTGATAGGGCCTACTATATATTCATTCAGAATTTTGAGTCCACGGACCACCATTTGATAACATTTTAGCCCCAACAGACCACCAAAACTAGAGATTTATTTAGCTTTTTGGTCCACAATTCCAGGCTGGATTTGAGAAACAAAACATAGATCAAAATGACCATTAATCTTCTATATTTTGTAATTTTGCCCAATTTAGATTAATATTTTAACTCTTGAGAGTGTTAACATGAAAGCAAATGGCCCCTTGCAGGTCCATTTTTTTACGCTCTCAAAGAGTTACGTCTGGTTAACCAAACTATTTTTTTTTTTTTTGCACAGTCCACCACTGGGGCCAAATTATATAATTCAGCTACAGTACATTGCTGTTAATTTGGTTACATTATAGTTCTCCATAATGTAACCAATTGTTACTGTAACTCTACAGTACTACAGCATGATGAGTGTCTCTCTCTGTCCCTGTTGTGTGGTGTTAGGTGAGGAAAGCCAGGCTTGTGATATTTTGATTTGCACTGGGAGTCGAGCCCACATGTAAGCCCACATTCTCAGTGTTGATTAAACATTTAAACCACGGAAACCTCAGTGTAGCTATTCCTGCTATATAAAGAGTACAGAAAACAGATCAGGAAAACCAAAGGTGTATATAGACCCCTGGAGTGTGCCAGTCAACACAGTTTATAGGCTTTAAGTGCTTAATTTAATTTCATTTAATTAAAAAAAAAAAGAAAAAAAAAACAGGTGACACTGCGTATAAATTATCAATGAGGATTATACCGGTGCATGTTTAAAATGCATCCAGTCGCCATGCACACTCTAAATAAGCACTTTGGATAAAAGGCTGCACCAAATGGTGAGGATATACAGTGTTAAAAGCTTCGTATAGATCATTTTAACAATTCCAGCAACCCCCCCATATGCACTGCTAAAAGGCATGGCCATTAATATTCGCTGCCGCCGTAATTTGTTTCTGCAAACAACACCTCTTTAGGGTGTGATTCATGCTCCATATTAGCCAGGAGAGGATCACGCTCAAATCACAGGAGATGCCTATCTGTTTTCAGCAGGGGCGGATGTAGGCATGGGCATAGGGGGGGAATGCCCCCCTAAATGCCCAGTCTGCCCCACCAAACCCGATGGCATGCAAAACAACCAGGATATTTCAAATTAAAGTGCTTATATTCAAAATTATTTGAAACACTACCACTGCTACTAACTAACTACAGCTGTGGCACCACTAAACCAACAGCATTTCATCATTGAAAACAGAAAACTCTCTGAGTCAGACCTTTAGCTTTATGCATGCTGCGTGTCTGTTGCAACTTCAACAACAACTGATGTTATTATTGATGCTTAATTGCCTAATAAAAGTCCTGTAACCGAAAATGGTATGGGTGCGGCTTCATCGCCCGTGGCCGAAGCGCCCAATACCCCCCCCCCCCCCATTGCGAAATGTTACATCCGCCCCCTGGTTTTCAGCTAGGGCTGCAGTCCGTCTAGATCTCCTGTCCGCTGTCCAAACGCTAACTAATGAAACAGTAAATCCCTCCAACAGCTGCTGTGACTAATTCGTCTCCAGCGAAACGTTGGTCACCTATGATCAATAGTCCTCTTGTTTCCAAGCAGTGCATCTCCGGGAACATGTTGGTGTCCTCAGCGTGTACAACGTAACAGGGTTTCACCGAAGGATAATGGGTGCAATGCTCAATCGCTGTGGTGTAGCAGGTATGGTGTAAGTCTTCTCATTGGCTGCATGGCAGCAAATCAGGACTGGGGCCTTGGGTTAGGCCGAAAGCCTATACCACCAGCCCTGGGCCTGAGCTTACCAAATAATTACCCAGAATAATTAAAACCTGCAAGTCAAAAGGTCCAGAAATCACCTGACCCACCCCAATTAAAAATGTTACTGTACTCCCCGGCTTTGTTCATCATGAGTTGAAGCTCTTGATGACTGCTTTTAATTATTATGGATAATTATTTGGTAGGCCCAGGCCCAGGCCTGGTGGTATAGGCTTTTGGGCCTACCTCAAGGCCCCAGACCTGATTCGCTGCCATGCAGCCAATGAGCACGGCCCCAAACCTGATTTGCTGCCATGCAGCCAATGAGAGGACTTACACCATACCTGGCTACACCACAGCGATTGGGAATTGCACCCAATGTTATTTGAGTACAACGGTTAGCAGCAGCGATGATGAGTGTATTTGGTCCACTTGTCCTGTGCCGTTCTTTCTTTGACCTTTGGTTAATGTTGTTGGTACGGAGTGAGTGCTGTAAACACATAGTACATATTTTATCAAGGCAGTCTAATGCAGAGATTTTATCTGATGGAGTCTAATCTGGAACACATTATTGTCTGGCATTGCATTGGGAAGAAATCACTCATGGCTCACTCAACTGTCACTGGACAGTAACAAAAATACAGCAATTTCCCATAATACAGCAATTTCCCATAAAACAACTGTAAACAAAAGGATTAATGAAAGCACAGACGGTTTATACTTTGTTTAGTCGTGTTAGCTGCCAAGGTTAATGATAATGTGTTGATATTATTGAGCTGTGAAAAATGGAAAGATAGCAATATTATAATGCATGACTGTATAAGCTCAAGAAACATGTGAACATCAGTAGAAATTTATTGCAATTTTATTATGCATAGTTGGGCATTGAAGCGGAAATTGATGTCCAAACAAATGATTTAGTATTCTCTGTGTGTGTGTGTGTGTGTGTGTGTGTGTGTGTGTGTGTTGTGTGTGTGTGTGTGTGTGTGTGTGTGTGTGTGTGTGTGTGTGTGTGTGTGTGTGTGCGTGTGCGCGTGCGTGTGCGTGTGCGCATGTGCACCACAACTCAGATGCAATTGGCATTCATGCAGTGACAAAAAGTTGTTGGAAAATAAAGAGGGCAAAGTAATATCATTTTGCTCATATTGCAGTACATTCTTCCTGTACCAAGTAATATAATTGGAGTAAATGCAGTAATGCCATTACAGTTACAATTTGCATATTGGTACTTTCAGGTGAAAAGGTGATTTGCGTCTTGTTTACTACCATTCCATGACAGTTGTTGGTCAGTACCCAGCTAGGCAGACTGAGATCAGGTTGCAGTGTTGAACGGGCACATTTGCATCTGTGTGTATCCAAATGAACAACAATAAAATAAAGACCATCGCTGTAAGACACATCCTCAGGATCTTCTGGCCAAACCGTGTTCAACAACTCACCAAAGAAACAACAAACCATAGAGATACAGCTCATAAGGACAAAGTGTCCAGAGTTGAATATTATGTTACAATATTACTGTCTGAGCATGTGTAATATATTAATATTACTATTACATATTACTTTAATAAAAAAAACTTTTTACAAAATATATAATGAAATATTTAGTACCACTATATTGCGTAGACCAGTGGCATACCTACAATAAAGCAAGCGCACTTGCGTTGGCCAAATCCATATGATATCAACTTGAAAAAACATCACTCCTGAATAAATAATTTGATGACAAATGATAGAAAATAAGTAATTATTTAACTTCTGCAGTTGTCAATATAATTTCACAAGAATATGTTCAATGAGACAGATTGACAGAAAGTAATATTGAAAGTAATGCAGTAATGCAGAAAGAAAAGTATAATATATTAGATTGTTTTAGTTAATTAATATATTTATATTACAATACTGCATTTTGGTAATATATTTTGTAATATATTACGTAGTGCACATGTCCCAACACTGTTAACAGCAACATAGCAGAATCAGAATCAGAATCAGAATCAGAAGCTTTATTGTAAGTAAACATGGAACGATGGCAGGACCGACATGGAGGCACATCCTCACCCGTCAGTATATGAAGACAAAGTGCTAATATGATTATAGCCTCAGAGTAAACAGCCTCACTCTCCTGCGCTGGGGGAAATTCTGCAGCTGAACCAGTGCTCTGTCGTTTCCGCGGTAACACAACTGCATACGTGATACTGGGTGTGATATAACAACCCAGAATCAGAATAAATAATGTTCTTCCTTGGCCTCTAGTGGGAGTGTACAATGTGAGGTTTTCTCGGATGCTGCATTAAAGAAAAATGGGGCAGAGTTTCTTCCTTGGGGCCTCCAGGGAGCCTGCCCTGGCCTGCGTGCAAAGTTGTTGATCGGTCCAGCTGAGCACAGGGGCGGATGTAAAATTTCCCACGAGGGGGGGGGGTGGTTGGGGGGCAGGAGAAAATGGTATGGGGGCGGATTCATCGCCCGTGGCGCTTCGCGCCACGGGCGATATAGCCGCCCCCATACCATTTTCAGTTACAGGACTTTTATTAGTCAAGTAAAGCATCAATAATAACACCGGTTGTTGTTGAAGTTGCAACAGACACGCAGCATGCATAAAGCTAAAGGTCTGACTCAGACTAAACCAACAGATGCTGTTGGTTTACTAACTAACTGTAGTTAGTTAGTAGTAGTAGTGTTTCAAATACTTTTAAAAAATATAAGCACTGATATATCTTCGGCTGTTTTACATGCCATCATGTTTGGTGTAGAGATCGACCGATCAGACTTTTGGCCGATGTTTCCGTTCACCGATTAGTGGAACATCAAAAAGGCCGGTAGCCAATATCAGCCGATACGATTATTATTTACTTTAATAGAATAAAAGTGCGGAAGCAGCAAAAGTGTTTCAGTTTCCCCTCCATCACATGCATCTTTTTTAATTCAAGTACAGGCACAGAGCTTCAGACATAAAAGAAAAAAGAAAATACATTTTGGATAATTTGGAGAGTCAGAGACACACAGCTATACATCTCCTTACCACCACAATCTACCCCCCATGCCCATGCCTAAATCCGCCCCTGGCTGAGCAGAGATTTGTTTACAGATAGACCGAGCAAATCCCTCGCCTTCGGCGACCCGGACCGTGGCAGGAGAGAAAGAAATGTGGTTAGACCAGAGTTGCCAATCTATCTGTTTATTGTTTGTTGCCCTCATAGACTATGCAGTCTTTGAGCAGTATTCTGCTTTTGCTAGTCATCCCCAGTGTTCCTCGTGTAAGATTAATAATGTAGTTGCTTTGACGTGAATTAACCCATTGCTAGGATCTACTTTGACACTAGAATCTAGTTTCTGACGCTAGAATCGAGTTTTTCTGAAAAATCTGTGTTCCTGTGTCAGTGATGCTAACGTATTTCAAGCCAAGGACCACCAGAGTTAATTATCCATATTTGGCTGCGGACCCCTATCTGAAAACATGTCGTTCTAGGGATCCCCCAGAAGCAAAAAATTGAGTTAAAAATGTTTGCTTCCAAAATAACGTATTCAGAGAGATTTGCACCACATTTTCACATTTTTTTCAAAAATAGCAGAACTACAAGCTCATATCGCGCCACTCGGTGGCACGATATGAGCTTGTAGATCTGCTATTTTTCAACAGATAAAACACCAAAAGTACACAAAGGTATCTGGCATGTTTTTTTTTTGCCCTGTTCCGGTTCGGTGAACAACCGAGATGTAACTGCCGCCGTGCTGCATTCTATCTATCTATCTTAACAGCCAAAGCTTTGGGATGGATAATCATTCACCTCCTCCTGACTGACTGAGTGGATTTAACGTCTTCTTGTGGTCGATAGCTAGAGACCCTCTCATCGAATCGCATTTGCATTTTCATAGCCATGCACTTTTTAGTAGAACAAGTTGTTGAGGATATGATTGGTGTCAAGGTGTACCCTGATAAAAATCATTCCCAGCACCCAGCCAGGTACAGGGGCGGATTTAACATGTCCCATTTGGGGGGGCAAGAGAACATGTTGGAGGGGCAAGAAAAATGGTATGGGGGCGGCTTCATCGCCCGTGTCGCTTCGCGCCACGGGCGATGAAGCTGCACCCATACCATTTTCGGTTACAGGACTTTTATTAGGCAAGTAAAGCATCAATAATAACATCAGTTGTTGTTGAAGTTGCAACAGACACGCAGCATGCATAAAGCTAAAGGTCTGACTCAGAGAGTTTTCTGTTTTCAATGATGAAATGCTGTTGGTTTAGTGGTGACACAGCTGTAGTTAGTCAGTAGCAGTAGTAGTGTTTCACATCATTTTAAATATAAGCACTTTAATTTGAAATATCTTGGGTTGTTTTGCATGGCATCGTGTTTGGAGGGGCAGACTGGGTATTTAGGGGGGCATTGCCCCCCCATGCCCATGCCTAGATCCGCCCCTGGCCAGGTACAGTACATAATACTGGTGCTGCGCCAGACTTATTTTCACTCACCGCCATGAAAGGAATGAAAAAGACCATCAAGCTTTTACGGTTATGGTTCCCAGTTGATTGTAAACAATAAACACAGTGCAAACGCAGAATTAATAGAATTTTTACTGCAGTACTGCTCAACAAAGGAATACTTCAATGTATGTACTATGTAATGTATTACAGCCTTGCATATAGTAGTCATTCCTCCTTATAGTGAGGGAAATATCTGAAAATCTGTGAATAAATTCGTTACCAAGCAAACTCTTCACCAATGTGTTTCTAAAGGTGTCTAATAACATCTCCTAAAAAGTTGAAATTCAACTCCTGTGGGAAACCTAATAAAAAACTGCACAAAGTTGGTGTACCAATAGGCGATTTTCTAAAATTCGGAAATGTTTAATTTGGCCTTAAGTTACTTGTGAGGAGTCAAACTAGGGGTTTTTCATCATTCTGAGTTCATTTATAGCATTTGTTTTTCACTACAACCATTCCTTAGTGGAAAAACTGGCCCACACCTCATTACATTTACATAAACTTGTATTTTATTACAATTCGTTTAACATTAGTCAGAGCAAACAGTGATTCCATCCTGTGGAATGCTTTATGAGTCAATGTGTGAATATACATCCTCAACAGTGTTGGGCAGTAACTAATTATTGTAATATTATTACTTTTTCCAGCAAGTAAAGATATTATTCTGCCAAAATGTGTAATAAGTAATATGTTACTCTGTCAAAACATGTCTAGTTACTCTTACTCTCTTTTACTACTTTTGAGCTTGTTGTTGCATGTGAAAATAGAACAGATTTACAAGGTAGCAACAGATAATAACAGAGATCCATGGTAGTTAGTAGATCCTAACCCACCACACATGACCTACTCTACAAATTAACACAGTTTTCACTAAACGGATTGTGTTGTACATTTCTATTCCTTTGCGTGTGTGTGGGTGTGGGTGGGTAGGGAGGAAGTTAACATGTAATATTTAAAATCTAGTAATAAGTAAAGTAATAGTATTACTTTTTCTAAGGGGTCATAAGTAAAGTAAAGTAAAGTAAAGTAAAGTAAAGTAAAGTAAAGTAAAGTAAAGTAAAGTAAAGTAAAGTAAAGTAAAGTAAAGATATTACTCTCCTAAGTAATATTGCCCAACACTGATCCTCAATGCCTTAATCATGAATAGCATTCTTATATTATTATACTGTATATTCTTAATAGCAGGCAGTGTGGGAATATTACTTTACCTTGTTAATATATTACTTATTAATTATTACCTTCATTTTAAAGCAATATATTATATTACAATATTACTGTCTGAGCAAGTGTAATATATTAATATTACTATTACATATTACTTTAAAAAACTTATTACAAAATATATAATGAAATATTTAGTTCACTAATAACCAAATATTACGTAGACCAGCGGCATACCTACAATAAAGCAAGTGCACTTGGCTATCTGGCCAAATCCATATGAAATCAACTTGAAAAATGTCACTCCTGAATGAATAATTTGATGAAGAAAAGTAATTATTTAACTTCTCCAGTTGTCAATATAATTTCACAAGAACATTTTCAATGAGACAGTTTGACAGAAAGTAATGTTGAAAGTAATGCAGTAATGCAGAAAGAAAAGTATAATATAGTAGATTGTTTTAGTTAAGTATTTATATTACAAGTTACTGCATTTTGGTAATATATTATATAATATATTAAGTTACGTAGTGCACATGTCCCAACACTGATAGCAGGTAATGCCTTGACAGACTTCACAAGCTGAGATGCACTTGATGTCATTATTCCTGAAGCTGCATCGTTGACTGCTGCAATCTCCATGGCAATTGCAGCTTGCAAACTGGAGCAGCTCTTCAGGAGCCATTGGGAACTGGAACTGGCTAGAGTTGGAACTGGCTCATAACCATGAACACCAACTACCTATCCATGGTTACTGGGTCCAGGGACATGCTCTGTAGAAGGAGCCAGTTCAGAGTCTGTAGGTAGGCACGGAGCAAATAGAGTCTCCAGTGGTAGAGTCTCCAGTTTGTTCATCTCAGCCGCTGCCTTGTGTGAGAAGTTGCTGTATCGAACCTCACCCAGAGTAGTCCCTAGTATATGTAGAGGAAGATCGATGTACCAGTCTTAATCACTGTATATACTGTATGTCCCCTGCCCAAAACCTGAAGAAGAATGCACTTGAAGGTTTGTTTCATTCAATATAGAAAAAAAGCATTGATATAAATATTGGTATTATTACCTGTCAACCAGAGTTGTTTTTACCATGACCAGCGATAGCAGAGACCATATCCACAAGGTGTGACAGAAAACCAGGTAACCTCTCTGTTTTTCAGTGAGAGCTTCTCGAATCCAGGTGACATAAGAGCCATTTGATGTCGTGAAGAAGAGTGGGTGTTTGGTGCCCGGGCTATGCACTAACATTACAGTACGTCTGTGTCAACTGCCCGAACCAGAAAATATAATATATGCAATGCATGTCCAACTATGTGAAAATGCGTAAAACTAGTCAAAGCTCTTACTTTTAAGAGTCATAGCTAATAAAAGTATGTATGTTACTGACAAGGCAGACAATTGCTCTCACAACTAAATAGTCAGCATCAGTGTCACTTGGCTCCATAGTGATGTTAAGCTTCCAAAATGTTTAAGAGAGGAGGTGAATGAGATGACTGTTTTTCTGGCATTTGTTCAAGAAATTTTGGTGTTCAGTGTATGAGATCTGGTGGTTGATGGTGGATGGCTTCTCTATATGGTGAGAACAAGGTCGGACTTGGCAGGAGATTGCCAACAGTGACCTAAGCTACTTGCAGCATCTTGGCCAGAACTCTCATCATTGTGGTCTTTGATGGTTAACTTGCCAAAAGATCATGAACACATCCGCTATAGCAAGAAGTCATGCTATGATGTCCAGATTCAACCAGATCTGATACACTGGGCACCAAGAGCGAAGTTCTTGGACAACTGCCACAAAAAGAGTCAGCTCATTCACCTCCTCTCTTCAATATTTGGAAGCTTAACATCAACGTGGAGCCGACTGACAATGATGCCAACACTTTAATTGTGAGAGAGCCATTGTCTGCTGCTACAGGTGGCTCTTTGGAAAGGTGGAGCTTTGACTAGTTTTATATATTTTATTATTTTCGCATAGTTGGACATGCATTGCATATATATTTTCAGGTCCAGGCAGTTGACATATTGTAATGTTTGTGCACCATAGCCCAGGCACCAAACACCCACTCTTCATGACATCAAAGGGCTCTATGATGTCAGGAGGATTCGAGAAGCTCTCACTGAATGTCACGGGACTGAGTCTCGTGTTTTGTTTTGTTTTATATTTATTTGTTGTAATTGGTAATATAAATATATATATATGTTTATGTATAAGGAACATATTAGTATATATATTTATATGAGGTATGGTATTGTAATATAGATATGTATTTATATGGTACCTATAATTTACAGTATATATCTATATCTATATGAGGTATTATTATGGAATGTATATTTGTATTATATATATATATATAGAATATCATCTCTTTATGTATATATATACACATATACATAGTGCTAGTTGTAGTGAACTCCTGTCTAGATAACGCGTGTCCTGATTGGTGTTCTTTTGTCATCTCGCCAGCTACAGGTCCTATGAGTCATCAGCGGGGCTGGCTTGAGGACAGCGGGACTGATCACCCCTCTGTCCTCATTGGCCGTCGGTCGCAGCCAGCCCCTACATAGAGGACCTGTCAAGCTGTGGCAGGTTGGGGAACGACAACCGACAGTCCTTCCCCCCCCGCGGCACGACTAGTTTACTTGTTAGCATACCAGTGTTCAGTGTTAGCCTTTTGTTCTTTTGTTTGTTAATCTCCGTTTATTGTCTTTTGTTTTCTGTTATCTAAACCCCATCATCATTGTAAATATATCTCGAGCCTATTGCATTATAAAATATAAATGCCTCGCAATATTTATTATTATATAGAGAATATAAAATAAATATTTGGATTTATACTCTTGGTGTCCGTCTACCCTTATGTTCGGTCCAATAACCCCTAGACATATATGGGGCCGTAACACTGAAAAACAGAGATGCTAACTGGTTTTCTGTCAACCTTCACTGGGTGTGATATGGTCTCTGCTATCGTTGGTCATGGTAAAACAATTCTATTTGACAGGTACTCATACTAATATTTTGGGCTGGTACTGTGATCTTCCACTACATGTACCAAGTACTACTCTGGGTGAAGTTCGATACAGCAACTTCTCATGCAAGGCAACGGCTGGGATGATCAAACTGAGAATCTACCTCCAACAGAGAGTGCCTCAGCACAATATTCGCTCCGTGCCTACCTACAGACTTGTGACTGGCTCCTTCTACAGAGCATGTCTCCGGACCGGATGGACAGTTCCAGTTCCAACTCTGGACCCCATGGCTCCTGAAGAGCTGCTCCAGTTTGCAAGCTGCAATTGCCATGGAGAATGCAGCAGTCAACAATGCAGCTTCAGGAATAATGACGTCAAGTGCATCTCAGCTTGTGAAGTCTGTCAAGCATTACCTGCTATTAAGAATATATACATAACATAAGAATGCTATTCATGATGAAGGCATTGAGGATGAATATTCACACATTGACTCATAAAGCATTCCACACAGTGAAATCACTGTTTGCTCTGACCAATGTTAAACGAATTGTAAAAAACACAACTTTATGTAATATAATAAGGTGTGGGGCAGTTTTTCCACTAAGGAAAGGTTGTACTGTAAAACAAATGCTATAAATGAACTCAGAGTGATGAAAAACCCCTAGTTTGATCTCCTCACAAGTAACTTTAGGCCAAATTAAACATTTCCGAATTTTTAGAAAATCGCCTATTGGTACACCAACTTTGTGCAGTTTTTTATTAGGTTTCCCACAGGAGTTGAATTTCAACTTTTTAGGAGATGTTATTAGACACCTTAGAAACACATTGGTGAAGAGTTTCTTTGGTAACGAATTTATTCACAGATATGCCAAATATCTGATAAAATTCCCTTACTATTATTCTTTTTGTAAATTGAAAATGTACGTTGGCTCCCCTCACATTAAGACACAGTTGTCTAGAGGTTCTTAACCAGTGGTCCAAGGACCACCAGTGGTCCTTCAGAGCAGCGGTTTTCAACAGGCTGAGAGGGTTCCAGTTGGTCCCCCAGCTAAGTTGGTTAACCAGATGTAACTCTTGAGAACTTTCATTTTTACACTCTCAAGAGTTAAAATATTCATCATGTGAATTAGCCCAAGTCTACACAACTAGAGGATGTAGAGCATTAATGTCATTTTGATCTGTATGTTTTGCCTGTTTTCCCAATCCCGCCTAGTATTGTGGACAAAAGCAAAAGAAATCTTTAGTTTTGGGGTTTGTGGGGCTAAAATGTCCTCAAATGGTGGTCCGTGGCTCAAATGCTGAATAAATGGTGGGCCCTGGGATGAAAAAGGTTGAAAACCCCTGCTTCAGAGTGTTTCAGGTGTCGTCCCCCCCCCACCACCCCCCGGTAGCGAAAACATGCAGAAACGGATTTGGTGAAACTCGTTTGTGAAACTGTAAAACAAAACATATCATTATACTCCTAATAGTGCATTGTTTAGAGAATGTACAATTGCTACTTTGATGGGCATTATCGCTCCTATAGTACTGCTGCTGCTGCTGCATCAAAACAGCATGTAGTACAACGTGGACAGTACGGTATCTCATTGCGAATGCAGTGACCGGGATTACTATGCAAGACAGGCAGAAATGCCTGTCTGTCTGTCTGTCTGTCTGTCTGTCTGTCTGTCTGTCTGTCTGTCTGTCTGTCTGTCTGTCTGTCTGTCTGTCTGTCTGTCTGTCTGTCTGTCTGTCTGTCTGTCTGTGTCACATACTTATTTCTGACCCAAATATGCATGGAAAACTATCATATGGAAAGCACACAGGTGAGACGCGCATCGTTTGCTTGTCTAATGACGATAAAATACACAATGTTATACTATTTTATGAGAGGCTACATCTCATCAAACGGAGGTCTGTGGCTCAATAAAAGCCACGTAAATAATGGTCCTTGTCCTTGATATGAAAAGGGTTGATGATAAGCACTCTTCTATTCCACTCAAGGAGTGCCGTGCGTGCCTTGTGCTTGCCCATAGTCTGTTTTTATGGGTCTGGAACAGGTTATGATGAGGAGTATATTATGGAGTGTTAAGAGCCCAAATATTATATCTATTACGTAAATAAAAACATGTAGCAATATGTAGAATAAATAAATAACATGACAAAAAATAAACCAAAGAAAAGTGTGAGAAAAATATATATCACACATTTATGAGGTAAAGAAATGGGATATAAGTCATTTTTTGTTACTGTTATATTTTATTACGCTTACATTAATTCCCAAATACATTTATTTCCCCTTTTATTTTTCTATTTATTTACACATATATTTCCTGCAATATTTCTTTGATGCTCTTTTAAACGTCTCCTGTATTTCTGTCCCACATATTTATTTATGCTTCTATTTATGTCTGCATTTGCTTTCTCTTTATATTTTTGCCTGTATTTCCTTGCGTGTGAGTATGCTAATTTAGTGGGCTGTCCGGGGCGGGGCCAGTCAGTCTTGCTCATTAATATACTGGATATTTGCATTTGCAGCTAAGCTACTAGGCTACTCGGCCTCGCTAGTCGCCTAGTCGGTCTCGCAGGCGGCGAGGCAGCGTCCCCCGGA
>CM076979.1:50927589-50930089 GCA_039105355.1 Benthosema pterotum
TGCTCACCCCTCCTATATTCTAAAAGTTTACTTTTTTTCTCCCCTTAAAAACAAATCACGAGTCACAAGGTTGTGAGATTGTCACCATATTGTCTATTTTCAAAAATAGCCACTCTGCGTACTGTACTGTAGGGTTCATGTTGTTTAAAGGGGAGCTCCATTTGGTTTCATTTTACGCTCTCGAGAGTTAAAGATCTAAGAGTCAATTTGGCGACTCACATAATTTACCTGAAATCCTCTCAAGGACCACTGGCGGCCCCCAGACCACTGGTTGAAAACCACTGGTCTAAACAACCACTCATAAATATTTTTCTTATTTTCCCAACCACCCTCGTTCTCACGGCTTCCCACTGCCCACCTCATTGTTATTAATATAAGTGCTGGACCTCAAGAGCCCTATGGAGGGTAGTGAGATTACTATGTTGGTTAGTGAGATTACTATGTAAGCCAGGCAGAACTGTCCATATTTGGGGAAGCCTGACCCAAATATGAAAAACTCCATGTATGTGCAAATAGTCATATAACATAATATATATAAAATAATATATGTGTTGTGTGTGTGTGTGTGTGTGTGTGTGTGTGTGTGTGTGTGTGTGTGTATATATATATATACTGTATACTGTATATAGCATAAATGATGTAATGCCATATATTTTATTTTGTTCATTACTTAATGTAAATCGCTCTGCATTTAGAGTGTCTTCTAAATGCCTAAATTGTAAAAGTAGTGCAGTATGCTAAGGCCCAAGAGGTAACTGGGTAACATGAAGCCTCATGATCCTTTGTATTGGAGATCCACTATAGGGTCATTGGGTAGCATATAGTGCTCTTTGCAAGGGCACCTTGACAGCGGTTGTAGATGAAAATAATCAGATAAATGTCATACAAATTGGATGTAATGCATAGTAATTAAATTGGAATCCTCAGATTTAGCAATGCAATCTAATTACCCGAGTTTGACATAGTGTTTGTTCTCTATATCCTTGAGAATGTAAGCTAATATAGTTGAAAGAGACCTTATTGTGTTCTACCTACTGTATATTAAACACCATGCTGTTATTGTGATTACCCGCGCACAATATGGTTGCATGTTCCGCCATGTCCTTTTTAGTTCATTCCCACCTTACTATATACAGTGGTTTTCAACCTTTTTGATAGCAAGGCCCACTATTTATTCAATATTTGAGCCGTGGACCACCATTTAATGACATTTTATCCCCACAGACCCCAAAACTAAAGCTTTCTTTTGTTTTTGTCCACAATTCCATCCTGGATTTCGAAAACAAAACAGGGAAACATACAGATCAAAATGACCATTTCATCTACATTCTAATCTCTATAGTTGTGTAGATTTGGGCTAATTAAATTGAGATGATGAATAGTTTAACTCTGGAGAGTGTAAATATGAAACGAAATGGAATTTGGTTTCATTTTACTCTCTCAAAGAGTTACATCTGGCTAACCATCTCAGAATCCTGTCTCCCTTTGACGTATTGACTCCACTTCACTCATACAGTAATTCACCATCGTTCCTCTTGGTCAATCCCATCTCGGATCAGGATGACTATCTTTGGACAGCAAAGACGTCAAAGCAACCGTCAAACAACTGCAAAATATGAATGAATGCACTTTCAATTACATGTGTAATCAAACTCAACAGTCAGCGGGTCCAATCCAGTGTCATCCAATATGTTATCTGTCATTATCTTGAGTGTAGGAGAAGGATGGGGGAACAGGCGCGGATACAACATGTCCCATTTTGGGGGGGCAAGAGAACCTGTTGGAGAGGCAAGAGAAAATGGTATGGGGGCGCCCGGAAGTCGCCCCCATACCATTTTCATAATTTCGGTTACAGGACTTTTATTAGTCAAGTAAAAGCATAAAAAATAACATCAGTTGTTGTTGAAGTTGCAGCAGACACGCAGCATGCATAAAGCTAAAGGTCTGACGCCAGAGAGTTTCCTGTTTTCACTGATGAAATGCTGTTGGTTTAGTGGTGCCAAAATTGTAGTTAGTTAGCAGTAGCAGTGTTTTGAATTATTTTAAATATAAGCACTTTAATTTGAAATATCTTGGGTTGTTTTGCATGGCATCGTGTTTGCTCCCCCCCCCCATGCCCATGCCTAGATCCGCCCCTGATGGGGAAGAGTGTCTACTCAGCATACAGGCCTATCACAGGCTTTCGTTCTGCGCTGTTGGTGAGATTACAGTACACACTCTGAGGCGCCCTGAGGATTAGGATAGCGAGAGACAATTAGTTTGAGGATATGGAGAGTGCAGGGCAGGGAAAAGGCTTGATTATTTACCAGGACGTGGACAATCACACCCACAGCACGGGGGGTGTGATGATTGCACCATTGTATGTGTACCCATTGTATGCTTTGTATGTATGTAGTATGTATGTATGACACGTATAGGAAGGGACGTAATTTGCCCACGTGCATCCTGAAAAACATTCTCAGAAATATATATCGTGGAAGCCCGTGTGCGCACACACAAA
>CM076979.1:50932589-51042589 GCA_039105355.1 Benthosema pterotum
GGCTTTAGCCAGGCTAGTGTTGTGGAGAGAGGAGTGAACCTTCCATAAATTCATGTTGGTGTTAATTGTAACCATGGGTGTACAGTAACTAGTAACTATGGTATTACTTTTTCTCTGTAACGAGTAATATAACAAGATTACATCCTACAAAGCAGTAAGAATATTACTTCTACTAATTTTTCTTCTACTAGTTACTTCGGTCATGCTGCTGCTTTCAATGCCACTTCACTTTGACCTAAAACAGTGTGATGAACAAAACTGTTATTACAGTCAGACGTACAAAGACAGCTAGTATCACAGTTGCAACATTGAAACAAAGAAAGATCTTGTGTAATATGTTACTTATTACTCTGGATTCCAAGTAATAAATAATGTAATGTTATTGCTCTTCTAAAGGGGTAATAAGTAATTTATTACCCTCCTAAGTAAAATTGCCCAACACTGATTATAACTTACTATATGTGTGGGTAGATAATTTGTCAGCATTGATTATTTCTGGGCACTTTCCTTATAACAGTGACTCAACCTGGCAATCCGCTACAGTTTCCCCTGAGATTGTAAACACGCTTTGACATGAACACGCCATCATGTCACCAACCAGGTCATTTACGGGATTGATTCTCAACTCGTGAAGCTTGTAGCGTGTGACATGTCAAACTAGGTGTTTTTTTATGAATGTATTCCAAGCAATAGTTTTGCACTAAAAACATTCCTTGGGCTAAACGGCTGTCCTCACAAATGTGCTGAGCACAGCAGACCAGAATATATCTAGTCTGGTACACTCCAAGTTCTTAGTTTCACTCAGACTGTGCGCCACCAATTAATGTTGTGGTACAACGTCTGCTGGCCAGGGAGAGTTCCAGCCTGGCTCTGGACCGTATGCTATCTGCTTACAGTACTGTACATGGCTGTAATGTTCTGTTCTCTCAGGAAAGGAATGGATGTTTGTTATAGAGAATTCAGCACTTAGGGGTGTGTTGTGTGTGTGTGTGTGTGTGTGTGTGGGTGTGTGTGTGTGTGTGTGTGTGTGTGTGTGTGTGTGGTGTGTGTGTGTGTGTGTGTGTGTGTGGTGTGTGTGTGTGTGTGTGTGTGTGTGTGGTGTGTGTGTGTGCGTGCGCGGCGCGCGCGCTCGCTCGCTCGTGCATACATGCATTTGTGAAAGTAAAATCCAGCAAGCCATTTCTAATGATTATCCAGAACCGAGTTTCATATGTAGCAACACGTTCAGCCTACAATCCCAGACCTCCCTTTCCCAGCCAGGACCCATTAGTCACTAATATGGATATGCAGATATAATGCCTGAGCCGTCTCGATTGGCACGTAAGAGAGAGACCAGTATCCATATCCCATGTGGTTTTCAACCGGTGGTCTGGGGACCACCAGTGGTCCTTGAGACGTTCCAGGCTAAATGATGGACAGTTGGTTAGCCAGTTGTAACTCTTTGAGAGCGTAAACATGAAACTAAATGGACCCTTGTGGGTCCATTTGGTTTCATTTTTACACTCAAGGGTTAAAAATCATCTGAACTGAATTAGTCCAAGAAATGTAGAAGATTAATGGTCATTTTGGTCTTCATGTTTGGCCTGTTTTGTATGGGACCAGTGATATTTAGGACAGAACAAATGCACCCATTTAAGGGAAGAAGCAAGATGATCATTATTCCGTTCCTCAAACAAGAGAGGAATGTGTTTCATAAAAAACTTTAGTCAACCACCTTGAGCTATAAATAATGAATCAAAACTTTTTTTTCCATTTTCTAGGCCAAATATTTTGGTGCATGCCTTATTTTGGTGTGGAATTTTGTCCACGCATTATTCATTTCTGTCCAATTTATTGGACTTGCGCGAAGGCATGAATTTTCACAGCAGCGAGAATGATAAGAACCTTCCAACTTCCAAGACACACAATAGAGCTACTGCACTGAAAGGTCAGTCTGATACCAGAACAAAGTGTACAGAGCTAAAGCCTGATTACACTCACAATACACACCAATTTACAGTTTGCCGTGTTTTGGAGTAACGTGTTTGGCCCCCGATGTGACCATTGTCGGACACCTGGATGGTGTTTGTGGCATATTGGTGTGTTTTGTAACATCTTTCCCAGTTGGGGGGGGGGGGGGGGGGGCAGGCGAAAATGGCATGAGGGCAGCTTCATCAATGAAGCAAGAATGAAGCATGTAAAGCATGAATAATAACATCAGTTGTTGTTGTTGAAGTACCATACTATTTAAATTTAAATTCTTTAGTTCTGTGACCGACAAGATTTATATCTTGTACAGGATTTATATCTTGTACAAGTAAAGCATGAATAATAACATCAGTTGTTGTTGAAGTTACAACAAGCACACCGCATGCATAAAGCTAAAGGTCTGACTCGGAGAGTTTTCTTTTTTGAATGACGAAATGGTGCAGAGATCGTGAGCGGAGCGCGAGCGGAGCGCGTGGATTTTAAGTGAGCGCTGAGCGCGTTTTCAAATGGGTCGGAGCGCGCTCTGGAGCGAGAATTATCCTCCGCTCCAGGCCGCTCCAAGCCGTTCAGTCCAGACAACGGCACACGTGTTCAGTAGCACAGCATAAACGTGTGGTTGTGGTTCAGATGGCGACTATAGGCCTACAGTGCCAGCAACACGATCAAGACATTTAAAATCCTCTCCGAGGTGCGGGAGGAAGGAGGAGATGATGATCATGATGGAAATTGGAAAAAAGAAAAAGTAAGCTGACTGTCTTGCTGTCTATCTTGCCTTAGATGCGTCACCTCGCTATTTATTTTGAAGCACTGCACATCATAACGGCAACGTATTTGAGCGCAGCGACCCCCCCCCAATTATGTCCAATTCCCCCACAGTGTAACATCATCAATAACCTATTATCCCGTATAGCATTTTGGAAACGAAATAGCGCGGCATAAGATTAATTAGTTATTCGCCGCACCTGTCTGGGTTAATATAGACAGCAGTGTAACTGCACATATAACTCCTGTCTTAAATGTTTATGCTGTGAGGGGGGCAATAACCACGATGTGTTTCGACAAAGAAAAAGCAGCAGCCTTTTTTTTTTCCAGCCGTCAAATTTTGCTCCTGAGCGGGCGGGGCTGAGCGGAGCGAGGAGCGCGGAGCTGCCCAAATGAAAATGAGCGCGGAGCGGAGCTCCGCTCACGATCTCTGTAGTGGTGCCACAATTTTGATCTTCAATATTTGGGTTGTTTTGCATGCCATCATGTTTGGTGGGGCAGTCAAGGCATTTAGGGGTGCATTGCCCCACATGCCCATGCCTATAGATTCGGCCCTGCTTTGGACGGTGTTTGTGGCATGTTTGGTGTGTTTTGGAACAATGGTGCGCCAGAATAGCAGACAAGGCCCCCGGGCGATTCTGTTTGCAGAACTCAGACCAGTGTTCCTGCAAATTTGTTTGTGGATCCGACCGTGTTCATGTTTGAAGTCTATGCCTGGTTGCCAACCAGCCAACCAGGCCTTCTAGCAGGGGCGGATTGGCCATCTGGAGTACAAGGATTTTTTTCTGGTGGCCTGCGCCACCTAGTGGCCTGGACAGTTTTTTTTTTTGTTTGTTTCTTTTGAAAAGTCCAGGGCAGGCCAGGGCGCCAGGCCCAGGCCAGGCAAACTAGTGTTTCTATCATTCAAAAAAGAAAAGGTGTCCTACACCAGAGCCTTCAAGTAGGAGAGTTGCCATATTCCCGTTCACTCCTGTGCGCCAGGGGCTTGCGCTGCTGGAGGCAGTGTTGCCAACTGCCAAGATCCAAAATGCACTAGTGGCACTTCCAAAATGCACTAGAATGTGCTAGATGCTCGCCTGGAACATACAGATCAAAATGACCATTAATCTTCTACATTCTCTAGTTGTGTAGACTAAGTTGGGCTAATTCACATGATGAATATTTCAACTCTTGAGGGTGTAAAAATGAAACCAAATGGACCCGCAAGGGTCCATTTGGTTTCATTTTTACGCTCTCAAAGAGTTACATCTGGTTAACCAGCTGCCCCCCAGTGTGGCCTGGGAAAGGCAAAATTGTCCCGGTGGGAAAATATGTGCCAATCCGCCCCTGCCTTCTAGGTCATTTTTAACTTGTTTTTGTTTATAGATCTCTGTGGGTGGTTGGTACTGCCACAGCAATATCAGCTGTCATGTGGCCACTTTTCAGTTGTTTTGCATCGATGGTAATTCAACTTGTATTATTTGTTGGTGCCAGATGCGACATATGAATAATAACTAATGTTCCTGTTGTGTCGTCCCCGCGGTGAGTGGTGACATCTGAAGTCGATCTGTCTGTGAACGTAATGATGATGATACTGCTTTCAATTTTGTCCTTGGGCAAGACGCATAATCTTGTTTTAAATGGAGAACTGGCTCAGTGAGCAACATAGCTCTGTAGAACAGGAGTTTGCCAGGCATCGAATATCTAGTAGGTCTACAATTTCACAAAGCACCGCAGATGTTCTTCCCAGACATAATGGGGATTTGAGGCATTCGTGTTGATAGAAATATAGTACATAAAACCACTTTATATTCTGAGTTATGACTTAAAGCTGGATATAAGGAAGATCCATGTTACTGAACAATATAGAGCAGTTTTATTGTTTATTCTAAAGGGCACTAAGTCACTAAGTTATAAATCCCTTAACCCTTTGTGTCCTGAACGCGTTTTGGTGTTTTACTGTTGAAAATAGCAGATCAACAACTCATGTCGCGCCCCGAGTGGGCGACATGAGCTTGTTGTTCTGCTATTTTTGAAAAATTGTGAAAATGTGCTGCAAATCTCTGAATATGTTATTTTGGAAGCAAACATTTTTAACTCAAATTTTTGCATCTGGGGGATCCCTAGAGCAACATGTTTCAGATGGTGGGTTCTGCAGCCAATATGGATAATTTGGTGGTCCTTGGCTTGGCCTTGGACACAGAACACAGATTTTTCAGAAAAAACTAGAATTAGTGTCAGAGACTATAGAATCTAGTGTCAAAAACTCGATTCTAGCATCAGAAACTAAATTCTAGTGTCAAAAGTAGATCTAGCATCAGAAACTATAATTTAGTGTCAATAACTAGAATCTAGTGTCAGAAACTACTGTAGAATCTAGTGTCAAAAGCTAGAATCTTGCTGCAGCTATAATCTGGTGTCAGGAACTACTGTATAATCTGGTGTCAGGAACTACTGTATAATCTGGTGTAAGGAACTACTGTATAATCTGGTGTAAGGAACTACTGTATAATCTGGTGTCAGAAACTCCAATCGAGGGTCACGACACAATGGGTTAAGTAATATATTGGTCAAACTGTTAGTGACGGTTTAATATTTGCTTGTAAAACTGTTCTTTTTAAATGCAACACCAAGCTCATTTGTAATACGTAACAATGCGTGATCTGATGGAGTTACATATTTTGACAGAATAATAATCATAACAGAAGAAAGTCACCTAGTGCACCTTTAAAAAAATCTTCTGTTTTGTGTCAGTGGGTAAATCAGACAACAACCCTCAACTTTTCATATACGCCTTTACCACTTGTTACAAATAAATGAAAGAAACACACTTGCAAGAATCTTTAGTTACAGTCATTAATTGTTTCAGCTCTGCGGTCGATTTGGATACACATCCAGGTATTTCGAAGTTCCGAGGGTTATGGTCTCATTTACCACTGTTTTTAAGCCAATCGCAATCCAGTATTTGATCATGGGACTCGAACAAGTGGTAGAATGCACACTTTCTGTCAATTTATCCAGGATGAAATACAAATAATCTAATAATCCAAGCTACTGTACATCATCAACATACTGGGGATCAAACGTACTGTAGGTACTGTACTGCCCCTAGAAGGAGGCCCTTCTGGCTGGACAGAACCGTGTCCACAATGTGTCACATGTTCAAATTCCATCCTTTTCAGATCAAAGTAAGCTTTGAAGTTAACATGCATGTAAGCTTTGAAGCTACAGCATAACATGCAGAGAGAGAGAAACTGAGAAACTGGCTGAGAAATCCCAAGACGTACCGAAGCACTCGTGCAGATCGATGGTTTGTGAACTTGGCAGATTTGCAGTTAAATTAAAAAGAAAAATCCGAGGCTATATTTTGCAATAATCAATCAGAAGCAGTACCTTGCAGTACCTTTCTTTCATTTAGGCAACATTTGATAACATGATTGGTGCATATTCACTAAGAGTTTTATCTGACTTTATAACCACATGAACCCTAACATCAGCATAGTCATAGCAGACGAACCTTGTAGAAAAAAGGATCACATAGATCAGGGGTTTTCAACAGGTGGTCCGGGGACCACCAGTGGTGTTTGAGAGGGTTCCAGGTGGTCCCCAGGCTAAATGATGGAAAGTTGGTTAACCAGATGTAACTCTTGAGAATGTAAAAATGAAACCAAATGGACCCTTGCGGGTCCATTTGGTTTCATTTTTACACTCTCAAGAGTTAAAATATTCATCTGAATTAGTACTATTTAATTAAGAAGTCTACACTGTTTTGTTTGCCAAATCCAGCCTGGAATTGTGAACAAAAACAAAAGAATTCTTTAATTTTAGGTATTTGGTGTGAAAATGTAATCAAATGGTGGTCCCTGGAGTCAAACTGGTTGAAAACCCCTGACATAGATTGTAGGTCACCTTTTTTCTACGGAGTGGTATAAATATAGACCATCTTGGGGTCAATGAAGTATACAGTATCTAAGGGTTTATAAGAAACATGACACACGGTGTGGATGAGTGGCAGCTGTGGTTGATTTCATCCAGAGCCATGTGTTGTACATCTGTTCCCATATCTACACTCAGCTCCCTGTCTGTCTCATAATGATATTAGGCATAGAGACTGGTCACTGGTGACCAGTGTTGGGCAGTAACTAATTTTAGATTACATATTACTGTAATATTATTACTTTTGCTCCAAAAAGTAAAGTAATGAGATTACTCTGCAAAAATGGGTAATAAGTAACGCATTATTTTGCAAGTAACGCCAAGTTACTTGCAAAGTAAGTAAGTTACCTTTTTTATAATGAGCTTGTTATTGCATGCAAAAATAGAACAGATTTACAAGCTATCGATAGGTACTGTAACAACAGGGATGTGCACTAGATTGTAGATCCAGTCCACATGCTGCATCTTCCGCACAGTAATGTAAAATACAAATCGCTTGCTGCTTTATTTTGTATTTTATTTTTAAAAAGACCTCAACTGGGTTTGAAAACAATTGAGAAAAAGTTTAAAAAGTCAAAGAGACCTTTGTTTGGCTTTGTTTTCAGGTGCAGTTTGTGGGATTGGAGACTATTATTATTCCAATAAATTGGATTCAGTTCTAAAAGAGCTCGCTAAACAGATTATGTTGTACATCTCTATTTTTACTCCATAAGGTGGGAGTTGAGAACTTGGGAAAGTAATAACGTAATATGTAATATATTACTCTTCAATTCCAGTAATAAGTAAAGTAATGATATTACTTTGTCTAAGCGGTAAAGAGTAAAGTAAAGAAGTTACTTTCCTAAGTAATATTGACCAACACTGCTGGTGACAGATGAAAGGAAAAGCAACATGTCTTGGTAAGACCCCCCCCCCCCATGCCATTCTTCCAGCCCAGCATAAGTGGGACTTGCTACATCCGGCCCTGATAAACATAGGTAGGCCTATACTGCATATCTGTGGCAAATGTATAAGTAGTGTAGATTGCCCCTTAAAGCAGTGATTTTCAACCAGTGGTCCGGGGACCACCAGTGGTCCTTGAGAGGGTTCCAGGTGGACCCCAGCTAGGTTGGTTAACCAGATGAAAAGTCGGTTAAACAGATGTAACTCTTGATGTTGGTTTCATTTTTACATGCTCATCTGAATTAGAAGATTAATGGTCATTTTGATCTGTATGTTTGCTTGTTTTGTTTCCCAAATCCAGCCTGGTATTGTGGACTAAAGCAAAAGAAATCTTTAGTTTTGGGGTCTGTGGGGCTAAAGTGTCATGGTGGTCTGTGGCTCAAATTCTGAATAAATAGTGAGCCCTTAAATCAAAAAGGTTGAAAACCACTGCCTTCATATAGCTTCCATTATGCCAATCTCAATAAAGAAAAGCTACTAAAAGACTGCCAACTAAAAAAAACATATCCTTTCTATATTGAAGAGATAAACAAGTCATTCAAATGTCATGTCACTGTGACTTAAATAAAGTGGACTGTGTTGACCTTTGAACACGTTGTCATGGTAACACTCCATGTCCTGTATCTGCTCAGCCCAGGAAACTGGATGGTTTGTTGTTCCTACCCTGTCAATCAATGTAATGGGGCTGTTCTAGATTGTAATTACATCTAAGCACTCTCTATTAGGAACTCTCTCTATGGAGCTAATTCCCCATCAAAATAAATCACGGGTCACATTGACAAATGTTGACTCCGTACATTTAGCAAGGAAAATATCCTTTTCCATTCCAGGGCCCACTATTTATTCAGAATTTGAGTCACAGACCACTATTTGATGACATATTTTAGCCCCACAGACCCCCAAACTAAATTTTTATTTTGTTTTTGTCCCCAATGCCTGTTTTGTCTAATGATAGATAAAAAATACCATTAATCTTCTACATTCTCTAGTTGTGCAGACTTGGGGCTGATGAATATTTTAACTCATGAGAGTGTAAACATGTGTACACTCTCAAGAGTTACAGAGTTAACCAACTTCATCATTTAGTTGGGGACCACCTAGAACCCTCTCAAGGACCACTGGTGGTCCCCGGACCACTGGTTGAAAACCAGTCATTTGAGGGACAGAAGTATTGCATGCGTGAGACGAGTGGCTAAACGCGTTGCTATCATGGTTAGCAAATTATTATGATCTCGATGAAAAAAACAGCTTTCCGATTCAAATATAGCAAAAATAGCCGATCTACAAGCTCAGCGACGCGTTCTGAGCTTGTATGAGCTATTTTAGGTACAACAGTACATGTGATGTGGCCTTTCGCGAGTGAGTGTGTAAATAGGAGAATACTCAGGTTATTTTAACAGACTTCAACACTGCACACTTTGCATGCGCATTTGCGTGCACCTGCGCAACACACACAGACACACTATTAAAACAAGTATATCATATTGAGAAAGATTGTTTACAATGCTTAATTGCATCCATAAAAGTAAATGACAATTAAGACATAAACATAGTCCTACTTTTGCCCCAAAAATACTTTAGATGTGAGAAGTGGGGGGACACTGTCCCCCACGTCCTCCCTCCACTACACCGCTGGGGACACCTGAAAAGTCTTGGAAATGAGGGACTGTCCCCCACAAAAACGAACATCTGGTCACCCTGGCCTATACCAGTGGTTTTGAACCTTTTTCATACCAGGGCTCAGTATTTATTCTGGATTTTAGCCACGGAGGACCACCGTTTGATGCTGTCAAGAGTTACAGGTCTATATAAGGGTCCATTTGGTTACCAACTGTCAATAATTTAGCTGGGGACCACCTGGAATCCTCTCAGGGACCACTGGTGATCCCCGGACCACCTGTTGAAACCCCCCTGCCCTATATACCATTAACTCTCAAATGAGCTACGGGAAATAAAATGGACTCTGCAGCATATGAGTCCCATAGCGCTAATTTGAACACAGACAGAAAACATTAAGAAAAAGTTCCCGAGTTTCTCAACAAAAGCCTGCAGCCTTTTCCATTGCCATTGCAGTCAGAGAGCCTCTGAGAAGTCGCAGAATGGGCAGAAAATGGTAACGACGTTCATCATGATCATTGACAGAAACGGAAACAACCCCTGCCCCCTCACACTCACACACAGAGACTGTTCCTGAAGGCATTATTCATGGCCAGTGATGTGAATGCTGAAGCATTTTGTACAGAAGATACACGGCAAGCCTTATGTCATCTGTCTGGGAGGATGGACATAATTAATTGGACCATACAGCAACCAGTAGAGCGCTTTGATAGTTTCGCCAAGGGAGAAAAGGAAAATCTGTCTTGTATAGCAATCAGGGGCAGATGTAACATTTCCCAATTGGGGGGGCAGGAGAAAATGGTATGGGTGCGGCTTCATCTGCTTCTTCGAATGAAGTCGCACCCATACCATTTTCGGTTACAGGACTTAAATTAGGCAAGTAAAGCATCAATAATAACATCAGTTGTTGTTGAAGTTGCAACAGACACGCAGCATGCATAAAGCTAAAGGTCTGACTCAGAGAGTTTTCTGTTTTCAATGATGAAATGCTGTTGGTTTAGTGGTGCCACAGCTGTAGTTAGTTAGTAGCAGTAGTAGTGTTTCAAATCATTTTAATTATAAGCACTTTAATTTGAAATATCTTGGGTTGTTTTGTATGCCATCGTGTTTGGTGGGGCAGTCTGGGCATTTAGGGGGGCATTACCCCCCCATGCCCATGCCTAGATCCACCACTGGAAAGAGAAAAAACGTTCTACAGCAAAAGAAAAGGTCAAACAATGGGGTAAAATAATAAACAAAGTCGGTCCATTATTTCCTTTAGAATTCAACTCATCCTTGTACAAACAGTAATAAATATATTTGCACATACTGTAGTGTATACCTTGGACAAAGCAACAAAACACAGCATGTTTATTATGAAGAAAGCCGACGGCTGTCAAATTAATGCACATCAGTTTAAAAAAAAAAGGTTAACGTAGTACTAGCAGGTGAGATTTAATTAAAGTGAATCCAGCGTCTCCTTGGGGAGATTCACTTGGCATGCAGCTCATTATGAGCACAACGCAGACAGCATATGCAATAAGCAAAGGAACGAATTGTTTCCCTGAGAGTGTGAATAACAGCAGTTTGTATAATGGAATGACTTTAATAATCACTGGTGCATATTTGTTATTGCCAGGCAGAAAACCTTGTGTCTCCATAGTCATCATTTTATTTTTTATCCATGCTTTATTAATGCCCTACTAATTTTTTCAACTTAAAATTTTTATTGATTTTTTTTAAAAACTCGATGCGTGGAAAAAAGAGAGGGGGGGAGAAAAATAAGGGAGAAAGAAAAGGAGTTTGCCAGACATCAGTATAAACATCAATACACACAAGGAAGTGGTAAAATAAAAAAGGAGATACAGGCACAGATGGGATATGATAGTATGAAAGGGGTATAAAATAAATAAGCAAAATAAAATAAAGTAAAAGCTGCGGGTAAATAAATATACTCATACACATGTACAAACACATATAAACATATTCTGTAGTATATCCATATATATATCCAAATGGAGCCTTGCGGGTCCATTTGGTGTCATTTTTACACTCTCAAGAGTTAAAATATTCATCTGAATCAGCACCACTTAATTAAGAAATTTACACTGTTTTTTTGTTTTGTTTTTTTTTTGGGCAAAATACAGCCTGGAATTGTGGACAAAACCACTAGAATTCTTTAATTTTTAGGTCTTTGGTGTGAAAATGTAATTGAATGGTGGTCCCTGGAGTCAAAAAGTTTGAAAAACCCCTGCCCTAAGTGATCGGTTCTATAGTTAGCTTATACCTGAAACTGTCCCTGAATGGCCCTGGCATCTAGCATTTTGCTTTATGGTGGTAAGCCATGCATTCCTATGGGTGGCACCACTCTGAATGGAAGCCAGGGGCGGATTGGCCATCTGGAGTACAGGGAGTTTTCCCGGTGGCCTGCGCCACCTAGTGGCCTGGACAAGATCCAAAATGCACTAGTGGCACTTCCAAAATGCACTAGAATGTGCTAGATGCTCGCCTGGAACATACAGATCAAAATGACCATTAATCTTCTACATTCTCTAGTTGTGTTAGACTAAGTTGGGCTAATTCACATGATGAATATTTTAACTCTTGAGGGTGTAAAAATGAAACCAAATGGACCCGCAAGGGTCCATTTGGTTTCATTTTTACGCTCTCAAAGAGTTACATCTGGTTAACCAGCTGCCCCCCCAGGGTGGCCTGGGAAAGGCAAAATTGTCCCGGTGGGAAAATATGTGCCAATCCGCCCCTGAATGGAAGCTTTTTGTCTCGTTGCTCATCACAATGCAGGGCAGACCGTACCGTGCCCTCGGTGGATCGAAGATGTGACTCCACTGTCTGACTTTCTGCTTCACCCAATCTCGTCTTATTATGTTTACTCGTGCCAAGCGGGTGTACTCGGCACCCTCCGCGATTTACTACTGAAATGTCCTATTACCATTATTAAAAGCCACTGTCAGATGTGCTGACTCATATTCCAGCGCGCTCCGGTGCACAGACTTAATAGGGACTTCAGTAGCAAAGATCAGAGGCCTGTCATGAACAAATATACTGTTGATCGCAATGTTTTGTAATTTGTCAAATCTCAGTTGATATATATAAGTACAGACTTACAGTATGTCTTGGTTTCTTTTGCTTTTGTCCACAATAGCAGGTTGGATTTGGGAAACGAAACGAGTCAAACATACAGATCAAAATGACCTTTAATCTATTACATTCTCTAGTTGTGGAGACTTGGGCTAATTCACATGATGAATATTTTAACTATTGAGAGTGTAAACATGAAACCTTTTGGTTTCATTTTTACACTCTCAAAGAGTTACATCTGGTTAACCAACGCTCCATCATTTAGCCTGGGGACCACCTGGAATCCTCTCAGGGACCACTGGTGGTCCCCGGACCACCTGTTGAAAACCTGTATCGATACCGCAGTGTAGACACATTTAGTGAAAAAAAGTAGGCTTAAGTATTGAAAATATACTTAACTCCTTCTGTGCTCTGGCGCCTCTGGTGGCCACTACGCTACACACATGACACACATTCACCTCAATTAAAGAAGCTTCACTTTAACCTTCCTGGTTCATGACACAGGATGTTATGACAACAGTAGCAGTCCTAACATTAGCTGCTACTCTTTAGCTGTTGCTATAAACCGATGGATGTCTCTATGCCTATATATGCGACATTAGGATGCGATGGCCATGTGAATATAGGCTGCGCGTCACGGTTAGACGCCGCAGAATGGATGTATTGGAGAGAAATGGACGCTGAAATTATTGTTTTTTAAAGGGAGCAAATGAGAGTAGTAATACTAAATGAACTGTCACAGGATGACGAGGCGAGGGACCAAAGGAACACACACGATGATTACAAACATACGAAAGTACGCTTCTGAATGTAACTAGCAGCATCTTTTGATTAGCTATAGCTTAGCTACTCTTCTGTCTGTTAAAAGTTAAAATCCAACCTCTACTCATTAGAGAATGTTATTTGGATTGCCATGGTCACACCCTGCCCACCTAACGCAACACGCAGTGTGCATTACATTCCCCCATCCATACACCAGCTTGAAAACATGCAAGGCACCAACCAGAACATCTTGAGCAATCAGGGGTTGATTGCAGCTCCTGATGATCACTGTGGGGACGTTTGGAAGTTGTCTTGAATTTTAAACACATTACACAACATCAGAACTGTAGCCTATTTTATCGACATCAGACTAAATCTACCGTATTTTCCGGCTTATAAGCCGCGACTTTTTCCCCGTGCTTTGGACCCAGCGGCTTATTCAGCGGTGCGGCCAATGTATGGATGTTTACAGCTAACACACACTATAGGGCCCGGCGTTCTAAGTCTAAATGCACGGTATGCACACCATCTTTAAGCCGGTCCGAGCAGGAAATGTAGGGGACAGGTCACAGGCAGTTCGCTAAGACAGACACTACTACTGTAAATGCATCATGGAAAACAAACGAAGAAGTGCACATAACGCAGCTAAAGGCAGTCGAGCTGGCTGAAAAATAAGGAAATCGATCTGCTGCACGTAGCCTTGGGATCAATGAATCAATGGTTAGACGCCAGCGCGGCGGAGACGCCAGCTCCTCGAACGCCAGCACGAGGACCCCCATGCAGCACGAGGACCCCCATGCAGCACGAGGACCCCCATGCAGCACGAGGACCCCCATGCAGCACGAGGACCCCCATGCAGCGAGGACCCCAGCGCGGAAAGCAACTTTTTCTCAAGTCTGCCAGTGGATCCTGACTTTGTGGAAAAGTGTCAAAACATCCACAAACGGGTTTCGAAAGGCTGGTATGCTGCTGCAGCAGCAGCAGGAGGAGGAGGAGGGGTCCGTGGAGGCGGCAAAAAAGACGCCTCGTCGAGCGTCTTAAACATTGAGAGGATTCCTGGTGGTCCCCAGCTAAATGGTGGACAGTTGTTTAACCAGGTGTATGGTAGGCTACCTTTTTTCATGAACCAAATGGACCCGCAAGCGCTCATTTGGTTTCATGAAGTGATCGGAGTTTGCGTATCTCTGGCTGCACTCTATGGCCAGGCCTGGATGTAATATTTCTCAATCGGGGGGGCAGCCGAAAATGGCAGTTGGTTTAGTGGTGGACAATTGTAGTTAGTCAATGTTTAACTACCGCTATAAGCATTTGATTTGAAATATCTTTGAAGTTTTCATTGTTTGCATTCCGTCATGTTTGGTGGGGCAGTCAGGGCATCTAGAGGGCCCTCTAGATGCCCCCCCCCCCCATGTCTATGCCTAGATCTGTCCCTGGTCTATGGCTCTAGCGTTAATTACATACAGCACGTGCAGTTCTGTAGTCGTTTAAATAATTAAAAGGATGCTTCTCAAACAGCATTTCGTTGCCGACAATCTCATCTGTGCAAGAACCCTTACATATGGTAATTAAGCATTAAAACACCCGCGGCTAATGGGCCAGTGCGTCCTGTATGTGTACACAATTGATTTTTTTTGCTAAATTTGGCCGATGCGGCCTATTTTCAGGTGCGCTTTATAACCCCGGAAAGTACGGTAACTTATTGTTCTGACGGATATTTGTCTTCACAGTCTGTTCAAACACCAACATCAAAACAACATATCACTGCACAGGTTGTGCTGTAATGTATAATGTGCTGTCATGTGTTTTGACAATACAAAAAACATTGAGGTCTCCGCTCTGTGGAAATCCCATCATACATGTACATTGCATACAAAACCAACCATCGACATGGCTGAGGGAACAAAACTCTACTACTACTCCATGGCAAGGTTCGGTACTTTGTACAGATGGCATGCGCGATAGAGAGGAGGATCGGTGTCATTTTTTGATCTTGAGATTGCTCGCCGTGTAAAGAACTTATTGTTCATATCAAGTGAACATGGGTTGGACAGTGTGTGTACTCAGTAAGGCTACAGCCACTATACTATACTGTACCATAGAGTAGCCACACACACACACACACACACACACACACACACACACACACACACACACACACACACACACACACACACACACACAGGCGTAGACATGTGGGGAAAAGGGGGACAATTGTAGGGGGGCCCCTGAAAGCTTGCATTAATAAGGTTTTATTTGTATTGATTATATCATGAAAAAATATTTGATCTCAAAGTGCACCAGATTGAAGCATTTTAAAGGGGAATTCCACCCATTTTCAACATTCTAATATGTCATTAGTATAACCTAGAGGTGCTGGGTGGACAATACATGATAAAAACGTTTACCCCCATTCTGTGTTTCCTGGAAATGGAGGTCTGAAGAAAAACCACACCACCAAAACATGATGAAACACATCTTGATGGCATCATCAAGATGTATGTCATCATGTTAATGGATTTCTTCTTTTTTTCCTGAGAGCGTACAAATGGAACCAAATGAACCCGTTAGGGTTCATTTGGTTCCATTTGTACGCTCTCAGAAAAAATGTTGAAAATGGGTGAAATTCCCCTTTGACGCCGCCTGGAAAGGGGGGCCCATGTGGAAAAGCTTTGCAGGGGGCCCAGAATTGCTAGCTACGCCCTAAACACATCTCCAACATCATCAAGTATTCTGAACATCCAACGGCGGTGTGGTTGTGGTAGTTGCATCGACAGCGAGGATGAAAACGGCTTACAGAGACACTAGGCCAGATCCCTGACACCAAGGACAGGTGTCAGGAGAACACAAGGGGGTTATAGGGCATATACCTTCATTCATAACCCAGGAGTGTGTGGAGGTGTGAAGAGGTCGGTGACTTGAAAGTCCTTGAATAACATTGGGTGCAATTCTTGATCGCTGTGGTGTAGCCAGGTATGGTGTAAGTCTTCTCATTTGCTGCATGGCAGCAAATCAGGTTTGGGGCCGTGCTCATTGGCTGCATGGCAGCGAATCAGGTCTGTGGCTTTGAGGTAGGCCCGAAAGCCTTTACCACCAGGCCTGGGCCTGGGCCTACCAAATAATTATTCATAATAATTAAAACCAGTCATCAGGAGCTTCAACTCATGATGAACAAAGCCGGGGAGTATAGTAACATTTTTAATTGGGGGGTCAGGTGATTTCTGGACCTTTTGACTTGCAGGTTTGAATTATTCTGGGTAATTATTTGGTAAGCTCAGGCCCAGGGCTGGTGGTATAGGCTTTCGGCCTACCCCAAGGCCCCAGACCTGATTTGCTGGCATGCAGCCAATGAGAAGACTTACACCATACCTGCTACACCACAGCGATTGAGAATTGCATACATTATCTCTTGAGGATCTGAAATGATTTGTGCACCAAACCCATGTGGTGAAAAGGGCTCAGCCATGGGGCGGATTGGCACATATTTTCCCACCGGGACAATTTTGCCTTTGCCAGGCCACCCTGGGAGGGGGCAGCTGGTTAACCAGATGTAACTCTTTGAGAGCGTAAAAATGAAACCAAATGGACCCTTGCGGGTCCATTTGGTTTCATTTTTACACCCTCAAGAGTTAAAATATTCATCATGTGAATTAGCCCAACTTTTGGTCATTTTTATCTTTATGTTCCAGGTGAGCATCTAGCACATTCTTTTTTTTATATACTTTATATTTTTATTTTATGTGAAGACACCAGTGCATACAGATATAGAAACAGAGCGACTACAATGGAGCGGCTTAAAAAAAGAAAGAAAAACAAATAAAACACTCCAACCTAAGATGCAGTGCGGGCGATGGGGCCCGGCTAAGGTCTCATTTCCGCTGTAACTATTGATTATTTCTAATATATATGTATTTTTGCCCTGCCTGTAGTCATGTGCGTACGCACAGACGCCCACACACACACACACACACTCACACGCCCCCACACCGCACACAGTGCTAAAACCCTATTTGGTTGTTGACTTCACAAATTGAATTGTTTTATTTATTAGTTATTTATTGTGTATTTATTTGTTCATTGTTTACTTAATTAATTATTATGGTAAAACTTTGGCTTTGGTAAGGCTGGGGTATTGTAGAGTTATAAGCTATGGGCCTGCCCCTTCCTCTCTCCCACCTTCCAGGTATCTCTCCCATTTATGCCATAGGGCGGTACCCCCCTCCGGATTCCCTCTAATTTTATATGTTAACTGCTCCATTACTTTTATTTGTTCTATTAATATTTTCCAATCTTCTACCTTAGGTCTTAGTTTTTGACGCCAATTTTTAGTTATAAGTTTGAGGGCCGTTAATCTTAATATTTTAATGAGGTACTTGTCCTCTGGACTGTCTGCGCCGTTTGGGGTTTTCCCCAAAAGAATGTGCTCATAGTTGATATTCATATTAGTTTGGAAGACTTGAGATATTTCCTTTCCAATTTTTTCCCAATAATCTTTCAATATGGGACAGAACCAGAAGATGTGACTATAGTTGGCCTGGTTTTCTCCACACTCTCTCCAGCAGCTTGACGATGCTGGTCTTTGAAATTTTGCTAGTTGGACGGGTGTCAAAAAGTATCTCATTTGGATTTTCCACGCGTATTCTCGCCATAGTTGTGAAGCTGTTGTCTTATAAGATGACAGGCTCATATTTTCCCATTCAGTTTCGGAAATTATTATTTGTAATTCTTCTTGCCAATTTATTTTCTGCTTCAGTTCTTCTGTGTTTTTATGGTCTGTCAGGATATTGTATAGTGTGGAGATTTGATGCTTAATGCTTATACACTTATAGTTTTTTACGAAGAATTGTATCAGTGGATGGAAGTCTGTAATGGTCTTTTTCTGTCTGGTGTTACTTTGGAGATAGCTTCTGACTTGCAAGTATCTATAGAAATGAGAATGTGGTAGGTTAAAAACTCTTTGTAGTGACTCAAAACTCACATAACCCTTCTTGTCCACGAATTGGCCAAATATCTTCAGTCCCTTATTGTTCCAAATTTTAAAAATACTGTCCTCTTTATTTGGGGCAAAGTCAGGATCACCCTTTATTTCTCTTAATAGCACAACTTCGTTGTGGATCCCTAGCTCATTCCTGACTTTGTCCCAGACTATAAGTGTGTTTTTGAGCCATATATTTTCAATTTTTTGTTTTGGGATTTTAGTGAGGAACGGAAGAAGTTTTCCCCTTTCCCCACATTCTAATGCTTCTATGGCTCTCCATTTTACCTGTATCTCTTCGTTTAACCCCATTTGTATTGTTTGTATCTGTGCTGCGTAATAATAGTTTTGCAGGTTAGGTAGGGCAACCCCGCCTTTCTTTTTTGGTAGTTTTAGTGTTTTCATCTTAACCCTTGGTTTTTTACTGTCCCATATAAATTTGAGAAGCATACGGTCCCAGCTCTTGAACACCAATGGGCTAATATATAGAGGGAGTGCCTTAAACAAAAATAGAAATCTCGGTAATACGTATGTTCATTCTTATTGTATCGATCCTTCCCATTAAGGTAAGGGGGACCAGGCTCCATCTATTCAAGTCTTGTTTTATTATTGACTCTAATTTGTCGTAATTAAATTTATATAGAAACTCCAAATTCCTGGGTACTTCTATTCCTAAATATTTAACTTTTTCTCGGTCCCATTTCCATGGATATTTCTTTTTATAGTCTGCTGGAATGGGTTCTCCCCAGCTAATAGCTTCACATTTTTGTGTGTTCAATTTGTACCCCGATACTATGCTGTACTCTTTAATGCTCTCCATTAGGGCTGGGAGAGTACCTTCTAGTTTTGTTAAATATAGGATGACGTCGTCTGCGTATAAAGCCAGTTTATTCTGCTGATCACCGATTTTAACGCCCACTATTTCATCTGTTTTTCTAATACTAGTATAGATTAGTGGTGAGAGCGGGTCCCCTTGCTTTGTACCCCTTCTGATTGGGAAGGAACTTGATAATGTCCCGTTGACTCTAACTTGTGCTTTAGATGTGCTGTACATAGTCTGTAACCATGATATAAAGATATTACTAAAACCAAATCTTCTACACGACTCAAGGATAAAGGTCCACGATACACGGTCGAATGCTTTTTCAGCACATCATCTAGCACATTCTAGAAGTGCCACTAGTGCATTTTGGATCTTGGCAGTTGGCAACACTGCCTCCAGCAGCGCTAGCGCCCTGGCGCACAGGAGTGAACGGGAATATAGCAACTCTACTTGAAGGCTCTGGTGTATAGGACACCTTTTCTTTTTTGAAGGATAGAAACACTAGTTTGCCTGGCCTGGGCCTGGTGCCCTGGCCTGCCCTGGCCTGCCCTGGACTTTTCAAAAAAAAAAAAAGGAAAAAAAAATGTCCAGGCCACTAGGTGGCACAGGCCACCGGGAAAACTCCCTGTACTCCAGATGGCCAATCCGCCCCTGGGCTCAGCCATGGCTTGCTCCACTGCCTGCAGAGCCCGAACCAATTTATTCTACAACAATACTATTGAGAGCATCCTGGTGCTTGGTATGGGCAGTTGGGAGTAGTGCTGTAGTTCTCGAGACATTGTCTCGAGGCTAGTCTCAAGACAAATCGCAGTCTTGTTTTTGTCTCGCCTCAGTTTGTCTTAGTCTTGTCTCGGTGCTCAACGTTGTCTCACTTTATTTGTCTCGTGGACTTGTCTCGGTCTGGCCTTCAATTTGTCTTGTTCTCGTTCTGGGAGAAAAATGTCTTGGGTCTCTTTCGCCATCAAGACCACTCGAGACGAGACGATGCAAAGGGAAAGTTCTATGCTGGATGGATGACGTGCATGTTGCTAGCAGTCCACAACTACGGAGAGAATTTAGGCATCGATAGAGCCCAAAAAATAATGTTTTGGTCTTTGACTTTGTCTTGTTTCGCAGTGGTCTTCGTCTATGTCTTGGCCTCAGTCTCAAACCCTCTAGGTCTTGTATTGACCACATAGGTGCTAGTCTCCATCTCCAAAGTCTTGGTTGTCTCTGTCTAGTTTTGGTCTCGACCCTCCTAGGTCTTAGTCTTCTCTTGGTCTCGATTTTGGTGGTCTTGACACTACTACTACTACAACGGCTTGCTTTACTGCCTGCAGAACCTGAACTAATTCATTCTACAATACGATACCATCGACAGCACCCTGATGTTTGGTATGGGCAGTTGGGAGCGTCACTGGCCTCAGCCCCAAGGCTCTCTGTATGGAAGAGAGGTTAGGTCAGCAGCAGCACATCGTGGGAGGTTAGCTCTCCTCCCTCTGGGAAAAGCATGAAAAAAAACAGGCCCGGATATAACATTTCCCATTTGGGGGGGGGGGGGGGGGGGGGGGTCGTATGGGGGCGGCTTCATCGCCCCCATACCATTTTCTGTTACAGGACTTTTATTAGTCAAGTAATCAACAATAATATCAGTTGTTGTTGAAGTTGCAACAGACACGCAGCATGCATAAAGCTAAAGGTCTGACTCAGAGAGTTTTCTGTTTTCACTGATGAAATGCTGTTGGTTTCGTGGTGACACAATTGCAGTTAGTTAGTAGCAGTAGTAGTGTTTCAAATCGTTTTAAATACTGTAACCACTTTGATTTGAAATAACTTTGAAATTTGGGTTGTCTTGGATGGCATCATGTTTGGTGGGGCAAGTCCATAAAGTAATAAAATTACTGAATTAGTGAAAGGGAGCAATAGCCCTGCCCCCTTACCGTTCATTTCAATACAAGTTGCTCAGTGGCGCTTTGAAGCACTTGGAAGACCGCCGGAAGTGTGCCTATTTCCGCATTTGACCTCCAGAAATTGGTGGTCAAAAACTTAAACACAAACTGCCCTGTCCACGTCCACAAAGCAAACCAGTGTGCGTGCTCTCGGGCGCTTGTGCATGAATGGGGACGTGAGCAAGTCAGGGCATTTAGGGGGACCATTGCCCTCCCCCATGCCCATGCCTAGATCCAGCCCTGATGAGCAAGTTGGGAAGATAACAGGCCTCAGCCACAATGTTCTCTGTATGGAAGAGAGGTCAGGTCAGCAGCAGAACATCGTAGGAGGTGAGCTTCTATTCCCCTCCCTCCGGGAAGTGTACAAAAAAAACATTTTGTAGCTTAAGGCTGTGAGTATCGCTGACGTCAACGCCAGTCAGTCATCACTACCCCAGCCACAGCCTGTTCCCTCCACTGCTCACAACTCACAGCATAGCAAGTTATAGCAGAGTATTGAGAGTCACAGCAAGCGACCTTTGCAGTTTTTTAATCTAGCATCTGCAATATTGGCTGAGTTTTTTTTAATCTAGCATCTGCCTGAATGTTCAGCAAAAACCTAAGCTTGTGGTTTTATCGATTTGCACTATACTATACTGAATACATGATCTTGAGGACTTTTCAATCGACAAAGATGATACAGATATGAACTTGCTGCTATTTTTTTATATTTGTTCCATTCTGATTATTTTAAATTGCAACAATGTGTGTGAGAGATTATGGGCTTGTAAATCGCCTATTTTTAGTACAAACATATTGCATTTATTTATTGTTAATTGTAGCTTCGACACCCAGGCTTTCATTTTGGTCAGCATTGAGCGAAAACGCAAAGCCAATAGAAGTGGGCGTGGCTCCAAATGATGTGACGTAGCACCTCAGTGGAGGGGCGGGGGATGACGATACATTAGTGAGATCAAATCAGATCAGACCATCTGCCGTCCAACCTCTGACGGCACCCCGCCCCCATCATACCAAAATTATCTCAGCTTAGGCCAGGCTATTCTTAATTTGATTTGTATCATGGGTGGTAAATAAATCTCAAGAACAATCTTGTTTACAGCAGTCGAGTCACATTCATAACAATAGGACATGCACCTCCAGGGTTGATCATTCAGATCATTCAGCCTGTCCTTCTCCACTGCTGATCGCTGGAAATATAATTCATTATTGACGAGAGTCTCCGTACTGAAGTATCTTCTCCACAAAGTCACATTCACTGGAGTGGAATATGTAATCTGTTGCTTGGCTGCTGATTTTGTTTGTATGTAATGCAGTGGTTTTCAACCAATGGTTTGGGGACCACCAGTGGTCCTTGAGAGGGAAGCTGCGCCCCAGCTAAGTTTAACCAGATGAAAAGTTGGTTAGCCATGAGGTAAATCTTTGAGAGCGTAAAAATTAAACCAAATCGACCCTTATGGGTCCAGTTTGTGTAATATTTATCATCTAACTTAACACCACTTAATTAAGAAGTCTACACAATTGGAGAAGGTAGAAGAATGGTGATTTTGATCTCCATGTTTTGCCTGTTGTTTTTTTTTTGTGAAAATCCATCTTGGAATTGCGTCCATGGGGTGAAAATGTCCTCAAATGGCGGTCCGTTGCTCAAGTGCTGAATAACTAGTGGGCCCTGGTATCAAAAAGGTAATTAAAACAACTGATGTAATGCATTAGACTTCAAAGAACGGTCAGGGCCAGACTAAAACTTGAGAGAACTTTGATGTGGAAGATTTATTTCAAAGCGGGAATTATTTCTTCTGTTTATAGGCTAGTCACATCCAGCCAAAATCTATCTAATTAGTTTTAATTGACTCAAACACAGTTTTTAGATTTGTCACTGTTATATGATGTCATAAAACAAGGGACGGTTTGGCTTGGAATTACTGTAACCGAGGCCAAGACTTTAGTGCCAAGTGTAATAAAAATTAAAATGTGTTGCTTATGGATTGGACACAAGGAGGACACCTTAAGGGACCACTTTAACGCTTTTCAACTTACCTTTATGTAATTGCAGGTCCTCACTAATGTTAATGATAAAATACCTTGTAGAAAAGGTCCTTTTGCACACCTACTGTACAAGGACAAGTGCGTAGGTACCGGCAACCAAACGCGAATCATAACAACAACTGTCTTCACTTTGGATCAGCAGTTTTATTCGCAACATTTTGGTCCAAACGAGCAAATGATAAAATGCCAAAATAAATCTACTCCAGTGAAATAATCAATGGTGAATTCAAGCTAATAGAAACTATTCGCTAAGAGAAACCGTTCTATCGCGGTCACAACCATTTTTTTAGGTGTCAGTCGTGATGGGTTTTAAAACTGTTTTACAGGTGTCACAACCTTTTTTTATGGGTTGCAACTAACAAAAGGTCACAACCGTTTTAGGAATGTTGCGACCAATTCAGAAAAAAAAGGCCGGGGGAGTTTCCTCCCATATTATCATGAACAGTGCGTACCAAAGACTTGAGTTTGAGAAGTGGTGAACTGGTCCTTTAAGGCGGTCAGACCAAAATACTTGGCAAATGTATTTGTAGTTTGAGCCTCGTACGTCACGCAGTGCTACATTACCCTGCGGTATGTGGCTTATTTACCGTACAGCATCTGGCTTATTTATGATCATCTCGCTTTTTTTCCAGTAACTTCACTTATTCCACCACACCTAATTTGAGCATTAACTTCATTTCTTTCTGCAGATCAATAGCACAGTACAGTCCATCAGAGGAGATGTGTGTGGGAGGTTAAAAGCATCTAAATCTAAGTGCGGGTGATTCATCTATAAAGTGCATATGTCTTCTAGCTTAAACGTTACACATAAAAGTGAGAACAGATGCGAGTGGCCTTGGGACTAGTCGACTGAATCAATTTATAAAGCTAAACATGTCTGACATGCACTAAAATGTAAGACTCTGTGTCTACCGTACCGGCACACCTTAATGAAGCTGTCTGATATCGACCCGACTTGTACTTTCGCTACAACCACTTTTTCAAAAATGCCGTCGGCTAATGGCGTTAGATTGTTGAACGCAACCTTGAAAAACATGTCAAGAACACTTTAATTGCAGAGCTGGACTGGACTCACACTTCATAGAGGTTGTTGGAGAGCCTTTATGTAGCCAGTTAAATTACTTTATTGGTGGTAGTAGTAGTCAGTGGATACAGATGGGACTCATGGCTCTTTTAGGGGTGCCGGATCCCTTGGAGCCGTCCCTTTCAAAGAGCCGTTCAAAAAACTGGCTCATTTGTACTATATATATATATATATATATATATATATATATATATATATATATATATATATATATATATATATATATATATATATATATATATATATATATATATATATATATATATATATATATCAGTACAGGGGTTTGACACTAACACTTGCCCGCTTGCCCGGGGCAAATAAAAAAAATGGTGGGGCAAGTGAAGACTGCTACCTGGTTGCCCGATCGGGCAAGTGTGCAACTTAGTGCACTATAACACAACACAAGATAAATTTGTCTTGAAGGCAGTCATTGCGCTCTGCCTCTGTGTCTTTCCCTGCTTTCTAGCTGTCCACAATTCCAGGCTGGATTTGGGAAACAAAACAGGCAAATTAACTTACACATCAAAATGACCATTAATCTTCTACATTCTCTATAGTTGTGTAGACCTGGGCTAATTAAGATGATGAATTTTAACTCTTGAGAGTGTAAAAATGAAACCAAATGGACCCGCAAGGGTCCATTTGGTTTCATTTTTACGTTCTCAAGAGTTACATCTGGTTAACCAACTTAGCTGGGGACCACCTGGAACCCTCTCAGGGACCGCCTGTTGAAAACCCCTGGTTTAAACCACTCAAGTAGGAAGTAAACTTAAATGCAAAATTTACAATATATTTTTGGGGGGCAAGTGACCATGACCTGAGGGCAAGTAGAACCTGACTTGCACTTGCCCGATGGGCAAGTGCCTCGGAGACCTTAGTGTCAACCCCTGATGTTGATCTGTTCATTCCGACAAAAAGGAATTGTTCCATACTCTGAACTGGATCCAATCGTTCATTTCAAAGAGCCGTCCATATGACTCGCTTCCTTCGCGAATGCCACCTCAGTAGTAGTGGAACAGATCAGACTCACAGCGTCTTCTATACTGTCGGGATAGGTTTGGCTTGGAATTACTGTAACCGAGGCCAAGACTTTAGTGCCAAGTGTAATAAAAATTAAAATGTGTTAATTATGGATTGGACGCAAGGAGGATAAGTACCTTAAGGGACCACTTCAACATTTTCAACTTGCCTTTATATAATTGCAGGTCCTCACTAATGTTAATGATAAAATACCTTGTAGAAAAGGTCCTTGTGCACACTGTACATGGACAAGTGCGTAGGTACCGGCAACCAAACGCGAATCATAACAACAACTGTCTTCACTTTGGATCAGCAGCTTTATTCGCAATATTTTGGTCCAAACGAGCAAATGGTAAAATGCCAAAATAAATCTACAAATAAATCTCTTCTATCGCGGTCACTACCATTTTTTTAGGTGTCAGTCGTGATGGGTTTTAAAACTGTTGCAACCGTTTTACAGATGTCACAACCTTTTTTTATGGGTTGCAACTAACAAAAGGTCACAACCGTTTTAGGAATGTTGCGACCAATTCAGAAAAAAAAGGCCGGGGGAGTTTCCTCCCATATTATCATGAACAGTGCGTACCAAAGACTTGAGGTTGAGAAGTGGTGAACTGGTCCTTTAAGGCGGTCAGACCAAAATACTTGGCAAATGTATTTGTAGTTTGAGCCTCGTACGTCACGCAGTGCTACATTACCCTGCGGTATGTGGCTTATTTACCGTACAGCATCTGGCTTATTTATGATCATCTCGCTTTTTTTCCAGTAACTTCACTTATTCCACCACACCTAATTTGAGCATTAACTTCATTTCTTTCTGCAGATCAATAGCACAGTACAGTCCATCAGAGGAGATGTGTGTGGGAGGTTAAAAGCATCTAAATCTAAGTGCGGGTGATTCATCTATAAAGTGCATATGTCTTCTAGCTTAAACGTTACACATAAAAGTGAGAACAGATGCGAGTGGCCTTGGGACTAGTCGACTGAATCAATTTATAAAGCTAAACATGTCTGACATGCACTAAAATGTAAGACTCTGTGTCTACCGTACCGGCACACCTTAATGAAGCTGTCTGATATCGACCCGACTTGTACTTTCGCTACAACCACTTTTTCAAAAATGCCGTCGGCTAATGGCGTTAGATTGTTGAACGCAACCTTGAAAAACATGTCAAGAACACTTTAATTGCAGAGCTGGACTGGACTCACACTTCATAGAGGTTGTTGGAGAGCCTTTATGTAGCCAGTTAAATTACTTTATTGGTGGTAGTAGTAGTCAGTGGATACAGATGGGATTCATGGCTCTTTTAGGGGTGTCGGATCCCTTGGAGCCGTTCCTTTCAAAGAGCCGTTCAAAAAACTGGCTTATTTGTACCGTATATATATATATATATATATATATATATATATATATATATATATATATTTATATATATATATTTAAAAAGTATTTGTTGTAAGTCTTCCAAATTGCATGGCGGCACCATATTCCATGTTGCTCTGACAGCGAGATTTTGTGTGGTTTGAAATTATTTACTAACTGGTTTGCAGAACTGGTATTTGCTAGGTACCCCTTTCATAAAAATCTATGATGTTGATCTGTTCATTCCGACAAAAAGGAATTGTTCCATACTGTGAATTGGATCCAATCGTTCATTTCAAAGAGTCGTCCATATGACTCGCTTCCTTCACGAATGCCACCTCAGTAGTGGTGGAACAGATCAGACGCACAGCGTATTGTATACTGTTGTATAGCAGTACTTATGTTAGATGGACTATATGGACTCTATGAACATAGACTAAAAATGGCCATTCATCTTCTACATCCTCTAATTATGTACAATTGGGTTACATCTGGTTAACCACCTGGAACCCTCTCAAGGACCACTGCTGGTCCCCGGGCCACTGGTTGTAAAACCACTGTGATAGACAGATTCAATCATGTGGTCTGGGATTGATTTAATTACTGGTGAGATGAATCATGTTTTTAATAGACGTTTTGAATTCGTCCAGGGCCAAGATCGAACCTCATCGGTCAGTTGCAGTATTCTATATCCTTTTTATGCCCTGAACTGCTCTGTATATCTTCATTCTCCAGAGCGTTACTGTACATCATTGTCAGGTTAAAAGCATGCAGTCTACTAATCATCAATCACCCGACAGAGAATTGGATCACCAGAGTATGCAGGTAGAACCGGTTACTCCGGTATGCAAGCAGCACTGATAACACAGGCATCCAGCCTGCGCTCTGCACAGCTGCTCCAACCAGGGGCGGATTGGCCATCTGGAGTACAGGGAGTTTTCCCGGTGGCCTGCGCCACCTAGTGGCCTGGACAGTTTTTTTTTTTTTAAAGTCCAGTGCAGGCCAGGGCACCAGGAGAGTTGCCATATTCCCGTTCACTCCTGTGTGCCAGGGTGCGGCTGGCGCTGCTGGAGGCAGTGTTGCCAACTGCCAAGATCCAAAAATGCACTAGTGGCACTTCCAAAATGCACTAGAATGCGCTAAATGCTCGCCTGGAACATACAGATCAAAATGACCATTAATCTTCTACATTCTCTAGTTGTGTAGACTAAGTTGGGCTAATTCACATGATGGATATTTTAACTCTTGAGGGTGTAAAAATGAAACCAAATGGACCCAAAAGGGTCCATTTGGTTTCATTTTTACGCTCTCAAAGAGTTACATCTGGTTAACCAGGGGGCCTGGTTTGCCAGCCCCCCCCCCCCCCTCAGGGCGGCCTGGCAAAGGCAAAATTGTCCTGTTGGGAAAAATATGTGCCAATCCGCCCCTGGGTCCAACACTGAGGCTTCATATGCTGAACTGGTTCCAGCAGAGGAACGGAACAGAACATTTTGTGGCGCTCGGAGAGAGGTGTTGTCTGTGGGAGCCAAACCTCATTAATCACCTGGGAAGACAGAAATAAAATATTCCTCCACTATACAGGGTTGTCTGTAGTCCGAGCCGGTGCATCCGTCACCTCACCGCAAGCTGAATGCATCCTTTAAAGTTTAATGCATCAACTGCTATGGTGACGGTTCACTGTACTGTAGGTGATGTATACAGTAAAGTTCTGCAGGAAGGGTGAGATCCACCATGCTTGCTTACTAGTTGCCTTACTGGTTACCTGGTCGCGACTAGTTGTAACCTGGTTGCAACCAGGTCGCTACCAGGTTGCAATCTGTTCGGCACTAGTTGCCGCCAGTTTGTAACCTGTCCACGACTAGTTGCGACCTGGTGGTCCTGACCAGTGTTGTAGTGGTACTTTTAGAAGTGGGGGGACGCCTCTTAAGACACGTGCACGCACACATGCATGTGCATTTGCGTGCACCTGCACAACGCAGACAGACACACTATTAAAGCATGCATATTGAATAGTATATTGAGAAAGATGGTTTACAATGCTTAATTGTATCCATAAAAGTAAATGACAAGTCAAAAAAACAATTTTTGCCCCCAAAAATATTTTAGATGTGAGAGAAGTGGGGGGACTCCGTCCCCCCGCGTGCCATCCCCCCTCCACTACACCCCTGTTCCTGACTAGTTGCAACCTGCTCGCGGTTGCAAGGCCGTTATGGTGAGGGTTTCGTTTGGGTACATTCCAACTATAAACTAGTTGCAAATAGGGTGCAACAAGTCGTTAGTCGTGACCAAGTTGCATCTAGTTACTTACTAGTCGTGACCATAAATAACTAGTCGTGACCAGAATCTAGTTGTGACTAGTAAAAAACTGGTCAAGACTAGTTTCTTACTGCCAGATTGCACCAGAATTTAGTCGCGACTAGTTTCTTACTAGTCGTGGCAAGGTTCTGGTGCAAACTGGTTGTTGGTCGCTATTGGATCTCGCTGTCTCTCAGATAAAGTAGTAGCCAGCCTATACTTAGTACTGCTGTGTAGTATTATGATTTTATGGTACACTTCCATCATGCAACTTATACCGCGAACGCATTATGCTTTCATTCATCATCTCTATCAAGAAATGTATTTCTTTTCATATCAGTTCTATTCTGAACAACACAACTTCTACAGCCTTTTTCACATTGATTTATACACCTTTGTCAACTGAGTCCTTTACATTTAAGTCAAGGTTATATTCTAATTATAATATAACCGTTTACAAACTAGGGGAGGCGGCGGTGGCTCAGGGGTAGAGCCGCTTACATGGGAACAGCAAGGTTGTTGTCAGTTTACCCGAGTTAGAAGGGAATGGTTTCCACCGCCATGAATGAATTGCATGAATCTTGAATCTATGCAAAGCGCCTTGGGTAAAAGCACTATATAAATGCACCGTTTTATGTAAAAATATTAAGTGCTTCATATAAAACTGAATAAATTAAATAAAATATATCAAATATAAAGTGCAATGAGAGAATCAAGCCGACCAGCAGACAGACCTCTGGAAATACAGCGGCTGCTGACTTTGGCCAATATGAAATAAATAAAACATCAGCCTTATGACTGGTGCTGCTGCTTGGATTGGTGAGGCATGCGCTGATTTCTTCATGTTCCCCCGTGGGTTGGTGGGAAATTGCATATTCAATATGTCCAACGGTAGCTCGCGGTCGGAGCATGGCGAGAACTCATTTCACTTCAAAGCAACATACTGGATTACAAAATAGCCTATACCAAGGCATTGAAGGCGGATTGTGTATAGATTAGAGCGTGCAAATTAACATTTAGTTCAGACTGAACCAATTTATTTCATGCATCTTTTTTATTTTATTTTTTTATTTTTTTGCTTTCATAATGCACATTATTTTGACTGGACATCGCTTCAAAACCATATAAAAACAATAATTTCAATAAGATCTCTGGGGAGTTCCTTACTTTGAGAACTACTGGGGTACGGATGTCCTTTGTAAAATACTATAAATAATGAATGAGTAGGTGCAAAAGTAAAACATAATTTACATGTTATTTTAGTTTTATTTTTATTTTATTTTTCTAAAAGGGGGGGGGGGTACTTCTGTTCAAAGACATTGTAGTTACTTCATGCATTTATTCATCATCATGACGAAACAATATTTACTAAAGTAATGTTTAACATTGAGGAAAGAGCATTCTCAACCTGTCCACGTTTGAAATATAAAATAAATTACGTTAGAAATACAATTTATCTCCGACTGACTGCAGAACACTTCGGTTGGACATTTTATATTCATAAGAAGGGAATTGTAATTTTCTTCGATTTTTCACAGCATATAGTGTAGCACATGAAACAAAAAACTTCAGAGAAAAGCGAATAAAATAACCTCACATCAATATGCGAATGCACCTTTCAACTCTAATTACGTTGAATGTGCTCAGAATATTCTCAGTATAACCTGCTGAGATACCGTGCATGGGCTTGTGTGTGTGTGCATGCGTGTGTGTGTGTGTGTGTGTGTGTGTGTGTGTGTGTGTGTGTGTGTGTGTGTGTGTGTGTGTGTGTGTGTGTGTGTGTGTGTGTGTGTGTGTGTGGGCTTGTGTGTGTGTGTGTCTACAGTGCATTTATTAATGACCAGGGAGAAAAGTTAGGAAGCCACTACGGCATACCTGGGCATTATGCAGACATTATGCGGAGAGAGTTCCAAGTTAATCATGGGAAGTTGGTTAACCAGATGTAACTCTTTGAGTGTATAAATGAAACCAAATGGACCCGCAAGGGTCCATTTGGTGTCATTTTTACACTCTCAAGAGGTAAAATATTCATCATCTGAATTAGCCCAAAGTCTACACATCCAATCAGAGAATGTAAGAGAACGGCAAGGCTTGACACTAACACTTGCCCGCTTGCCCGGGGCAAGTAAAAAAAAAATGGTGGGGCAAGTGAAGACTGCTACCTGGTTGCCCGATGGGGCAAGTGTGCAACTTAGTGCGCTATAACACAACACAAGATAAATTTGTCTTGAAGGCAGTCATTGCACTCTGCCTCTGTGTCTTTCCCTGCTTTCTAGCTATTTCCCAAATACAGCCTGGAATTAATGTGGACAAAAACAAAATAAATCTTGAAGAAAGTTTTGGGATCTGTGCGGCTAAAAATGTCATCAAATGGCGGTCCGTGGCTCAAATACTGAATAAATAGTGGGCCCTGGTGTCAAAATGGTTGGTCTGACTCTTACTTTTATCTTGAAATTAAATTAATATTACTCAGACTTTAGTTCAGCCTTTAGTCTTGGCCCTCCGCAATATCGTATCTCATTTGGCCCCTTGGGAAAAATAATTGCCCACCCCTGCATTAGGGTGACACTGCATTGAAATAAATGGGCATGTCTGCGATGGCTCTGTGATGGGCCTGCGCTAAGGGGCTCTAAAAAGGGAGCATTAAACGGAGAAATGGGCCGTTGGATGGAGCTGAAACCGAGCCGCCGCAGACCCTAAACGTCTCTGTGGAGTCGCTCCTGAACCCAGAGCCATCTGCAGATCTGCTGTAATAACATTTTGGGTATGCGATTAAGTCAGAAAAGGATTAGTCATCACATTTATATGTTAGTTGGGCATTTAACTTCTCCTATTCAGGGTTTTCTAATCAATAGATGGCCTGCACATTAAAGTAGCACAGCAGGACAGTTCTGATGAGGGCAAACCTTTTTGGCGGCATATTGTCTATTCCATGTAGTCTCCATGTTTTAATTGATATAGAGTGGACTCCCATCAACAGGTCAATGCAAGGCCCTTGGTATAAAGCATCGACAGTCAATACCAACCTCCTTTTACCTCTCTCTCTCTCTTTCTTTCTTTCTCTCGTTTTCCAAATTGACGAATATTTCAAGTATAATTTGTAGGGGTGTACCGATATGCTGTAGTAACTGTGGCAAAATCGAAGTATAGTGTTATGTAAACAGAAATTATATCATAGCGTTTGACTTTGTATCGTCATTGTCATGTTGGAAAGAATCGGAATGGAATCGGTATCGAGTTTGTTACTTATACTACTACCAATAATAATGATTATAATAAGGGTAATAATAATATAATGTTAATAATGTACTAATATAATGCACTAAGTCATTTTATTTACCAGGTCACTGTGTTTACTTACTTGTATCCACGATAATACATTTTCCCCTTTACCTATATCCACACATTTTAATGTATTTGCTTAATAGTTACCATACCAATTTCAAATCATTGAGTCGTTTTGTATCGCCATAATGAACTGATAACGTCCCACGTCCATGTATCGTATCGTCGACCATGTATTGGAGAAGTTTTCAACAGGTGGTCCGGGGACCACCAGTGGTCCTTGAGAGGGTTCCAGGTGGTCCCCAGGCTAAATGATGGACAGTTGGTTAACCAGATGTAACTCTTTGACAGCGTAAACATGAAACCAAATGGAATCCCGCTCCCAAGAGTTAAAATATTCATCATGTGAATTAGCCCCAAGTCTACACAACTAGAGAATGTAGAAGATTAATGGTCATTTTGGTCTGATGTTGGACTGTTTTCTTTCCCAAATCCAGCCTGGAATTGTGTACAAAAGCAAAAGAAATATTTCGTTTTTTGGACTGTGGGGCTAAAATGTCATCAAATGGCCGTCCATGGCTCAAATTCTGAATAAACAGTGGGCCCTCGTATCAAAAGGGTCGAAAAACCACTGATGTATTGTGATACGTATCGAACCGCTGTTAAAATGCGCCCCTAGTAGTTAGGAAAAAAGCTTATCAAATACAAAGTTGTCTGCCTAGATGCCTAGTTTAGAAGACTTTGCACAAAGCATTTTAGCCATATCATACTTTATTTCATGGTCACCATTTCCACCATGTTATTCATTCAATGTATATAAAACATTTCCCTCTATCCACATACAGTATTTAAAATAGAGCTTTTCTAAACCCAATCCATTCATACTTTCTCTAGCGTCATTGTGTGACGTTCTCCTCTTAACCCCGTCCACTGTGGACTGGCTGACACAATGTTCTATTATGTTCCATTCGTAATGCTTTGTACTTTCAGGAACAATGAGGCGCGCGGAGGCTTGAGGTGACCCTTTCTTCTCTAAATTAATTCACATGTTCTGTATCGAACAAAGAGAAAGCCATCGATGGCCACCCACCCACACACATGCTTGAAACACTCACCTTGACTCACTCGTACCGTACTTCAATTTAATGGTAAATGGCACATTTACAGTGAGGAAAATAATTATTTGATCCCTTGATGATTTTGTAAGTTTTCATGATTAGAAAGAAATGAGCACTCTGTCATTTTTATGGTACTTTTATTTAAACAAATAGAGACAGAATATGAACAAAAATGTCCATAAGAAAATAATATTTAAAGGTTATAAATTAATTTGCGTTACAGCTCGTGAAATAAGTATTTGATCCCTAAGCACAACCTGACTTAGTACTTGGTGGAAAAACCCTTGTTGGCAAGCACGGAAGTCAGACGTTTCTTGTAGTTGGTCACCAAGTTTGCGCACATCTCAGGAGGGATTTTGGCCCACTCCTGGTTAGATCTTCTCTCCAAATCCTGAAGGTTTTGAGGCTGTTGCTTGCCAACTCGAAGCTCAAGCTCCCTCCATTGATTTTCTATAGGATTAAGGTCTGGAGACTGGTTAGACCACTCCATAACCTTAATATGCTTCTACTTGAGTCACTCCTTTGTTGCCTTGACTGTATGTTTTGGTTTGTTGTCATGCTGGAAGACCCAGCCACGACCCATCTTCAGTGCTCTGGCTGAGGGAAGGAGGTCCTTCTCCAAGATCCTGCGGTACATGGCCACATCCATCCGCCACACAGTGCGGTGAAGTTGCCCTGTACCCTTCGCAGAGAAACAGCCCCAAAGCATATTGTCTCCACCTCCATGCTTGACGGTGGGGATGGTGTTGTTGGGTTTGTATTCAGCATTTCTCTCCCTCCAAACACGGCAAGTCAAATGGATGCCAAAGAGTTGAATTTTGGTCTCTTCTGACCACATCACCTTCCCCACAGCCTGGTCTGAATCATTTAGGTGTTCATTGGTGAACTTTAGACGGGCCTCTATGCACCTTCTTGAGCAGAGGGACATGGCTGGGCACTGCAGGATTTCAATCCGTTATGGTGTACTGTGTTACCAATGGTTTTCTTGATGACTGTGGTCCCAGCTGCCTTCAAATCATTAACAACACCATCCCCATCGTCAGGCATGGAGGTGGAAAGATTATGCTTTGGGGCTGTTTCTCTGCTAAGGGTACAGGGCAACTTCACTGCATTGTGTAGCCGATGGATGGAGACATGCACTGCAACATCTTGGACAAGAACCTCCTTTCCTCAGCCAGAGCACTAAAGATGGGTCTTGAAGAAGCACATTAAGCTCATGGAGTGGCCTAGCCAGTCTCCAGACCTTAATCCTATAGAAAATCTATGGAGGGAGATTGAGCTTTGGGTTGGCAAGCAACAGCCTCGAAACCTTGAGGATTTGGGGAGGATATCTAAACAGGAGTGGGCTAAAAACCCTCCTGAGATGTGCACAAACTTGGTGACCAACTACAAGAAATGTCTGACTTCCGTGCTTGCCAACAAGGGTTTCTCCACCAAGTACTAAGTCTGATTGTGCTTAGGGATCAAATACTTATTTCACGAGCTCTAACGCAAATTAATTTATAACCTTTAAATATTATTTTCTTATGGACATTTTTGTTCATATTCTGTCTCTATTTGTTTAAATAAAAGTACCATAGAAATGACAGAGTGCTCATTTCTTTCTAATCATGAAAACTTACAAAATCATCAAGGGATCAAATAATTATTTTCCTCACTGTATATAACACTTTTTTCCTTTTGTCCAACACGCTTTACATTGTGCATTATACATTTACCCACTCCTACAGTGATGGAGAGAGGAAACCATATGTAATGCAGTGGTTTTCAACCTTTTTTGATTCCAGGGCCCATTATGTATTCAGCATTTGAGCCACGGACCACCATCTGATGATGTTTTAGCCCCACAAACCCCAAAACTAAAGATTTATTTTGCTTTTGTCCACAATTCCAGGCTGGATTTGGCAAACAAAACAGGCAAACATACAGATCAAAATGACCATTAATCTTCTACATTCTCTAGTTGTGTAGACCCTGATGATGAATATTCTAACTCTTGAGAGTGTAAACATGAAACCAAATGGACCCGCAAGGGTCCATTTGGTTTCATGTTTACGCTCTCAAAGAGTTACATCTGGTTAACTAAATTTCCATCATTTAGCCTGGGGACCACCTGGAACCCTCTGAAGGACCACTGGTGGTCCCCGGACCACTGGTTGAAAACCACTGATGAATGCACCAAACCTGCACATCGGGAGCAATTAGGTATAGTCTAGCTTGCTCAAAGGCACTTCGACACTAAGTCCATCTGCTTTGTGCCAATGACACATGCAGCTTTACACAGTGGTGTAAAAATAGGCCAACATGTACTTAAAAGTACCATTTTGCCAGTTTTCAAATTTGTACTGTTTGACACTCAATGTTCTTTTTCCACAAATGAGTTGGAAAAATCGGGTTTTGTCTCATAACCAGAGTCGTCTTATATCTGGGACAATGGGGAAAAAGGTCCTCTCTAATGTACAAGATTAAATACCACTATTTGTCTGTCTCACATGAGGGCTGTGGGGAAGTTCAGAAACCTGTGTTCCAATGACATTTATATTGCAACAAGGAATAGAAAGGCTGTGGTTTCTATTAGTCTTGCGTCTGAGGGACTAAATGTCATCAAATGGTGGTCTGTGGCTAAAATGCTGAATAGAATAGTGGATCCTGGTATCAAAATGGTAGAAAACCACTGATCTAATCTGATCATTTTTGTTTGTTTGTTTCTATTTTACCCAATTTTAGACCACCGTAATAGACTTAAAAACAGGGGCGAATGTAACGTGTCCCATTTGGGGGGGCAAGAGAACATGTTGGAGAGGCAAGAGAAAATGGTACGGGTACCATTTTCGGTTACAGGACTTTTATTAGGCAAGTAAAGCATCAACATCAGTTGTTGGAGTTGCAACAGACACGCAGCATGCATGCATAAAGCTAAAGGTCAAAATCCAGACTGGAATTGTGGACAGAAGCAAAAGAAATATATTTTGGGGTCTGTGGGGCTAAAAAAGTCCTCAAATGGTGGTCCGTGGCTCTAATGCTGAATAAATAGTGAGCCCTGGTATGAAAAACTACACCGCCAAAGTGCCTGTTGATTTCCAGTATTAGCAGCCAGGAATCAAATGAAACTTTGGAACATGCCCTGTTAGTTCCAGGTCACGACATACTGTGTTTTACACCTGTAAAACCATCACCCAGAAGAAGCCAGGCCATTAGTGCAGGGCATTAGTGCACTCATGAGGAGAAGATGTGCTCATAAAAATCTGATTCCAGGGCTAGGGAATTATTTTACCACTATTTGTCCCTCCATATAACATTACATTTGTCCCACTTATAACGTTTTGTGAGACTTAAATTCCTCTGTGACACTGACAGGCGCAATCTCTTTATTATCTTTTATTTCTTTACTATTGTGGCTTCCAGGGATCTACAAGCAGACTGAGAGGTTCCTGAGGGCCGTTCCGGATGACTAGATAGAAGATTTTGGTCTCAGTCACTGAACCCATACTGTTTTTTGGGGGGAATTTCCACCCATAGACGTGGCATCGCCGGCCAGCTGCTTCTCTTCACCTGACAGTGGTGAGTTTCGCTGTGGACAGACACCAGTCTCTATACGTTGGGAACACTCGGAACACTTACACCACATATGCCACATGCGGATGCTCTCAATTCCGTACAGCAGGGGCGGATTGGCCATCTGGAGTACAGGGAGTTTTCCCGGTGGCCTGCGCCACCTAGTGGCCTGCTGGACAAGATCCAAAATGCACTAGTGGCACTTCCAAAACGCACTAGAATGTGCTAGATGCTCGCCTGGAACATACAGATCAAAATGACCATTAATCTTCTACATTCTCTAGTTGTGTAGACTAAGTTGGGATAATTCACATGATGAATATTTTAACTCTTGAGGGTGTAAAAATGAAACCAAATGGACCCGCAAGGGTCCATTTGGTTTCATTTTTACGCTCTCAAAGAGTTACATCTGGTTAACCAGCTTGTTGTTATTTTGACCAAAGTTTGGTCAGTTATCTCTCCTAAATTGTGGACAAAAACTTGAAAATCCTTGGTTTTGCGTTCGAGAGGCTAAACTCGGCATCAAATGGTGGTCCGTGACTAAAATGCAGAATAAATAATGGGCCCTGGTGTCAAACTGGTTGAAAACCACTGCATTACAGAACAAATCTCTTCCTTTGCTACTCTAACCTACAGTTCTTTTCCTATACTTGAATTATTACAGTGCATGTGTCACACAGAAGCACATCACTAAATCTAAATATTTTCCTGAAGCAAACCAGATATGCTTTAACTGGAAGCTCAACTGACTCAAAAAAATAATAATAGTCCTCTTATCTCTCTCTTCTGTTCCAATTGTTAGTGTTTATTTAACATTGATGTCAGATAAGCTCTCTGGAAAGGAAAATGCATTTGATTATGCAGGCGGTTTATAGTTTAAAAGGGGATGGAGCTGCTGGATGATATTGCTGAAGAAAAGTATAGTAATTGTCAAGCCAGTGGTTGGGAAAAAAAGGTTCTCACATTCTTTACTTAGTAAAGTACCAATACTGCAATATATAGTGTATAAGTACTCTGTAAAGTACCATTAGTATAATATATAGAAGTACTCTGTAAAGTACCAATACTACAATATATAGAAGTACTCTGTAAGCAGTGATGGGCAGTAGCTTGTTACAAGTAGCTAAGCTACATAGCTTAACTAGATTTTCCTGTAACTTGTAGTGTAGCTTACTACATTTTTTCTGGGAATAGCTTGTAGTGAAGCTACACTACTTGTTTCGAGTAGCTTGTAGTGAAGCTACACTACTTGTTTCGAGTAGCTTGTAGTGAAGCTACACTACTTGTTTCGAGTAGCTTGTAGTGAAGCTACACTACTTGTTTCGAGTAACAAGGATTGTAGCTTACTACATTTTCCCACACACATTTTCAAATTCCACCCATTTTAATGGGTAGAAAACCTCTAATTTACATCCCAAAACTTAAACATGCCACCATCCTATGTTCAAACCCTCCGCTAAATTATTATCATTATGATTTTTACCCATATTGTTTTATTATTATGATGAGATATATATTTATATTATGTAGTGATGATGTAGCAAGCTACATCAAGTTACTTTTGTCATGTAGCTTGTAGTGTTGCTTGCTACAATTTTCTGGCGATAGCTTGTAGTGTAGCTTAGCTGCATTTTTTCGAGAGTAACAAGTAGTGTAGGTTACTACATTTTCCCAGTAACTTGCCCATCACTGTCTGTAAAGTACCAATACTATAATATATAGAAGTACTCTGTAAAGTACCAATACTATAATATATAGAAGTACTTTGTTGCAAGTAAAAGTATTCAAAATGTATTCGTGCAAAGTATCAAAAAGACATCATAAACGTCCATTTGGACAAGGGACCCGTATGGTTCGGTTTGGGTGTTTCAATTATTCAAATAACAGCCTGGCTAATCACTGCTATAAAAAAACACATTTTAGATTATTTTACCCAAGCTTTGCCCAGGGGGATCACACTGTTATCGCCTCAACATATCAAAGGGTTGCTCCAACAGAAACTATAGCTGTTTCATGAATGTGATACGGGTAATGATGATACGAAGTATGTTTTATGTACAACCTCAGTGGCCTTGCGGTTAGAGGTTCAAATCCCTGGTCAGGTCATATACCAAAGACATGAGAAATGGGACCCAATGGGCCTCCCTGTTTTGCCCTCAGCATCAAGGGCTTAGCCCCTGCGACACATACGGGCGTAGACACGTGGGGAAAAGGGGGACAATTGTAGGGGGGCCCAAAGTCAGGGGGGGGGCACTGAAAGCTTGCATTAATAAGGTTTTATTTGTATTGATTATATTATGAAAAATATTTGATCTCAAAGTGCACCAGATTGAAGCATTTTAAAGGGGAATTCCACCCATTTTCAACATTCTAATATGTCATTAGTATACCCTAGAGGTGGTGGGTGAACATGATAAAAACGTTTCCCCCCCATTCTGTGTTTCCTGGAAATGGAGGTCTGAAGAAAAACCACAAAAACATGATGAAACACATGATGGCATCATATTAATGGATTTCTATAGACACTTATTTTTTCTGAGAGCGTACAAATGGAACCAAAAAATGTTGAAATGGGTGAAATTCCCCTTTGACGCTGCCGGGAAAGGGGGGGCCCATGTGGAAAAGCTTTGCAGGGGGCCCAGAATTGCTAGCTACGCCCCTGGCGAGTCGCGACACATACAGTATGTGTGTCATGTCCAGTGGGATATACAGTATTTGTACATAAAGCTGCCATACGAATAGGAACCAGAAGACGGCCTGCCCTACGGAGTGCCTCAGGGCTCTGCAAGGCTTACTGTTAAATGTTTTATGTATGTTATGTAAAGCTACTTCTCACCCACAGCATGTGGTGCTTTGAGTGGCACAGAATAAATCAGTAAACACTTGATTTAAAATTGCACTGTTGTTCCACTGTCGTTTCCATTCTGTCTGCTAGATCAGTGGTTTTCAACCAGTGGTCCGGGGGGGACCACCAGTGGTCCTTGAGATGGTTCCTTCCAGGTGGTCCCCAGCTAAGTTTACGGTCTCAAGAGTTAAAATATTCATCATCAGAATTAGCCCAAGTCTACACGCGAAGATGAATGGTCAAATTCATACAGATCAAAAGTTTCCCGACTCACTTTTGTGGACGAAAGCAAGATCAATCCTTAGTTTTGGACCTGTGGGGCTAAAATGTCATCAGACCCTGACTGGGGGTCTGTGGCTTAGTGGGTGTTGGTATCAAAAAGGTTGAGAACCCCTGTGCTAGATTATTAAAATAGGGACCGGATGACAGTTCTGCAAACAATGAGATCGTGCAGGTTCCGTAGTCTAAACTGGACGTTAGCATCCTCCGCACTAACATGACGGATGGCAGCACTAGGCCTATCACATTGATGATCCACGCAGACAACAGCACTCAGAGCACATGTTTGGACTTGATAGGCTTTTAATAGTCGTACATAGCAACCTGTGTTTACCTGGTAACAGATGTGAGAAACAGCCAGATCCACTGGCGACTATAGCGACCGACCTGATCTCAGATGATCACAGATCTGCAGACATGGCCCTTATATAGTTCCACTCATAATGCACTGTGCTTTGGCTGCCCACGCACCTGCACTCTGGAATACCCTCAAGTGGAGTCAATGGCTCTTTAAAAAAAAAAAAAAAAAAAAAAAAAAAAAAAACTTGTATTAAGTGTTTTTCCTAGTTAGGTCTTTATCCTACTATTTTTGCTGTTGTTGCTGTTTGTTCTGATTGCTTGTTATTTGATACTTCATAGAATGTTGTTGATGGTTATTGTTTTTAATATGTCTTTGAAGTACAGTAACTATATGTTTGGAAAGGTGCTATACAAATAAAAAAAAAAAACACTCAAAGTTAATTCATTGGTTGAGACCTTACTGAATGTTTACATATCTTTAAAATACCGGTATGAGACTTTTAATTGTAACTATACAAACATTTTTCATGTCACACACATGCCTAAAATAGCCCTTATTTGGGCTAGGCTTTTTGGAAACAATGTATTTCCAACTCCAGTTTGTCCCTATTTAGGCTGCTTGAACAGCAGAGCGCTCAGTTTCTGACCCCTCAATGTCGCAATTCTGAGAACCAGGTGACTGGTGAAACGTGTCCGACTCTGACTGCATGCTATTGCCATCTAGTGGTCAATACCGGTAATATCGAATATCAGGCTAATTAACACGTTATCAATACAGATATTAAAAAATTAATACCGCCCAAGACTGAATGGAGCTGTGCCGATAATATCCCTATCTCTAACACTAAGCCATAAACATAACCTCCAGCACGGACTGGAGCAATGCATGTTCACCAGTGTTGTAGTGGGGAGACGCCTCTTAAAGGGGAATTCCACCCATTTTCAATTTATTTTCTGAGAGTGTACAAATGTGAACCAAATGGACCCTAGCGGGTCCATTTGGTTCCATTGGTTCCATTTGTACACTCTCAGAAAAAAGGAAACTCATTAACATGGTGAAACACATCTTGATGATGTCATCAAGATGTATTTCACCATGCTAATGATTTTTTCAGACCTCCATTTCTAGGAAACACAGAATGGGGGAACTTTTTTTCTACCATGTCCACACAACATCTGTAACGTATATTAATGACATAGTAAAATATTGAAAATGAGTGGAATTCCCCTTTAAGACACGTGCATGCACACTTGCATTTGCGTTCACCTGCGCAACACACACAGACACGCTATTAAAACAAGTATAGCATATTGAGAAAGATTGTTTACAATGCCTAATTGTATCCAGAAAAGTAGATGATAAGACAAAAAACATAAGCCTACTTTTGTCCCAAAAATATTTCAGATGTGAGAAGTGGGGGGACGCTGTCCCCCCCCCCCCCCTCCACTATACCCTTGATGTTCACCAACAACTAGTCGTCCCACAGAACCCAGTAGGTGCAGGGAAAAGTTCCCCCATCCCTCTCTGCCCTCACGTGCCTCTGTTGTCCAGGGGGCCGTTGCAACCAGACCTGGTCGCGACTAGTAAGCAAGTGGTCGCGGCGTTGCGAGTGGATGTCCAAAATAAGCAAGCTGTGTGTGTGTGTGTGTGTGTGTGTGTGTGTGTGTGTGTGTGTGTGTGTGTGTGTGTGTGTGGTGTGTGTGTGTGTGTGTGTGTGTGTGTGTGTGTGTGTGTGTGTGTGTGTGTGTGTGTGTGTGTGTGTGTGTGTGTGTGTGTGTGTGTGTGTGTGTGTGTAAATCAACATTTTGGGGTAAAAAAAAACTGGCAAATTAAATGAATCATGTACAACTTTACAAAGGCAGAGCTGAACAACCCGCGCAACAGAAGAATGGCCTTTCGACTGGAAGGTCACAGCAGAAGCCATTACACCATTCCCGTAAATCATAAACCAATTACACTAAAACCGGATTGGTTGGTTACGTTGCTATACCAGCAGCTGCTGACCAACTGCTCCCCAACACCCAGGAGTTTTCATAATGTATGAGCAATACGATCAATACAGAGCAAGTCTGGTTTGATCTGGGACCGAATTAACACCAAATAATACCAGTATGATTACCTCTCATGTAATAGCATGAGGTTTGAGAGTGTGTGTGTGTGTGTGTGTGTGTGTGTGTGTGTGTGTGTGTGTGTGTGTGTGTGTGTGTGTGTGTGTGTGCGTGTGCGTGTGCGTGTGTGTGTACAGTATAGGACGAAGGGTGACCAGATGTTCCTCTTTGCCTGGGACAGTCCCTCATTTCCAAGACATTTCAGTTGTCCCATATATTGAGCCCCTGTCTGTCCCACATTGTGACTGAGTACAGAGTTCAACTGCCCTAATATTTGGTATATTTCCCTGGTGCCACTCTATTTCCTTATTCACTCCAGGGGGACCGACCACACTGCATGTACTGTTGTATCAGAAATAGTTGATCTACTAGCTCAAACGTGTCATGCTGCGACACGTTTTGAGCTTGCAGATCAGCAAATTTTGCTATATTTGAATTGAAATCCTGAATTATTTTTTTGAAAAGAGCTTAAGAATTTGATAACCGTGTTGGCAACACGTTTTCCCACTGACTTATCCCACACATGCAATAGAGCTGAGCAGTCCCGCCCCCTTGTGATGTCGCCCCTGTTCCAAATGCAGTTCCCATTCATTTTTCTCATAGAATTTTTTTTTTTAATTATTCATTTAAAGGCGATTTACGCCGCGGACAAAGCCAACTCGGGTCGTGACAAATCATGATAACATGCGCAACGTTTTGGGACAATCAAATACATTTCTAAGAAGAGAAACGAAACAAAATGTTTTGCCGTTTTTTTTTTACTTCTTGCTGATTAGATTTTGCATGATAATATTGTGTTGGTTTTCATGATTTGTCCCGACCCGAGTTGGCTTTTTCCGCGGCGTAATCGTGTTTATATGAACCATTTTCGAAAAGTCTATGAGGAAAATGATCGAGGATTCCATTTCTGGAACACGGGCGACGTCATGAAAGGGGCTGGACTGCGCAGCTCGATAAAATTCTGTCCCTCAAATGAACAGTTTAGATCAGGGGTTTTCAACAGGTGGCCCGGGGACCACCAGTGGTACCTGAGAGGATTCCAGGTGGAAAGTTGGTTAACCAGATGTAAAACTCTTTGAGAGTACTAAAATAAAATATTCATCATGTGAATTTTTACACTAAAACTAAAATATTCATCATGTGAATTAGCCCAAGTCTACACAACTAGAAAATGTAGACGATCAATGGTCATCTTGATCTATATGTTTGACTGTTTTGTTTCTGAAATCCATCCTGGTATTGTGGACAAAACAAAAAAAAAATCTAGTTTTGGGACCAAATGGTGGTCCGTGGCTCAAATGCTGAATAAATAGATGACTATAACAACTGTCAGTCAACATGAAGTTCAACAACACCCTGCCAGGTCAGCCCAGTCTCATGAGGTTCAGGCGAATATGCACAGAGGTGCCAATCCGTCCATAATTTCCTAGAATAGGCAAAATCTGTGCATATTCGCTTACAATAAATCTGTGCATATTATACTTGCATATACTCCATTGAAAATGACGGAGTGGCGCCGTCTCTGCCGACCATGAGCATTGTGAAGCGCCACTGAGCGAGGCGCTAGACGAGCAAATTGCCGCGCTGAGCATTGCGATGGTCGGCAGAGCCGACTCAGCCGCGTCCGAGTTGCGATGTGTTAGGGACAGAATAGTAAATATTATAAAACCCAAACTGCCCCACCCCCAAGTTGCTACTTCCGTGTTTGTCAAAACCACGCCCAAGTACATATTCACGGATTTTTGCTTTAACTAGTAGTGTATGCACGCAATTTGTACGTGGCATTCCGTGCATAGTGTAGTACAGGGGTTTTCAACCTTTTTGACACCAGGGACCACCATTTATCCGGCATTTGAGCCACGGACCACCATTCGATTACATTTTCAGCCCCAAAGACCTAAAACTAAAGAATTCTTTTGGTTTTGTCCACAATTCCAGGCTGGATATTGCAAACAACAGAGTGTAGACTTCTTGTTCGAGTGGCGCTAATTCAGATGATGAATATTGTAACTCTTGAGAGTGTGAAAATGAAACCAAATGGACCCGCAAGGGTCCATTTGGTTTCATTTTTACATTCTCAAGAGTTACATCTGGTTAACCAACTTTCCATCATTTAGCTTGGGGACCACCTGGAACCCTCTCAAGGACCACTGGTTGTCCCCGGACCACCTGTTGAAAACCCCTGGTGTAGTACTATCTGTGAGACCGGGCTGGCCAGGTTGAGTGCGGGATAGACGACACTATAGCAAAGTCTACCTGACCTTATTCAACAAAGATCCATGGTGTTATTCCCATGAATACAAGCTGTTGTTTGGATAGCTAGTGCAAGGAAATGTCTGAGCGCTGCTGCTGCTGCTGTTCTGTGACTTGTGATGATGTGGCATGATAAGAAAACGGAAAGCTCACTGTCTGAAGCAAATGGAAAGATTGGAAGAGATGAATGTTCCTCTCTCTCTCTCTGTGTGTGACCCCCACTCCTGACCTTTATGCTGAAAATATCTCGGCGCGGGGACGGTTTATTTTTTGTTGGGAACAGAGTTGTGCAAAATGACACATTGATTGATGTGGCTGGGCGTAAAAGTTAAACTATGTGTCCAAAGCTGTGATTTTTCAGCCAGCGGAAATGAGATTATCTTCCAGTGGATCCAATGTAGTTTTATTTTTATCACAGGCTCTTGTTAATAATAGTTTTCAGTTTTCATTGGTTAAATATGTATGAAACCCACAGACTTTAAAACTGACATTCCGTAGATTTTTATTTTTTTATTGGTTTCTATTTTATCCCCGCGATTTTGCGACCCATTTTAGTCACCCGGTGGTAATTACTTAATGTGATACTGGACTCTACACACCTCTCTACCAACCTCGGGGAGGCAGCGGACTGGCCTCATGCTTCCTACAATGCATGAGGAGTCCAAGTCCAGGGGGAGTTTCCCTGGTTTGGACGTAGTGAGAGGAAGGAACACGTTATTCAAACCAGTTTCTGTTCCCTCGTGGATCAAACGCCCTGGCTGGCCAGGGGGAGGCAGTCTAGAGAACAGGATTACTATTACTGCGTAATCTGCATTTTGGTGAGGGTACCTACCCTAGGGGACACAGGGAGAACATGCAAAGTCCAAATTCATCATAGATTAATGGTATTAAAGGCAACTTTAGTGTGCACAAACACTGTTGGAAAACAGATTTGTTTAAAAATAGAATCTAAATCCACCTCACCTTCACTCTTTGCTGTGATTGGCTGAGACACTGCCTCACCCCCCTTACACATTAGCTCCGCTTGCCCTGGGCCCAACAATTGTTTTGTTTTCATGTGTTGACAACAACAGGTTCTGGACCGTCTGCAGGACAAAACAAGCGTCTGTATGCAGGGAAACAGCTGCAGCATCAAATTAGAAGCAACAGAGGGGAAAGATGAAAAAATATAGGTATATATGTAGCAGGTGGCTACAGCCTCTGTCGTGATGGCCTCCAAAGTCTAATATTTGCCCCCGGACCAAGGGGATGTCCCTTTGGTCTAGTGGTTAAGATGTTGGACTTTCACGTGGGAGACCTGGGTTCGAATCCCGGGCATTACAGTGGTGCTGTGAGCCGGATCGGGTTTCCCCGTGGAAGGAGGTCAAAAGGGAGGTGAGTGTAGCAGGTGGCTACAGCCTCTGTCGTGATGGCCTCCAAAGTCTAGTATCTGCCCCCGGACCAAGGGGATGTCCCTTTGGTCTAGTGGTTAAGATGTTGGACTTTCACGCGGGAGACCCGGGTTCGAATCCCGGGCGTTACATATATCTATTTTGATTTTGACCTTTAACGTTTTCAAAATCTTTCAAAAAAAATTGTAGATCTAACAGATAGATCTGCAGGTATATTATATGTATGTTCCACTGGCCCCCAAAGAGGCACAGACAGACCACATGGACCTGCATGTATTGTATAGTGTTTTATTATTTGATCATGTTGTCATAGGGTCCAGTAGCTTCATGATTTCCTGGCATTCCTGTTTTCTCCCTGTAATGTCTCACCAGTAAATCACAGCACAGACCTTCACCCTCTGACAGTGAACTGAATTCCAATGAGCCGCTCTTCTTCCTGTGCCGAATGGAAGCTAATTTCACTGTGTACTCGCACGTGCTAGCCTGATCAGATAGCAGGCTAATGCATGATGGAGCCCTTTAATTGGTGGATTATATAGCTTGGGTCGTCTTCAAGGAAAAAAAGCCATTACCCTGTTTAAAGGAAGGAGGTAATGAAATTATTATGTTTAAAAGTAGAAAACCTTTGAACGTGATCGACGTGGGCCTGCTGTTACGCACTGCTGTGAGCCATCTGTATGTCCTTGCGTGACACTGGATTTATTTGGCAGATGTGGCGATATCTATCTACCACTTCTATTATCATATTACACATTAAGATACTGATTTTTTTTTTATAGTATAGACCACACCTGGGCATTATGCGGCCCGGGGGCCAAATGTGGCCCTTTGGCTGACTCTGACCGGCCCGGGGACCACCAGTGGTCCTTGAGAGAGTTCCAGTTAAATATGAAGAGTTGGTTAATCGGATGTAACTCTTTGAGAATGTAAAAATGAAACCAAATGGACCCTTGCGGGTCCATTTGGTTTCATTTTTACACTCCCAAGAGTTAAAATATTCAACATCTGAATTACCTAAAATCTACACAATCAGATAATGTAAAAGAATGGTCATTTTTTATCTATGTTTTCCTGTTTTGTTTCCCAAATCCAGCTTGAATTGTGAACAAAAACAAAAGAAATCTTTAGTTTTGGCATCTGTGATGCTAAAATGTCATCAAATGGTGGTCCGTGGTAAAAGATTCTGAATAAATAGAGGGCCCCGGTATCAAAAAGTTTGGTCTTACTCTTACTTTTATCTTGAAATTAAATTAATACTACGCAGACTTTAGTTCAGCCTTTAGTCTTGGCCCTCCACAATATTTTATGTATCTCATGTGGCCCCTTGGGAAAAATAATTGCCCAGCCCTGGTATAGACGCACCTGTACGCAGTGGAAGCTACTCCACCAGATAACATATAGCCTGGACTCGAGCCTGATTTGCGGTGTTCCACACATCTGAAATGTCACTTTGCAATTCAGTCTGGCCAGAGCCGGCTTGTCTTGCATTTCCCTGACGTCAACTTGTTAGATAGTTGTTCCTGATTGGATGGTTTTCCAACGAATGTGAACTAGTGTTTTTTTTTTTTTTTCCTCAAACAAACCACAGACCAATCAGAATCCTCGGCTGCATTATGCCCCGCCTACCTGTGGGGATGGGCTCCTGGCCAGACTGATTTGCGAAGTGACATTTCCATTGTGCGGATTGCAGCGAATCAGACTGGGAACCAGGCTACAGGTAACAGTGTACACAGTAGTGACAATTTAGAGTTCTTTTCTAATATAATTATAAAATGAACACAAGAAAAAATATCAATACCGCACCAAACATGAACAACAAACTATACATTTCCCACAAAAAGTTTGGAAGTAACATTGGTTGTTGTTTATAGCCTATCTCCGCTTTAATAAAAAACTAATTTTATGTATTGTACTATGGGAGACGGCAAAAAAAGTCAAACAAGAGACAGTCAGATCATTTTGCGACTGAGTTAGCATCCGTCGTGACTTTTTTCCTAAACCATCCCGACCGTTTTACAAACATTACAACCTTTACAATCTTTTTTATTGGTCGCAACTAAACCTAACATTAACCCTAAACTTGACCTCAGTGAAAACTATGCCTCAACCTAACCTAAACACCCGTTTTAGGAAAAAAAAACAAAACAACTATTATTATTATTATTTTTTTTTTTTTTAAATGATTGCCACGGTCACCAAATGCCTTCCCTTTCTAGGTCCGTCTATGCCTCTGGGTCAACCGACCCCTCCCCCTGGGTCAAACATATCTGTCGGCCCGGGTCAGCCAAAATTGAATGCCTTATTATTAATTCCAAGTGCTTCTGAGTGTGTGTGTGTGTGTGTGTGTGTGTGTGTGTGGGGGGGGGGGGGTGGTCTTAAAAGGTTGACAAGATCAAGTGCTGCTCTCAAGGGCGATTTGACGCAGATTAACACACCGGATGGTGGGTCATCATCATCCTACGCCAGCATTAGCTTTTTTTTTGTTGATTCATTGCCATCTGTCCCCTGAATGAAAAAAAATCAGCATGGCATGTTAACCCCACGTGACCTGCTGCAGTAGGACTATACATCAGGTGGTCCGGGGACCACCAGTGGTCCTGGAGAGGGTTCCAGGTGGTCCCCAGCTAGGTTGTTTTAACCAAATGTAACTCTTGAGAACGTAAAAATGAAACCAAATGGACCCTGGCGGGTCCATTTGGTTTCATTTTTACACTCTCAAGAGTTAAAATATTCACCATCTTAGTTAGCCCAAATCTACACAACTAGATGATCAATGGTCATTTTGGTCTGTATGTTTTGCCTGTTTTGTTTCCCCAAATCCAGCCTGGAATTGTGAACAAAAGCAAAAGAAATCTTTAGTTTTGGGGGCTGGGGGGCTAAAGTGACATCAAAAGGTGGTCCGTGGCTCAAATGCTGAATAAATGGTGGGCCCTGGTTCAAAAAGGTTGAAAACCACTGTTATACATCTATCACATGCTTCAGTACTGAGGATTAACCCCCCAAAAAAGGGTTTGCTAATTGCCAAGTGCTTGCTTGCCGTTGAAATCGCGCAGGGGCTTCGGATAATCAATCCCGACCATAATGGCTACGAATGGCACGGCGATTAGCATGTTTCTGCCGTCACGTGTGTCGACAAATGGCCTCGCGACAGATGTTGTGAACGTAGCCGCCACCAAGCAAACAGTCGCCTGTTTAAACAAATTAGCGCTGCGAGGTGGGACCTTGACGCTTACTGTTCACTGCACACAAGTCTTCACAAACTCATCCGTATCAATGTTCCTGTGGCTGAGTCCATGTGAGACCTCTAACCATATGGCTACAGTCAACAACCCAATCTGAAGGCCAGATTAATGTAACGGCACTTTATTATTATTATTATTATTATTGTTTTAGTTTTTCTCTTTGGCTCCCCTGCCATTATCGCATGATCACAAATCCAAGAATCTATTAAAGGGGAATTTCCCCCATTTTCAACATTTTTTCTGAGAGCGTACAAATGGAACCAAATGAACCCTAACAGGTTCATTTGGTTCCATTTGTACGCTCTAAGAAAAAAAGAAGCGTCTAAAGAAACCCATTACCGTGGTGAAGATACATCTCTAATGATGTCATCAAGATGTTTCACCATGTTAGTGATTTTCTTCAGACCTCCAGTCCATTTCTTGGGAACACGGAATAGGGGAACTTTTTTTTTATCATATCCACCCAACACCTATAGGGTATACTAATGCAATATTAGAATGTTGAAAATGGGTGGACTTCCCCTTTAAAAGTATTGTGGGATTCCATTCGTGTCCATTAGTTTAGTTTACAGAGCATAAATCATGGACACTGTTCAAACAGATTGACTGTGCGCACACGCACACACACACACACACACACACACACACACACACACACACACACACACACACACACACACACACACACACACACACAGTCACTGGTAGAGAATATACTGGTCGCTATGCCGGTCGCTATGGACAACTTGCATCAGCACACACACTATCATAAATACACAACATTAATTCAAGATTGCACAGCCTCTGGCTGCGATGGGGATGTTGTACAGACAGATTATTTTATAATCAATGGTGTATTTATCGCAGAAACAATACAATTATGTGGTATCATGAATGAAAAAAAAATGAAATAAAAATAAGCACAACATAATGCCACTCAAACACCTACTAGGACCAATAGAAATAATTACAACAATGTGCAAACACAACAGCAAGGTTTGTAAGCTGTTGTGACAATAATAGAAGATTGGCCAGTGGAATACAACCACCTTAATGACTACCATCTGTGTTATCTGGAGTCTAGACCAGTGGTTTTCAACCTTTTTGACACCAGGGACCACCATTTATTCAGCAGTCGAGCCACGGACCACATTTGATTACATTTCAGCCCCCAAGACCTAAAACTAAAGAATCCTTTTGGTTTTGTTCACAATTCCAGGCTGGATTTGGGAAACAACAAAAAAAGCAACAAAACAGTGTAATCTATCTATATATTTTTAAACCTACTGTATTTGAAACACTATGACTGCTAATAACTAACTGCAATTGTGTCACCACTAAAACAACACTATTTCATCATTGAAAACAGAAAACTCGAACCCCTGGGCCAATTTATAAGACAGAGTGAAGCCGTCAAAGGAATTAATGTTGGGGGTTTTGAACACAAGGTGGCGATGTTCGCAGATGATGTCCTTTTGTACCTAGGGGGGGACCCTGAGAAGTCATTTAATGGCTTGATGTCATTACTACTAGATTATGGTGATCTATCTGGCTATAAGCTTAATACCTCTAAAACACAAGTCATGGTCTTGAATCTTACCGTCTCTAGGAGTTTACGAGCAAAATACGATCTGAATTGGGATAACGAGGAAATTAAATATCTGGGAATAAATCTGACAAAAGACCTCTCAAAGTTGAGACGAGCTAATTATGATCCGATTTCGGGGAAAATAAAATCTGATTTACATAGATGGAATTTGATCCCCTTTCTAAGTCTGAATTCGAGAGTAAGTGCAGTAAAGATGAACATTCTTCCCCGTTTGCTTTATATTTTTAGGAACCTCCCAATAGAAGTGGATGATAAACAATTTAGGGAATGGGACAAATGGATTTCAAGGTTCATATGGCAAGGGAGGAAACCAAGAATAAAATACAACACTTTACAATTGAGTAAAAGTAAAGGCGGCATGGCTCTTCCCTGTCTAAAAGACTATTATTTTGCGGCTCAGATAACTCCACTACTCTACTGGTGCAATAAGGGATACAAGGCTAGATGGAAGGAGCTGGAATTTGGTCTTAGTACCGATTTCCCTCTCCAAGCCGCGATAGGCGACAAGGGTCTGGCAGATCGTCTAGAGAGAATCGGTAATCCATGGATAAACCACACGTTGGCAGTATGGCAGAAGGTAGTGAGGCTATATGGTTTAAAAAAAATGTTAAAACTTTTCAGATGGTGCGCATTTGATACAGACTTTGCCCCTAATAGAGGAGACTTGAGATTTAAATCATGGATAGGGAAAGAGGTCACAACATACTTGTCCTTTATACAGAGAAATGAAATTGACAGTTTCAGATCTTTACAGGTTAAACATGGCCTAGAGCAGAATGATTTCTATAGATACCTCCAGGTGCGACACTATATCAACCAAGAATGTAAATTTAAAGATTTCTCCACTACTGAATCAGAGTTCTATTCCATATTAAAATCAGCCATTATAGCAGAACCAAGCAAATCCATCTCTGGGTTATATGATGCACTCTCGGCTGCTAAAAATGAAAGCACACTTTACATTAAAGAGAGATGGGAGAGGGACGCAGGTATTGCTATATCGGAAGAAGTATGGGAAGGGATCTGGGAATTTCAATCTACCTCTACATGCTCCAACGATTGGAGAGAGCACTGTTGGAAAAATGTTATTCGCTACTTTAAGACCCCGTTCCAGGAAAAGTATAGAGGTGATGACAGACCTTGTTGGAGGCAATGCGGGGCAGAGAGAGCCAATCATTATCATATTTTCTGGGAGTGTCCAAAGTTGGGTCCATTCTGGAAGGATGTCCATAATTCACTTTGTTCGGTGTTCAACATTCAATTACCTTTAGATTTCATAACTATGTATCTGGGTCATGTTGAGGGCCTGAATCAAACAAAAGATAAAAAGCTTATGCAGGTGCTCCTGGCAGCCAGCAAAAAATCAATCACCAGAAGATGGCTAACTCCTGTCCCTCCCACACTGGACAACTGGCACGAGATAATTCTAGATATTTTCAAAATGGAAAAATTAACATACATCTTAAGAACTAGAGGCGAGTGGTTTTACCAAATCTGGAACAAATGGTTGGTTCATATCACCTCATTAAGAGCAGACTTTGTGTGATCCCACTGGTTCTATCGCCTACCCCTTAGTTTAGCTTTTATTGTAAAAGAACTTGGTTGAGGCGCCCCTCCTACTTCCGGGTCGAAGTTAGGAATTTTATTACAATAGTACCCCCCAGCAGTAATGTATATACTTTCTTTTTTCTTCTCTTTTTGTTTTATTTGTTTTCTGTTTTTGTTTTTGTTTCCTCACCTTCTCCGCTCTCTTCCCCAAAATATTGAGAGTCATGTTACGTAATTCTTTTGCTCAGGACGAACTGATCCAATCATTTGGAGTCATTGTGCTCTATCTAGAGACATTGAACATGGATGTGAAAGTTATTTGGACTAATGACATTCACCATGTAAAATGAAGAAGAATATACCTGTCTGAGAGGGGATGTGGGGTGGGGGGAGGGGGGATAAAACCAGGAAAAAATGGGAGAGGCATCATTATTTATTTTTATACATGTGAGAAATGTTTTGTAATGTACTCTGCTTTCCTACTCAAAATAAACAATTTAAAAAAAAGAAAACAGAAAACTCTCTGAGTCAGACCTTTAGCTTTATGCATGCTGCGTGTCTGTTGCAACTTCAACAACAAATGATGTTATTATTGATGCTTTACTTGCCTAATATAAGCCCTGTAACTGAAAATTGTATGTGTGCGGCTTCATCGCCCGTGGCACGAAGCAACAGGACAGCTGCCCAAATACCATTTTCGCCTGCCCCCCCAATTGGGAAATGTTACATCCGGGCCTGAATGTAAACGATTGTTTGAATTGAATTGAATGGAATTGAATTGTTTCACAAACGTTCGTTCTAGTAAAGTTCCCTCCACTAGGGGGTTTCTCTGTGTGGCCTGCAGGGGCAGTGGCAGCAGGTGTTGACAACTTGTCTCCATCGCATCCTGTGGGATGTCAGGACGACTGGTTTAGAAGCAGTCACACTGGCCTAAAGTCAGAACTATAATTGGACCCAGCTGTTGTGCATCAAAGAAATCAGGATGAATCATAAATACTCTCTGCAGGGTGTCCAGGGAGAGCCACTGTCACCATCTGCTCCCCCTGGTGTAAATACTGTGTGTAGCGACAGGATATTATTGTGATCTAATGCCACAGCGTGGCGTGAAGCAACGGTTTGTGGTCCTATTGCTACACCTTGTGATCCTCAAACTGCCTGTGGTCTGTCCAGCTGTTGTCCACACTCTTTTTTTGACTTGAGCTACTTTCAAAATGAGCGGCTCAACAAGATCTACACATCAAAAATGTGATTATTATATTCCATTACTGAAAATCCATTTCAAGGCCCCCTAGAAAGTTTGTGATGTTGAGGTTAGCCTCTTGCACCCAAAACTATAAGAACTTTCACATTTTTGTCCACAATTGGGAAAGAGAACTGGCAAAATGTTGGTCAAAATAACAATTATTCTCCATTTTCTAATTGTGTGGACTCTTGAAAATTATGTAATTCAAATGGTGTTAAGTATTGTCAAATGGACCCATAAGGGTCCATTTGGTTTCACTTTAACGCTCTCAAGGCTTACAGATCTAAGGGTCCAAGTGCCCCCACCCCTCACCCTAAAAACGTCTATGTCCTATGTTTTATGTTTTAGGGGACTGTCATGTGATCTACCTGCACGGCCTGTGTGATCTACTGGTAGATCATGATCTACCTTTTGGGCAGCCCTACTACTCAAGAAAAAGCCAACACCCTGTTAAAGGAAGGAGGTAATGAAATAATTATGTTTCAAAGAGTTCTTTTTTCTTTAACCTTAGGGAACCTTTGAACATGTACAATGTGAGCCTGCTGTTGTGCACTAGTATGAGCCATCTGTCTGTCCTTGCATGACACTGCATTTATTTGTCAGATGTGGCGATATCTAGACCACTTCTATTATCATATCACATTAAGATACTGATTTTTATAGTATACACAGAGTGTCTGTATGTTATCCCCCGGATAACATAGCCTGGGTTCCATCCTGATTCGCTGCGTTCCGCATCTTGAAATGTCACATTGCAAGAGCCGCTTCGACCTCTATCCATCGATTGAATAGACACTTATCAACAGAAATGTTACGATCCAATCGTGCCGGTATAGCAGATATTCAGATACCCGCCGGGCAAGTAGATATTTTGTATTCATTGCATCGGTGGATCACGGATACTACTAGTAGGGCGGGGCGAAGCATAGTTTTACTGAAGTTATGTTTAGGGTTAGTAACCGCATAAAGCACCGTCTAACCCTAACCCTAGCCTAATCCTAAACCCTAAACATAACCTCAGTAAAACTAGGCTATGCCTACACCTAACCCCAACCCTAAACTTAACCTCAGTAAACTTATGCCTAAACCTAACCTAACCCTAACCATAACTTCAGTAAAACTTCCTTCGCCCCGCCCTACTAGTAGTATCCGTGATCCACCGATGCAATGAATACAAAATATCTACTTGCCCGGCGGGTATCTGAATATCTGCTATACCGGCACGATTGGATCGTAACATTTCTGTTGATAAGTGTCTATTCAATCGATGGATAGAGGTCGAAGCGGGTGATTGCAAAGGGGCCCTGGGGCGGATTGGCCATCTGGTGTACAGGGAATTTTCCCTGTACACCAGAAAAAAACTGTCCAGGCCACTAGGTGGTAACCTAGTGGCCTGGACAGTTTTTTTTTTTTTTTTTTCCAGGGCAGCCCAGGGCGCCAGGCCCAGGCCAGGCAAACTACTGTTTTTATCCTTCAAAAAAGAAAAGGTGTCCTACACCAGAGCCTTCAAGTAGGAGAGTTGCCATATTCCCGTTCACTCCTGTGCGCCAGGGCCCTGCCTCGCGCTGCTGGAGGCAGTGTTGGCAACTGCCAAGATCCAAAATGCACTAGTGGCACTTCCAAAATGCACTAGAATGTGCTAGAAGATGCTCGCCTGGAACATACAGATTCTTTAGTTTCATTCTCTAGTTGTGTAGACTAAGTTGGGCTAATACACATGCTGAATATTATAACTCTTGAGGGTGTAAAAATGAAACCAAATGGACCCGCAAGGGTCCATTTGGTTTCATTTTTACGCTCTCAAAGAGTTACATCTGGTTAATCAGCTGCCCCCCCCCCCCCCCCCCCCCCCCCCCCACACCAGGGTGGCCTGGGAAAGGTAAAATTGTCCCGGTAGGAAAATATGTGCCAATCCGCCCGTGGTCTGGCCAGAGTCTGCTTGCCTTGCATTTCTCTGAAGTCACCATGTATATGTAACTGTATGTTATGTTGTGCCTGTCACACTAGAAGGCTCTTCAGGGCAGTCCTCACATGTCATTTCTCTGTATCATTTCAGTATTCCTGTCCTCTGTCTCCATCTTCTGTCGCAGATGTTCTGTGGTCTCCCTCCCGAACCAATGACCATTAAAAAATTGCACATACAAACCTAAATGAACCTTGAGCCACTCGGGGGTTAAATTGATTTCTGTGAAAATTCGTATCAGACAAACACGGCTTGCATGATTAGAAGATCACGCAACTTCCCTAACCTGGTTAACTAAGTTAGAACCTTCTCAAAACTGGTTATTCCCACTTCTTGGCATTTTTGGGCAATATTACTTAGTTAGAACAGGGGTTTTCAACCTTTTTGACACCAGGGACCACCATTTTTTCAGCATTTGAGCCACGGACCACCATTTGATGACATTTTAGCGCCCAAGACCTAAGACTAAAGAATTCTTTTGGTTTTGTTCACAATTCCAGCATGGATAAAACAGTGTAGACTTTTGTAGACTAACTCTTGAGAGTGTAAAAATGAAACCAAATGGATCCGCAAGGGTCCATTTGGTTTACATCTAGTTACATCTGGTTAACTAACTTTCCATCATTTAGCCTGGGGACCACCTGGAACCCTCTCAAGGACCACTGGTGGTCTCCCCAGACCACCTGTTGAAAACCCCTGACTTAGAAGATTATTACTTATGAACCCTTAGAAAAAGTAATGATATTATATTATGCTATATTATTATATTATTTACAAGAGTAATATATTACAGAGTAATATATTACATATTAACACAATCTGTTGAGAGACAACTTGTAATGTACTGTAGGTCATGTGTGCAGAATGCTGCGCTGGATTTGGATTTAAAACTATTGCACATTTCTGTTATCTGTTGATAGCTTTTAAATGTGTTTTTGTATTTCCACGTCATGCAACAACAAGCTCATTTTTATAATAAGTAACGCAGCGTGTTTTAGCACATACTACATATCACCCATTTTGGCGGACTAACTTCGTTACACTACAGCTGGAAAAATATTACAGCAATATAACAGTGTTGGGAATATTACTTTTCCTTGTTAATATATTACTTATTAATTATTACCTTCATTTTAAAGCAATATATCATATTACAATATTACCGTCTGAGCTAGTGTAATATATTAATATTACTATTACTTATTACTTATTATTATTTTACAAAATATATAATTAAATATTTAGTATCACTGCATACGTACAATAAAGCATGCCCACTTGGCTATCTGGCCAAATCGACTTGAAAACAACAACAACGTCACTAGCATCGACCTACCTCATCCTACTCAGCTATGGACAGTTAACACATGAGTTAAATGTATTCTTTCAATTCATGGAAGCCAATAATTTTTATGACAAATTATAGAAAATAAGTAATTATTTAACTTCTGCAGTTGTCAAGATAATTTCACAAGAACACTTGCAACGAGACAGATTGACAGAAAGTAATATTGAAAGTAATGCAGTAATGCAGAAAGAAAAGTATAATATATTAGATTTTTTGTTAAGTAATATATTTATATTACAAGTTACTGCATTTTGGTAATATATTATGTAATATATTAAGTTACGTAGTGCACATGTCCCAACACTGAGCAATAAGTAATGTGTATTTGTTACTGCCCAACACTGCTCCTTGGATCCAGATACCTCACATTCAGGGTCATCCCATTGTCGCAAGAGATGCGTGACTACAGCTCTACTCAGAAAAAGCTAGCAGTCAAACAACTACAGTATGCGATAACAAGCAATAACAAGGGAGGAATAACAAGTTACTTGCTAAATACATAGAGAGCAGAGATGGCTGTGTCTGACAACGGACCCTGGAGACTTGCGCTAACATAGAATTAAAGTTCAATAGCTTCGACAGCAGGGAATAAAATTGGCAGCAGGCTGCACTTTAAGACTAAACAACCCAGAGTCCTTCGACTGAAAGTACACCAGTGGATACATGTAACAAAGTTACTGCATATAAAGAAGGTTTTGGCAGAGACTTGAAAGCACAGATTGAGTTTGCTAATTGAGTTTTCCTCAGCCAGGTTGCTCCAAAGTTAAATATTGTTCCGATACTGTTGCTGTATTAACCCATTGTGTCGTGACCCTCGATTCTAGTTTCTGACACCAGATTATACAGTAGTTCCTGACACCAGATTATACAGTAGTTCCTGACACCAGATTATACAGTAGTTCCTGACACCAGATTATACAGTAGTTCCTGACACCAGATTATACAGTAGTTCCTGACACCAGATTATAGCTGCAGCAACATTCTAGCTTTGACACTAGATTCTGCAGTAGTTTTCGACACTAGAGTCTAGTTATTGACACTAAATGATAGTTTCTGATGCTAGGATCTCCTTTTTGACACTAGAATCTACTTTCTGACGCTAGAATCGAGTTTTTGACACTAGATTCTATAGTTTCTGACACTAGATTCTAGTTTTCCTGAAAAATCTGTGTTCCTGTGTCAGTGATGCTAACATATTTCTAGCCAAGGACCACCAGAATTAACCATATTTGGCTGCAGACCCCCCCATCTGAAAACATGTTGTTCTCGGGGTTCCCCAGAAGCGAAAAATTGAGATGAAATGTTTGCTTCCAAAATAATGTATTCAGAGATTTGCAGCACATTTTCACAATTTTTCAAAAATAGCAGAACAACAAGCTCATGTCGCGCCACTCGGTGGCGCGACATGAGCTTGTTGATCTGCTATTTTTCAACAGATAAAACACCGAAACGCGTTCAGGACACTAAGGGTTAAAAACGTAATGTTTCAAAAAAGGATTCAATCAATAACCCTGAGACCCACGGGGAAACATATTGCAAAACGAATGTGGTGGTGAGACATCAGCCCCGCACACACAGCTAACAGCATGTCGCAAAGAGTTATGAAAAATGTGAGCTTCGTAAACCCATAACCCTGGAGATTGATGAAAGCACTTTCTAAAGCATCAACACTTTGACTGATGCTTTTGTGAAGGCCGAAAAGTTGGTCAAAGTGAAACATCATCGGGAAGTTTATGGCGAGAACGGCGAGAATATAGTCTAGGGCATGATAAATCCCTCTTTGAGAGAGAGGAAGAGAGGGGAGGGGGAGAGAGAGAGAGGAAGAGAGGGGAGGGGGAGAGAGAGATGTCAAATATCATTAACACACCCAGTGCCAGCCCTTTTTCATATTTTTTGAGGTAGCCAGTGCCTGCGATTTTCATCTAAAAGTCATATTTCATATTTCGGTCCATGTTTCCCGACGGACAAGTTAGTTGGCGACACACACTTCCGGTTTGGTCCGTCCCTTATTATGGTCCGTCAATGGAATATGCGGTCGCTGCACGCTGCTGTTAGCATGGGGATCGTATCAAACCAGCGACGGTAAGCAACGTAGAGAGACGTAGCTCAACGTAAGAGGCATCGGTCATAACTATATTTCATAATGATAAAGGGAGACGTAGATCTATTTCAACGGCACGAAATCTGTTAAATAATGGAGAACAATAGAGTGTACAAATGAGAATCACCTTGACGACGTTAAGGATTTATCCACGGGTCTATTCTTCATAATTTTAACAACAACACTCATTCATCAGTACATAAATATGATGAAGTAGCGAACGGGAAAGCTTGTTTACTCAGTGGATGACATATGAAGAGCGAATACGTAAACACAATAACGAAGATAAACACTTTCTTTTCTTCTTTTTTTTCCATCTGGAAGATGAAACCAGTGCACTGTACGTCTTCTTTAAACGTGTTAACAGAATATCAAACGCGTATACAGTTCTTTTGGCATTCCGTTCATGAATAAAATGCGGTCCAATCTCCATATGTCAGACACATCAAATTGGTTTTCCTATAAGGGCAACCATCTAACTGTTCTCGCTGCAACGTTCTGCATCTCCGGGTTTGATTAGTAGTCATGAAACATCATAGTTATCATTTCAAAGAGAAAACTGGGCCCTTTAGAGTACTGTATGTTGCCATTTTCTTTCCGTTCTCCTTATACACATTTCTAAATATCCATCGAGAATTCAAGTGTACCGAGCTCCCCAACAAATCATGTCAATCATCCTCTGTAAATGAACAGCTTTGGTCTGTCAATGATTGACGTGTACTTATACTTTTATTTGTAAAGCTCTTTTCATTCGCGGGGAATCTCAAAGTGCTGTATAAAACATAACAATCAAAGCAAAGTCATCAGAATTAGAATTAAAAAACAAAAAAAAAAACACGGCAAAAGTTCAACATGAAAACGCCTTCTGAAACAGGAAGGTTTTCAGGCCGGTCTTAAAGCACTCCACAGACTGTGGCAATCTCAAGTCCATGTGGAGGCTGTTCCAAAAGCGCGGTGCTGCCGAGGAGAAGGCCCGGTCTCCCATGGTGCGAAGCCTGGTGTCTGGGGTATGGAACAGGAATTTATTTGCAGATCTGAGAGTGCGGGTGGAGGTTATAGCTTCTAAACAAGTCATACAGTATCACTCGCCCTCCAATCTAAACGGAATGCTTTCAAATATGAGGAACATCTATCATAGAGAACATTAACATTCTGTGATCAGTGATGGATTAACCCTGTGCCCACGGTGTATAACCCCTGGAACTGTTTTGGAAAACTGTCAATACACCAGCGCATTTCATAGTACAAGCACCCCTTCAACTACTTACCGCTTCAACTACTTTTGCTTCTAAACCTCTGCACTTGTGGCGAAGGTTCAGTCGTCTTTCACTTTCTGCTTGCAGTTTGGCCAGTGTCATTGGGGGGGCGGCCTGTTGCCAGCGGGCCCACAGTGGTGGGTGGTATAGGGTGACCAGATGTCCCTCTTTGCATGAGACAGTCCCTCATTTTGAAGACTCGGCAGGTGTCCCACAAATTGAGCCCTTGAATGTCCCACATTGTGACTTACAGAGTTCAGTGTTCAAATGCCCTAATACCAGTACTTGGCTGTCTGTTGTCTGTTTCACTGCAATGGAAATAACGTCAAGATCTGCATAATTTAGTCATACATGCAATACTTCTCTGCACCCAAAACGAGAAACGGCGTAATCAATTTGTGACCGCGCCATACGTGACGGGTGGCCAAGAGGTCATGACGGGTGCCGCGACCATTACAAATTAGTTGCGCCTGGTGAAAACAGATGACTATTTTGCTAGCGGTCGCGACCGTTCCTCAACAGTCGCTACTAAACCTAACCCTGGCCCCTAACCGTGAACATAACCTCAGTAAACCGTTATGCCATGTTCGTGCCAAACACCGTGACGTAAGCCGTGGTGGTCACAAAACGATTTCATGGAAGTTAAATAATAAAATAATAAATTGTATATATATTAGGGATGTTAATCGACACATATTTGGAATACCGACGTGTCGCGGCCCATTGTCGACAATCGATCGATTTTTTTTTTTTTTTTTTTTAGCCCGCGGCGCCGGCGGGACCCAACGCAAAATGTTGCAGCACGGGCGGCATGAAAATGCCTGCAGGAGGGAGAGGTGCAAGATTATAGATAAAATAAGCGGGACCGCGAAATCGAGCAATATATAATACCAAAATATGCATATCTGAGGAGAACGTTCCATACTGCGCTCCACAATGATCAGGCATGTTCTCAAAGCAAAGCGCATGGCAGAGCAGGGCGCAGAGCGCACCACGCAACAGACAACAGACACGCACCCGCACCTGGCATTCCACATTCATTAGTAGCCTAATCGACTTGATAGAGGAGTTTTCCTCTTTCCTTGCGACGGATTCCCTGCATCTTTGCTTTCCCCTGCGTCTGCTGTTAGACATGGCCAAACAACGTGAAACAGAACACTGGACAAGATAAGTACAAATAATATAGGCTTGTTCTATTAACCACCAGCAGCACGCGTCTCTCTCTGTGTGTCTCTCTCTCTCTCTCTCTCTCTCTCTCTCTCTCTCTCTCTCTCTCTCTCTCTCTCTCTCTCTCTCTCTCCGTCTCTCTCTCTCTCTCTCCACCATGTGAGACCTCGGTCTTGTGCAGGAGAGATAGCTTTCTCCCATACGTAACGCTCCATTTCGGCCTCGACAGAGGCGCCTGCTCGGCGAAATAAAAGTCAATCATTGCGGCGGGTGCATGCAGGAGCCGCTGCCGCCTCATCCTCGGGGAAAGCCGGACTCCCCGGACAGAACGCAGGGGGAAGGAGGAGGACGCATTCCGGCGGGTGAAGGCGGGGGCCGCTGCCGCCTCCTCCTCCTACTCGGGGGGGGGGGAAAGCCGGACTCGCCGCGGCAGAGCGCAGGGGGAAGGACGAGGAGGACGACGCGGCACAGACATGGTCTCACTACAGTGACTGATAGTAGCCTAATACCCGAAATAAGCAATTCTCTTCCCTTGAAAACAGTAACGTTGTGACGTTTTTGAACAAGAAATTGCAAAGAATACAAAATAAAAATCATTAATATAAAAAAAGAAAAAAGAGGCGATTTTCGACTCGTACTTTTTTGTGTCGACGTCAGCACGTGTCGACAATCGTGTCGGTTTCCGACTTTTTTTCACATCCCTAATATATATATATATATAATAAAATAAGTAACCATAAGTCGCCTTCTGTTGCGACTGTTGGGTCACCTCTCACAACCATTGGGCCACCCGTTGCGAAGTATGCCACAGTGTATGGCGCGGTTGCAAATTGATTTCATCCCTCCTGCCCTAAAAAGGTGTGCTCCTCTCATTAGAATTGTTTATGCACATGTATTATATATATTGTCCTCATCCGGGAGTGTTAATGAAGTACCATTATACCATTGGAAACCTTTGGGACATGAAGTGCCATGTTTTCATTCGTTCTGAGAACACGTACAAGTAATAACGCCTCTTTTTTCTTCTGAACTGTTTTCTGTCACATCAGGACATTGTAATTATCATTAGCAAAATTACACCTAGTGAGTCAGAGTTCAGCTTGCATGAATGTGTGCAGGATTTGCATGAATTTGAGAGAGCCTAATTTATGATTATTTAAATCAGGGGTTTTCAACAGGTGGTCCGGGGACCACCAGTGGACCTTGAGAGGGTTCCAGGTGGTCCCCAGCTAAGTTGTTTAACCAAATGTAACTCTTGAGAACGTAAAAATGAAAAAATGAAAAATGATGTCCATGGCTCAAATGCTAAATAAATGGTGGGCCCCGGGATGAAAAAGGTTGAAAACCCCTGATTTAAATAGAAACATTCTCTCATACGTATGCCATTGTGCCTTATGTGTCTTATACCAGTGTGCCAGTTATCACCCTTCCCTGTGCCAACGTTGACACCCGTGTCTAAGGTGGCCTAACCCGGTATTAGACTGTTGATGTCGGGATTTAGGAAATTAAAGGTAATATAGGCAGCTTTAGTGTGCACAAACCGTTTGTAAACAGAATTCTATTGGCTCATTATGAAACAGGTGGAGACTGCTGTGCTGTGGTTGGCTAAAACACCACCTCACTCCCCACAACCCCCCTCCCCACCACCACACACTAGCACGGCCTTGTGATGAGGCTGACAAAAAGGATTTGTTGACAACAACAAAAGTTCTGTACTGTCTGCAGGGAAAAGCAAGTGTCTGTCTGCAGGGAAACAGTTGCAGCATCAAAGTAGAAGTGACGTAGAGGGGGGAAAGGCAAACATATGGCTACATATAGATTTTGATTTTTGGCTAAAAGTTGCCTATAATTTTTAATGTGCACCAAGCACATAGCCTGGCTCAGCCCTGAATCAGCACCTTAAAAAATACTACCTTATTTTTTCTTTGTGATTCAAGGACTGGCTTCCTTGCCTTTGGGGCCATTTTTGTCGGTTGGAAATCCATGCCCAGCACCTGATTGGCCAACAGCCCTGCCCTCACTTCGTTTCACTTTATTATTCTTTAAAGAAGCATCAGGCTTTAGGTTTTATAAACATCATCATCCGACATATTTTACTGCTTTTGTTCACATGCTAGTAACGCTTGTCGGCTGTGTTTGTTTAGTTAGCAACGTCATTACTATGCTAATGATAACGCATTAGCATAATAATGACAACAACGTTGCCTGCTTTCCCAATACTGATATGGGTTGGTGTGAACCAATCACCGTGAAGACTGCTGCTTTGATCACGCCCATCCCAGAAACTGCTGTAGTAGAGAGGGACTTCAGTCTGAATAATGAAGTGAAACATCCTAGAAACTGCTGTAGTAGAGAGGGACTTCAGTCTGAATAATGAAGTGAAACATCCTAGAAACTGCTGTGGTAGAGAGGGACTTCAGTCTGAATAATGAAGTGAAACATCCTAGAAACTGCTGTAGTAGAGAGGGACTTCAGTCTGAATAATGAAGTGAAACATCCTAGAAACTGCTGTAGTAGAGAGGGACTTCAGTCTGAATAATGAAGTGAAACATCCTAGAAACTGCTGTGGTAGAGAGGGACTTCAGTCTGAATAATGAAGTGAAACATCCTAGAAACTGCTGTGGTAGAGAGGGACTTCAGTCTGAATAATGAAGTGAAACAGAATGACAATTCAGACTGAAGTCAGGCTACCAAGCACAATCATTTGGAGAACCCCAGTGGACTAGGGAAAGACGTGATTTCATTAATTCATTTATTCTTCAGCTGTACCGAAACCACACAGTTGTCTTGTTAAATGAACAAACTCCTTTTCAGAACGGGATCCTTTAATAATACATGAGATTACTCTCTAATTTGAGCTTCACTTCAGTGGATTAATTGGCAGCATTGTTGACGTTCATTGATTTTACGCCAGAGCACACATAACATGGAACCCAATTTCAAACATGGCCACAGATACTTAATTTAACTTCATAATGAAATCTATAATTGCAGTACTTGTTTCTCATAAATCACTGCCTTGTCCCTGACATTTCCTAAGATGTATTGCTATGTGGAGTGGTTCACAATGGCTGTGTGCGCTTTTGTACTAGAATATGGTGGTGCGCTTAATTAAAGTTACACTGGGTAGTACAGTTACTTCCTGGACTACATCAAGGAAGCTATTTTCAGAAGAAACCGAGCTGCACCATGACACTTTCGGGAGCTAAAAAATCATGGAAGTTACATGAATAAGCACAGCAAGCTGGAACAGACCATGAACATTATTTATGAACCACTGAGAGCTGTGTCATACAATCGGCTCAAGACTATGAAAGAATAGATGCATATTGCAGTTTCTTTCATAAACTCTTGCTCTTGCACAGAGAGTTTTTTTTATTATTTTAATTCACTATTAAACATCGGTCCAAAACATTGGTAACATTGGGGTTTTTCCAAAAATCGTTATTGGCATCGGCCCCAAGAATATATCATCGGTCGGGCTCTAGAGCACAGTACATGATTTGGCTGCCACACAAGAAACAGGGGACAGTCTTGCGATAGTCCTATATAAAATTACAAGTGTACACATTGAAAAGCAACACATCAGGCAATGTCTTGTGTTATCTTCCAGAAGTATACTACAAAATATAAAACAGGATCTTGGGTCGCTGGTTATACTGGTATATTTACCAATACTGAATGGTCTGATAATAACAAATTAGTCCAATACTGATTACTTTACAAAAGGCCACAGTCATTAAGACATATTGATAATATTAATATGTTCATGAGTGGGTTTACTGAGCTCTCATTGAGTTCAGTAAACCATTCCACCAGTAGGCTGTAGTGTAGCTCCTGTGGTGCGGAATTGCATGGTAGCGAAAGTGACGTCGGTGACTCTAGCTTACATGATATACCTTGGACTACATGTTGTCTCAGTAAGACAGCCCCCCCCCCCCCTCCCCATCCGCAAGGAGGAGCAGTGCAGCAAAGCATTGTGGGAATTGTAATCCCACAATGCCTGTGTCCATGACATCAGAGAGACTGGGCTCACTGATGAAATCTAAAATAAATATCTAAAAATGTTTTTTTGTCCCAGTTTAAACCAACTCGTGCCATAGCCATGGGTGATTGCTGCTGAGCCGTTCCCAGTATGCATTGCTGAGTGGACTCTGGTCTGTTGCGGGATGACATTAGGCTAATGTCCATCTGTCCTGATCAGTCTGCCTGCAGAGCAAGTATTCATTAGTCCAATTGATTTGCATCAAATATGTATGAACAGTCCATTCAATATAGGACTGTAAGTGTACTTACTTAATGTGTTTTATGCAGTACATTTGGCAATGTACGAACCAGAGTCATAAAGCCTCACTAGTAGTTAGCAGTGACTAAGCTAATCTACTTCAGTACTTACTTTAGTACTTAAATAATAATGGGTTTCTACTTTTTAACCAATACCATCTCCTTCTACTCCACTCTATACATCCCAGATCTACATATTGTACTTTTACTCCACTACACATATGACTATTTGTCAGCCTTATAGTTACAACTTATTTTGTAGATTTGGATTATTATATTATTACAGAACATATACATTGTACCCACTTCAGCCCTATACATTTAGGCCCGAGAGTAATATGTTAAATATTACTGTATAACTTCCCCAAGTTCCCCCCTCCCACGTGCTAATGTACAACACAATGTGTTTACAGACAACTTGTAGTGTAGGTCATGTGTTAAAGAATAGAGATGTACAACACAATGTGTTTAGAGACAACTTGTAGTGTAGGTCATGTGTTAAAGAATAGAGATGTACAACACAATGTGTTTAGAGACAACTTGTAGTGTAGGTCATGTGTTAAAGAATAGAGATGTACAACACAATGTGTTTAGAGACAACTTGTAGTGTAGGTCATGTGTTAAAGAATTGAGATGTACAACACAATGTGTTTAGAGACAACTTGTAGTGTAGGTCATGTGTTAAAGAATTGAGATGTACAACACAATGTGTTTAGAGACAACTTGTAGTGTAGGTCATGTGTTAAAGAATTGAGATGTACAACACAATGTGTTTAGAGACAACTTGTAGTGTAGGTCATGTGTTAAAGAATAGAGATGTACAACACAATGTGTTTAGAGACAACTTGTAGTGTAGGTCATGTGTTAAAGAATAGAGATGTACTGTACAACACAATGTGTTTAGAGACAACTTGTAGTGTAGGTCATGTGTTAAAGAATAGAGATGTACAACACAATGTGTTTACAGACAACTTGTAGTGTAGGTCATGTGTTAAAGAATTGAGATGTACAACACAATGTGTTTAGAGACAACTTGTAGTGTAGGTCATGTGTTAAAGAATTGAGATGTACAACACAATGTGTTTAGAGACAACTTGTAGTGTAGGTCATGTGTTAAAGAATAGAGATGTACTGTACAACACAATGTGTTTAGAGACAACTTGTAGTGTAGGTCATGTGTTAAAGAATAGAGATGTACAACACAATGTGTTTAGAGACAACTTGTAGTGTAGGTCATGTGTTAAAGAATAGAGATGTACAACACAATGTGTTTAGAGTCATAGTGTAGGTCATGTGTTAAAGAATTGAGATGTACAACACAATGTGTTTAGAGTCATAGTGTAGGTCATGTGTTAAAGAATTGAGATGTACAACACAATGTGTTTAGAGACAACTTGTAGTGTAGGTCATGTGTTAAAGAATTGAGATGTACAACACAATGTGTTTAGAGACAACTTGTAGTGTAGGTCATGTGTTAAAGAATAGAGATGTACAACACAATGTGTTTAGAGACAACTTGTAGTGTAGGTCATGTGTTAAAGAATAGAGATGTACAACACAATGTGTTTAGAGACCTCTTGTAGTGTAGGTCATGTGTTAAAGAATAGAGATGTACAACACAATGTGTTTAGAGACCTCTTGTAGTGTAGGTCATGTGTTAAAGAATAGAGATGTACAACACAATGTGTTTAGAGACCTCTTGTAGTGTAGGTCATGTGTTAAAGAATAGAGATGTACAACACAATGTGTTTAGAGACAACTTGTAGTGTAGGTCATGTGTTAAAGAATAGAGATGTACAACACAATGTGTTTAGAGACAACTTGTAGTGTAGGTCATGTGTTAAAGAATAGAGATGTACAACACAATGTGTTTAGAGACAACTTGTAGTGTAGGTCATGTGTTAAAGAATAGAGATGTACAACACAATGTGTTTAGAGACAACTTGTAGTGTAGGTCATGTGTGCAGAATGCTGTGGTGGATTAGGATCAACAAACTACTGCACATCTCTGTTATTATCTGTTGATAGCGTAAATCTGCTCTATTTTCACATCATGCAACAACAAGCTCATTTGCAATAAGTAATGATGTGTGTTTTGGCGATAGTAACATATTAGATATTACCATTACATTACATTACTTTTGCTGGAAAATATAATAATATTACTGCAAATTATGTAATGTGAGTATATAGGCTGTGCAACAGCATGCAAAATACAACATTTGTAATTGGACTTGACAGCGTTTAATGTCCATTCCAAACAAAAGGGCATAGTTCAAGCTAGCTATAGACGGACGGAAAAGCAAACGTAAAAAGTTCCGTTAACAACTTCCCTGCTAGTTTGTGGAAACAAATCATCCATGAATGTGGGCCTGGTGGCCCATAACAAACTCCTATTATCTCCAACCCCGCGCCCCGGCAGTTGTAAAAATAAAGAAATGGCTGCCCGCTTCCCGCGGAGTGAAGCCACGTTTAATGGCATAGTGAATTATTGTTGTTCTCCATCAAATACCATCAGGGATGCAAATCCCAAATTAATGAGGTGTGAATTGAATAGGTGCAAACTGCTCTCAGCATTTTACGTTCATGTCCAAGTGATGCATATGTCCTGCTGGTTCATATGAGAAAGGACCAGGGTTTTCAACAGGTGGTCCGGGGACCATCAGTGGTCCCTGAGAGAGTTCCAAGGTGGTTCCCCAGCTAAGTTGGTTAACCAGACGTAACTCTTGAGAACGTAAAGATGAAACCAAACGGACCCTTGCGGGTCCGTTTGGTTTCATTTTTACACTCTCAAGAGTTAAAATATTCATCATCTGAATTAGCCCCAAGTCTACACAACTAGAAGATGGACAAAAGCAAAATAAATCTTTAGTTTTGGGGTCTGTGGGGACAAAATGTCCTCAAAAGGTGGTCCGTGGCTCAAATGCTGAATAAACGGTGGTCCCTGGTGTCAAAAAGGTTGAAAACCCCTGATATATAGGGAACAAGATGCAGGAATTGACATGCCTACTGTATGTCTTCATCTTACAAAATGATGAATGTCAGAGTGGTATAAAGTAAAACTTGCCAAGGGCAGATACTATAGGGGTGTAATCGAAATATTGTTTTTCATTTAAAACAAAATCGAGGTGTATTGTTATGTGAACAGAAAATATTGTATCGGATCTTTTGAATTTGTATTATATCGATTGGTAATGTAAAGAATCGGTATGGAATCGCTACCAATACTAAGTACTTATTGCTTTGTATTTAGAAATGTTAAGGAGAAAAACACATTATGTGTTCAAATACAATGTCCACTTATATGCCAGATTACTGTTTTACATATTTATATCCCTCTCCCCTGAAGGGAAAGAGTCCCGCACACTGTCTTCTCTTCACCAGTAGAAACTTTATTTAGCAATGTTTCTGTCACATCAGGCATAAAGAAGCACAGACTGACAAACTATATTCTTCTGCAGATCTATTTATACAAACAGGGGCGTTTTGCCATTAGGCAGACTAGGCAGTTGCCTAGGGCACCATGAGGGGAGGTGGGCGAGGGGAGGGGGGTGAGGGGAGGGGGGTGAGGGGAGGGGGCGACTACCAGACATGCTTTAAAGGTAGGGAAGTGATTTCACTTTTGTCAGATATCACCCCAAAAAAAATTCTGTTAAAATGCTCTATTATAAGGTGTGCAGACCATATATGGAGTTTCCCCCTCCCCCACGTTAGCAGAGGAGCTAATAAAAGTTCCCCAGGTGGAGGGTGAATTCTCCTCCAATCAGGATCGAGCAGCAGGTTCACATAGTGTAGCTACTCTTGGGCGCCCCTAGTGCACCAGGCTGGTACTACACCATGAATTTCAAATCACTTACCCTACCTTTAAAAGGATCCCAGGCTAATAAGCCTCATATGGATAAATACATTATACTTGTCCTCTATAACTAGAATTGAACATTTAAAGCACCGATAATATGTTCTTTTGTTTAAAAATAGTTCATTTTATCCCTTGGGGGGCACCATTTTATAGGAGATTTTCGCTGGAGCCCCCCCTTACCAAATGGACCCGTAAGGGTCCATTTGGTAAGGGGGGGCTCCAGGGAAAATCTTGCCTAGGGCTCCAAATTGCTTCGAAACGCATACAAATGTGCAGAAATGCGTAGGCCAATCCTGCAGATCTGCATTTCTGGAGATTTGTATATACAGTATAGACTGTTTGTCAGTCTGTGATCGTATCAACAACAATGTATCCTGATATGTATCGAAATGCTGTTAAAAGGCATTGTTACACCGCTAGCAGATACAGTAGATTCTGCAAGGCATAATCTCTACCCTTTGATACACCGGGCTCCATTTTCGCTCCATGCTTTGTCCCTAACATAACCCGAAACCCGCAACGAATTCCCTTATTGGTATTTTCGTCACCTTTCCTCTTTCACCTTTATTTATGACAGGAGGTGTGGTCATAGGCGTGTTTGTCACGCAGTCCCTTAAGTTGCTAATTTCGTCAAATAGATTTGGGAACTAGATAACTTTAGTTTCTGACTTTAGTGTGGGAACGCCTCTTCCCCAATGCTAAATGCTCTAATAGCGTATAAGGCAGATGAGACGAAATTGGAGCCCACCATGTGTTTGTTAGTTAGTCCTACAGTTAGATGGTTGCAGCCATGTTTCCCCTCACAGCTTGTTCAGATGCAAATCAGGCAGTCGTTTCAATATTGATTTCATGTCCATCGATCTGGGAGAAAGGAAAAGCATTACTGATCAAATTAACATAATCAATGTTATAACGCGTCGATTCTTCGTGCAAGGCTGCATTTGAGCTCTGATGGAAGTGTGATGCCTTAAATTGACAAATTAAAAGTATACATTCAATCACACATCTGTTGGCATTCCCTTCAAGTTAGCATTGTATTCATTTTAAAGGGGAATTCCACCCATTTTCAAGATATCTTCTGAGAGCATACAAATGGAACGTCCGTTTGTTTCCAAGTACACTCTCGGAAAAAAATGGTGAATGATATCTTGATGATTTCATCAAATTGTGTTTCACCATCTTATTGATTTCTTTCTGACCTCCATTTCTAGGAAACACAGAGATGTTGTGTGGACATGATGAAAAAGGTTCCCCCATTCTAAGGTAGGTTAATGAGTTCCCGTTTAAGTGCCATCACTTGTCACCATTGTGACACTGGACTGTTAAGGGAATGGGTGTTTATACAAGATATATTTTCATCTTGTTTCACTCCAAGTCCTAAGGATTCTGGGCCTTTGAAAGATAATCAGTGATGCATTAAATATGCATATAATTTGGGACTATGGTGGTCTGCCCGCATGCCTAGTGTATTATAGATTATATAATCCTTTTGGTTGGGAATAAGATAATAACTTTGATCCGATCCTTTGAGCCTAACTTTGTTTCAAAGTGTGAGTTCCATGTGCATTGGTTTCTGTGCCCTTGGACAGTGGTGCAGTGTTGCAATATACCATACAAAATGTGCCTTCATGACAAGTAAACAATACGTTACATCCATCACCAAGAAATTCAATCAATCATGGTATTTATCGGCCTGGCGTAACCACACCCCGTTAAATTTCACCCCTCGCCGAAATAAATTAAATTCTATGGCCAATATCTAATAATAAATGGTGTTCTTTCAAGGATGAGATTTTAACAACACAGTGTACTGTAAGTACAGAGTTGTAAAGTACAATATTATTGTGTACTGCTCACCAAAGCATCTCTGTCAAAATGAGTAAAGAGTCTTATAACTCAAAACTGCTGCGGGTCCAGATTAGGTTCTGTGGACAACACTCAGTATACTGCTGACTCAAGGCGCAGCGCTTAGTGTCTGATGCCTGTTTTATTTTAAGTGTGTGTCTTGACAAATACTTTATCCCAGTTCCCCAACTTGAAGTTATACTGATTGATTTGAAGGACAATTTAGAATGCGTTCCAACTTATTATGCAAATCATGTTTTTGTTTGATTTTCCAACATAATTGATGCAAATGATATCAGCATAATTTTCAAGTCATTAGCTGTCAATTTATATTTCAAATGTTATTGAACAAACCTCCTAATGAAAACAGAATTTAGAAAATAAATTAAAAACTTGGAAAAGTGCGTTTCGCACTGTTCCAGGTTATTATGCACATCATAGTTTCAAGACATTTTCTAGTTTGTAAAGAACTGAAAATAGTAATTTGTTGAATTCATAGCAATAAGGAGGTCATATGTACTGGGAAAAAAAGCTATTTCAATCCAAAACATGTTAACAAGCCCAGTTACCGGTACCGGTACATGTTAACATGGGACCCCTTGTTTGATAGCAGCTTGCGTCCATAAAACTTGTGAGTTTATGGAGAGTTTCTGCTTGAATGTCTTTGCAGGATGTCAGAACAGCCTCCCAGAGTTGCTGTTTGGATGTGAACTGCCTCCCACTCTCATACTGTACATTTTTCAGTACAGTCTTATTCAGTGATGAGTGCCGTGCAACCCTGGATGGTCCAGATGGATGGAGTAGTGGATGGTTGGTGCATGGCCAGTTTGGCCACCATGTCCCAACAAGGCTGCAACGTCAGCAAGGAGGTGGCGGAGTCATATTTTGGGCCGGAGTCCTAGGGAAAGACCTGGTCGGCCCCTTTAGATCTTTCGCTCGAGGATGCTCCAGACATTCTCAATAGGATTGAGGTCAGGGGGGGGGCGGGATGGGGGCCACACCATGATTTTTTTTCCCCCTTTTATGCCCATAGCAGCCAATGAAGCTGAGGTATTCCTTGCAGCATGAGATGGTGCATTGTTGTGCTTGAAGATGATTTTGTTTCAGAAAGCATGATTCTTCCCTTTTGTACCGTGGAAGAAAGTGGTCAGTCAGAAACTCAACATACTTTGCAGAAGTCATTTTCACACCTTCAGGGACCCTAAAGGGGCCAACCAGATCTTTCCCTAGGATTCCGACCCAAAACATGACTCCGCCACCTCCTTGCTGACGTCGCAGCCTTGTTGGACGGCACTCATCAGTGAACAAGACTGTTTGAAAATTAGTCTTTGTGTACAGTATGAGGTTGGGAGGCAGTTCACATCCAAACAGCAACTCTGGGAGGCTGTTCTGACATCCTGCAAAGACATTCAAGCAGAAACTCTCGCTAAACTCACAAGTTTTATGGACGCAAGCTGCTATCAAACAAGGGGTCCCATGTTAACATGTAACTGGACCTGTTAACATGTTTTGGATTGAAATAGCATTTTTTCCCAGTACATATGACCTCCTTATTGCTATGAATTCAACAAATTACTATTTTCAGTTCTTTACAAACTAGAAAATGTCTTAAAACTATGATGTGCATAATAACCTGGAACAGTGCCGAAAACAGTTTTTAATTTATTTTCTAAATTCTGTTTTCATTAGGAGGTTTGTTCAATAACATTTGAAATATAAATTGACAGCTAATGACTTGAAAATTATGCTGATACCATTTGCATCAATTATGTTGGAAAATCAAACAAAAACATGATTTGCATAATAAGTTGGAACGCGGTGTAGAATTTGCGTGAAACCTGTATTAATTAGATGAACCCTTGTCCTGAGAGATTTTGTGGCTGTATTTCAATACATACTGTAAATTGATATTCCAAATTCATTTTCTGTAGCTCATTTGGAACAACTCTGCTCACAAGATGCATGCAGTAGATTTTACTATCTGCCAACATATTCCATCGTATTCTCGCCAACTCAGGAACCATAAGAAAAGGCGGGCTCTATTCAGTGCTGCCAACTTGGCACATGCTCTCAAGAGTTAAAATATTCATTATGTGCATTAGCCCAACTAGAGAATGTAGAGGATTAATGGTCATATTCCGTTCCAGGCTAGCATCCAGCGCATTCTAGTCTGTTTTAGAAGTGCCACTTGTGGATTTTGGCACTTTGCAACACTGGCTCTATTAACCCTGAGGCTGTATTTGGCCATGTGCAACACAACTGCGTCCCTGTGTAGGGCAAGGTCATAGGATGTAGGGGTCCACAGGTCGGTCAGGCATGTGAACATAGGAGGCAAAACATGGACGTCACAAGCTGAACAAACACTGTTTGGAAATGCGCACTGTGAATGCAGTGATGCAGTCACCAAACTCATTCGTTCAAAAAATACTGTTCATACTGTAAAAGCTTGTCCACCTGGCCTTAATTGGAGAGACGGTGAAATCATTTCCCGAACCACAACCGCTGGTCGCGACCACTACAAAGCGGCCGCTGGGCCAACAACTGTGGCCGTTCTTCACCTAACCTTAAACCCTGACTGTTATGTTGGGCCAACTGCTGCGACCAACGGTCGTGGTCGGGAATGATTTCACTCCTCCTGCTTAATTGATTGCAACGTATTACAGGTTGGAGTTTGCCTCAGAGTGCGATAAATCTGCTAGCTGGGATTGCTGGATACCAGAAAATGACATACTTTGAGATTTGTTTTTAATTAACTTGGTTTTTCATGAGGGATAACAGTGCAGGCATTGCCCTTACAGGAGCTGATTGTTTCCAGAGTCCCAGTGGAGGAGTGTAAAATCCCTAGATATTGTGTTTGATTCTCCCCTCTCCCAGCCATACTGCCAGCAACCAGGCCATTTTCTGCTCTTTGTATTGTTTTGCAGTTCCTGAATCATTTAACAGTTAGGTTTGGTAAAGGTAATGTCTTTTCTGTTTAGTTAATGCTGTTATTTTGCCGCAAGCGTGTCTTTTGCCGGAAAAAAAACAGCCAAAAGAAAAAGGGGGGGGGGGGGGGGGGTGAAGTGGGGCAGGCGAAAATGGTATGGAGGCGGCCCATACCATTTTTGGTTACAGGACTTTTATCAGTTGTTATTGAGAGTTTTTCTGTTGTGATTGATGAAATTGTGTTGGTTTAGTGGGGCCACAATTGTAGTTGTTAGTTAGTGGCAGTAGTAGTGTTAAATTATTTTAAATATAAGCACTTTACTTTGAAATACTGTTGAAATGTGGGTTGTTTGCATGCCATCATGTTTGGTGGGGCAGTCTGGGCATTTAAGGGGGGCATTGCCCCTCCATGCCCATGCCTAGATCCGGACCTGGCATCTAGTCCGGGTGCCAGATCAAACAAAGTCACAGATCAAGAATAAAGAATTAAGAAAGTCCACACGCCAATTTCTGCTCCCAGACATATCGTACCTCATTCATGTAGGGGGAAAGAAATTGGTGTGCAGACTTTTTTTCCCCTCACCCTGAAGTCTCAGGCTAAATAAACCCATTTTTAATACCTTTTAAATGTTCCACTCACTTATGTCCCACTGTAGCCTGCAGGAACCCACAATGATTTCACTCCGTTTGTCTGACTTTGGTGAAGAAAAGAAAATATAGTCATTCAGTTTCAGCCTTTTAAAGCAGGCCAAAACGGGGAGAAACATAATAGACAGGGATGTACAGATAAAACTTTCTGGTTCCATCAAGATCAAGATCCTATTGATTTTTTTCCCCCCATAGCCTGTTTTCAAAAGTATTCATAGCAATTTCTGTAAAAACGGAAGGTGGCTTGATTTTAGGCTTAAAGGTATAGTAATTGATTTCACATTACTTAAAATTAGAGCTGTCAATCGATTAAAAATTTTAATCGCGATTAATCGCATGATTGCCCATAGTTAATCTTTGATTAATCGCAATTTAATCGCATATTTTTATGAGTTCTAAATATACCTTAAATGAGTGTTTTTCAAGAATATTCATATGAAGGTCAATTATTTATTCTTCATTTGATCCACAGACCACCATTTGATGACATTTATTTAGACTTCCAGACCTAAATTAAAGAATTTGTCAACAATTTGATGTTGGTATCATTGGGAGCGAACATGCACATTTTGTAGAAAGTTTTCTACATTCTCTAATTGTGTAGACTTATTTTAAAGTAACTTAACTGATGCAGATATTTAACAATTATTCACCTGCATTTGGCGAAATTGAACCAAATAGACCTGCTTGGCCTTTGGTTTTACTGTGAGTTAATCTCGCACTAAAAAAATTAACTCAAGGCTGAGTTAACTCGCGATTAACTAGTTAATGCTGACAGCCTTAATTAAAATACATATATATATATATATATATATATATATATATATATATATATATATATATATATATATATATATTTATTTTTTTTCTTTTTTGGCTAATCCTTACTACAGAGTGTTGTGACCATATAAGGAGTTCCTCCTTAGTCAAAAAACCCTAGTCTCAGTGTGGGCTTTGGGATAAAAGCCTTTCGTCCAGTCAGGATGAGTAGGGGTGGGCCTTGGCGTATATGCTTTTGGCCAGTGTGTTCATGTTCACATGTTTCGACCAGGGGGGGAGCGGAGGGTTTTCCAAATCACCCACATCTCTTTCTATTGAAAATAATTGATATAAATATTTTTTTTTAAATATCTGTGGAACCAGAAAATGTCCGCCACTGCCCTGCCCTAACATGATGCCAACCTAATCAGAATCTTTCATTGTGATTATTATAATATATTATTGTGCTAACACAATCAATGAGATTTCTCCTGTGCCATTGTTGGGTCTGGTTGTGCACCTGGACCCCTTCCATCACCACGGTCAGTGGTTCATGGTGTTCCATTGTTCATGTACCGTAGGTCAATGTCAATGTTCTTCCAGCATCTAGACCATATATGTCAAACTCAAGGCCCGGGGGCCAAATCAGGCCCGTGAATGAATTATCTTCGGCCCGCGGGATGATATTGAATTAGTATTAGAACTGGCCCATGATAAGAAATGAATGCAACTAATTGTTTTACTTCCTCAACTCAGTCTCATTTACTTTCTCAATTAACTGTGAAAGCAGCACTTGGTGAGGATCATAGAAGAAAAAAAAATCCCCGAAAAATAGCAGGTGTTCACGTCTCATAGCGCGCCACAGAGTGGCGCGCTATGAGACGTGAACACCTGCTATTTTTCATTAAAACTTTTTAATGCAGGCAGTTTCATCTTTACAATTATCTTGCCATTAAGAGACGTTGATTTTTTTGAAGGGAAATTACTTTTTTTGCTGTTTGACAGTGACGTCATACATCGTAAACCGGTGTTGAAACACAGACCGGTATCTCCGGCCCTCGACTTACCGTACCAATTTTTCTATTTTGGCCCACTCTGTATTTGGGTTTGACACCCCTGCTGATCTACACTGGTGTTGACTGACTGACTGACTGAGTCTGATCATTATCATGTGATTTGCCATCAGGCCTGCAGCTCCATGTTGACAGAGTGCACTAGCTTCAACTTGTGATTAGATCTGGTGCTCATGCACCATGCCATGTTCCACCGCTTACCCCGTGTTTATTCACTATTACAGATGATTGAGTTCTGTTGTGCAGGTGCTATGAGCTCTATGTGTGCGCACACATGCACGTACACACACACTACTGCATTCTTCTATCCAAGGGGTCATCCAAGGGGTGTGTATGTGTGTGTGTGTGTGTGTCTATATGTGTGCATGCGTGTGATGCGTATAATGCATAATTAATGTACATTAGCGTCACGTGTGCAAATCTGTGTGAGTGGTGGGCTGTATATAGGTATGTGTGTGTGTCGTATGACTGTGTTATGTGTGCATGAATGTGCACAGAAATGTGCACAGAATATACTGTATGTCAATTCATTAGTGCTCAGAGCAGCAATATGTTCCTTGCTCCACGTGAATGGTATGGAATACTGGCATACTCTGAGAGTATCTGGAATAGAAGAGCACGGGCGTAGACACGTGGGGAAAAGGGGGACAAGTGTAGGGGGGCCCAAAGTCAGGGGGGCCCACTGAAAGCTTGCATTAATAAGGTTTGATTTGTATTGATTATATTATGAAAAATATTTGATCTCAAAGTGCACCAGATTGAAGCATTTTAAAGGGGAACTCCACCCATTTTCAACATTCTAATATGTCATTAGTATAACCTAGAGGTGCTGTATGGGTGGACATGATAAAAACGTTTCCCCCCCATTCTGTGTTTCCTGGAAATGGAGGTCTGAAGAAAAACCACAAAAACATGATGAAACACACCTTGATGGCATCATCAAGATGTATGTCATCATGTTAATGGATTTCTATAGACACTTCTTTTTTTCTGAGAGCGTACAAATGGAGCATTTGTACACTCGCAGAAAAAAATGTTGAAAATGGGTGAAATTCCCCTTTGACGCCGCCGGGAAAGGGGGGCCCATGTGGAAAAGCTTTGCAGAGGGGCCAGAATTGCTAGCTACGCCCCTGTAGAAGAGAGTAGCGACACTCCCTGTTTACTCCAATGGTTATTGCTTAAAAATCAGCCTAGTAAGGAGGGATCCAAGTACCAAACAAACCACTCTGGCCATCCAGCTCCATTGACAGCAGGTCGCTCGTTTGCATTTAAATTGGCGAAATTACGGCATTTTAGGACATTTTAACACATTAACACGTTAATGATTTGTTATATAACTCGCTTTAGCTAATGTGTATTATAAGAAAATAGGCTGTGCTGCGATGCAACTATGTAGGCCTATGTTTGGAACTCGCAGAGCTCCAGCCTGCACAAGATTAAACCGTATTGCTACTCTCTTCCTACAGTACACTACTGTGAACCAGCCACCTCATCTGCCAATTATCAGCCTGTTACATTGACTCCGCCCTCATCCATTCCATCATCACCTGCTGCCTATAAAAGGCTCACCTCCACCTGTGCACCTATTCTCTCAACAAGTTCATTTGTTTTCTGTTGTGTCTTCTCCTGTTCCTGTGCTTCCTTTTTGGTCTCCCTTTTGGTCGCTTGGCAAACCTTGTGTTTTAGTTTTCATGTTCTCCTGCTAAAGTAAATCCTATCGTTTATTTGCCCTGCCTTAGGACAGGCAAGACAGAGCCCTCTTTACACAGTACCACGTACCGGTAGGTACGACCAGCTTGTTAAGCACACTACAGTAGGTAGGCCCAGTGCCATCTAAAGAGAGAGTACTGACATTCCCGTTCACTTCCCGTTCACTCCACGGCGTCTCGCGCATGTTCACGCTACTGGGAAGGCAGAGTGAGTCAAACACATTACCACAGTGAATGGATCTAATGGAATCCAGCGGACAGATAACACGTGAACAACCATTGCGTAATGACTATTTGCAGACAAATGCAGCCAAACGAAAGAAAACATGTCACAGGTTATTTTCTTAGTTTGTTTTATGATTTGTAAACAGTATAATTATATTCACGACTTGAAAGAGCAGAATAGTCTCTCTTCATTCACATACTGTTAAGAACTGAAACTCAGGCAACAGCCCAGCTTTAATGGCTTTAGATAACTTTATTTTTTTAATAATAGCACACATCGTACACATTGCAGAGATGATAGTTGTCACTGAACAATACGTTGTAGTTTAAAACACTTGTGAAAACTTGTTTTACTCTAAAACTGTGGTCTCTTTATTTGCACCTTGATGCACAACAGCCTGTTTTTTTTTTTTTTTTTTTTTTTAATCTTTCATGTTACAACCTCATCAGTAGACATCAAAGTGGTTTCGTAACAAAGCTTTTGGCAGTATCAGTTCAGAAAATAACGATCGTCATACTATCCTCAGCTGCAGATCATTCTTACTGCTCCGTCATGATGTTATGTGTTTGTTTTCACACAATATTTTAAAGTTTATAAAGCCCATACATCAGTGTAAGAGAGACGGGCAGAAATTGGAGATGGCTGGAAGTGATACGGCGCTGAGACAGAGAGCGAGGATAATCTTTCTGTCACTTGCCATTACTGTTACTCTTCAAGCAAGGACAATGACGGCTTTGGCTCACTTTCATTACTCTTTAGTGTACACACTGAGTTGAACATGGTGGTAAATGTGCAACAAAATACGTTAAGTGCCCTTGTTTACGACTCACAAATGATCTCCTTGAAGCGTTTTTCATTAGTTTGGGCTCAGCTGTAACACTGTTGTTATCGAAGAGGGAAAATAAAATTACACTAGAAAAAGTGCCCATCTTGGCACAAGTCTCCTCCAGGCTGTGGCCTCCTGGTGGCGCTATAGGCCAAAAGGGATTTTTTTTTTTGCATTCTTATGCTTTCTTTCATGGCAATTGGATGATTTAAGGCTCTTTTTTTTGTCCAAAAATGTAATTTTTCAAAATATCAGTTTTGCCAATGTGAAAAGAGAGCTTTTTGTTCCAAACGAGCCAATCCTGCAAAGTCAATTATAGACAAACAGGATGAAATATGGAACAGATCCATCTTAAGCAAATGATTTCAGATTCTGTGTAACAATTTGTGATTTTGGGACAGAATCTAGAGGATAAATCTTAATATTGACTAATATATTTGACAAAGATCGGCTTCTTGGTGTTGCTATGACAGTCCGTTCTAGGAAATGTGGGGCAGGGGTCTGTTGGCATGCAGGGAGTGTGTGTGCAAAGTTTGTCATTGACCGGATTAACGGTGCCGGAGATTAGCTGTACACAGGAGGGCACGGACGGACGGACGGACGGACGGCAAAACAAATTCTTCACCATGCCTTCGGCCTGGTGGAGACAAATGTGTAACGACCTGCTGGTTCTGCCAAATGCTACATATTCATTCATTTATTCATTCATCTATTTATCATCAATCATCAATCATCTGTATCTGGCTCTCAATTGATTTTGTAGGGCGACATAAATTTCAGCACCTCAATTACATATTCCTCCTTTTATGTATGTGATTCTATATTTATATGTATGCAAATAAATCAATAGTGTATGTAAGGCATATGCTTTATCCCTTAGTGTACTGAACGCGTTTTGGTGTTCTAAGCATTATGTTTTAACTATTGAAAAATAGCAGATCTACAAGCTCATAGCGCGCCACCGAGTGGCGCGCTATGAGCTTGTATCTCTGCTATTTTTGAAAAATCGTGAAAACGTTGTGAAATCTTTGAATATTATGTTATTCAGAAACTAGATAGGACACAATGGGTTAAGGTGCCATGATCATTTTATTTCCTATCAATGTGTCACAATGGTCTACGGCAGTGGTTTGCAGCCTTTTTGATACCAGGGCCCACTATTTATTCAGCATTTGAGACCACCATTTGATGACATTTATCACTTTCCGATTTCTATTTCTTCTCCCAGTAAAGCAACATAGCAAGAGGTTGGCGCCCAGACATGGCCAGAGAGTGGAGCAGAGAGTCGGGGAACTCTTGAGAAGAGCAAATAAATAAAGGGCGTGCTTCCCACAAAAAAGAAAAATAAAGGGTGTGCTGTTTAATTATGTTTACTGTCTTTTGTTTCAGAATGCTAGTCTAGGAAGCCTATACAGGAATCCAGTACAAGAAGCAAATTGGTTGCCTTTGTATTTCTTCTTGTACGATGAGGACAGAATCCCTTTGGATTTCTTATTGGATAATAATCCCACAAGTAAATCCTATAAGAAAAAATCCCACCAGATTTTGGAACAAATCCTATAGGAATCCTATAGGATAATACTATTAGATTTCTATAGGATTCTCCAAAAATCCTATAGGATTTCCTGTAGAGGATGTTCCTATATAATCCTGGTAGGATTTTCTATGGGATCTCCAATAGGAGTTTTCTATTGGAATGTCAATAGGATTTTTCCTATCTGAATCCTATAGGATTTTTGGGTATTTTGTGGGGTTTAGCCCCACAAAACCCAAAACTAAAGGTTTATTTTGGTTTGGCCACAATTCCAGGCTGGATTTATGAAACAAAACAGTCAAACATACAGATCAAAATGATCATTAATCTTCTACATTCTCTAGTTGTGTAGACTTGGGCTGATTCAGATAATGAATATTTTAACTGTTGAGAGTGTAAACATGAAACCAAATGGACCTGCAAGGGTCTCTTTGGTTTCATTTTTACGCTCAAAAGCATTGCTTCTGGTTCACCCACTTTACATCATTTAGCCTCGGGACCACCTGGAACTCTCCCAAGGACCACTGGTGGTCCCCGAACCACTGGTTGAAAACCCCTCGTCTAGGTGGAAGCAGAATATGTTGGGATCGGGATGAGTGACAGCTGAGCTCTTGACAAATGTCTACAAAGCAAGTCTCAGTGCATCAAAGCATCCCAGCATGTGCAGACACATCACAGTAAGCTTGACAACATGCAGAAGATCCAGATGCTCGCTCTGCTGGGATATATCTGTCTCAATATGTCTCCGTTTCAGCAGAGCAGTTGTTGTTGTTTTTTTTAAATCCCACAACACCCTCCCTGTCCTCGATCGTTCAGCTTCTCAGCAGCACAGCATTCTGGGATGTTTATGTGGAACACACTCAGTGATTGATAACCTCCGTGGTGGTGGTGGTGGTGGTTGTTGCTGTAGCAGCGTGTTGTTCCGATAAGCATTGCTTTTCAGAAAAGCAACATATATTGCCTCCCTGAGCGTAGAATTGTTCCACACGTGTTGGAGATATTGCTGTCCTCAAAAACATCATCTGGGGAGTGTTACTTGGGGGGGATTTGTATTTGTGCATAAACACCTGACAGACCCATGGTGTTGAATGCAGCTTTTAATGCCCCATTAAAATTCTATTGTTTATATGCCCCGCTTTGGGACAGGAAAGATAGATAGATAGATTACTTTATTGTCATTTGGCAAATACATAGAATGCATCAGGGGCGGATCTAGGCATGGGTATGGGGGGGCAATGCCCCCCTAAATGCCCAGACTGCCCCACCAAACACGATGCCATGCAAAACGACCTAGAAATAACCTAGAAGATATTTCAAATTAAAGTGCCTATATTTAAAATGATTTGAAACACTACTACTGCTACTAACTAACTACAGCTGTGGCACCACTAAACCAACAGCATTTCATCATTGAAAACAGAAAACTCTCTGAGTCAGACCTTTAGCTTTATGCATGCTGCGTGTCTGTTGCAACTTCAACAACAACTGATGTTATTATTGCCTAATAAAAGTCCTGTAACTGAAAATGGTATGGGTGTCATTGTCCGTGGCGCGAAGCGACACGGGCAATGAAGCCCACCCATACCATTTTCTCTTGCCCCTCCAACATGTTCTCTTGGTTACATCCGCGGAATGCATAAGAGAACGAAATTCCGTTTCACTGGCTTTAGTATGCTATAAAAAAGGATCTAAAAAGTTTAACCTAAAATCTAAAAAGGCCTCTATACGCAGGTACCACATAGGTAGAACCTTGTGAAGCACACTAGGTAAGGGCTGGTTGCAATGCCACCACATGTGTTTTTGAACTAAGGTTTGGTTAGAGTAGTCAGGCAAGCAGGTTTTAATTTTTCTGATTACTAGGTAGTTAGTTGGTCTGTCTTTTGTTTTACCTAGTTGCTTGATTTGTTATTTTAGCAACACCCAGGTCCCGTGGTAGTGGCTTAACTGTTTACTGTTGCTATACAACTTGTAACTATTGTAAACCTACCTACTTAAAAGTTAAACAGTAAAAATACTGAACACTTTTTTTACTCTAAAACCGTGGTCTCCTTATTTGCACCTTGATGCTCAAGAGCCTGGTTTTTAAATCTTTAATGTTACAACCTCATCAGTAGACATCAAAAGGGTTTGGCAGTATCGGTTCAGCAAATAACGATCTTCACACTATCCCCAGCTACGGATCATTCTTACTGCTCCATCATGATGTTTTGTGTTTTGTTTTCACACAATGTTTTAAAGTTTATAAAGCTCATACATCAGTGTAAGAGAGACGGACAGAAATTGGAGATGGCTGGAAGAGATACGGCGACAAGAGGGAAGCAAGCTAGTGATCCCATAACATCCACTCACGACAGCATGACACTATGAGTACTACTACCGTATTTTCCGCACTATAAGGCGCACCGGATTATAAGGCGCACCTTTTAAAACTGATTTCATATATAAGGCGCACTGGATTATAAGGTGCAGAGAATAGAAGCTACTACAGTTAACACAGAATAGAAGCTACTACAGTTGACATAGAATAGAAGCTACTGCAGTCAAACAATCCATATATAAGGCGCACTGGATTATAAGGCGCACTGTGGATTTTTGAGAAAATTAAAGGCTTTTAAGTGCGCCTTATAGTCCGGAAAATACGGTACTATCAGGATCTCTGCAGGAGATCTGACATTGTGTGAATTCTCTTGATGAACAGGTGGGTACTAGAGCCACACAGGGAGCCCAGTTGCACCCGCTTCCACCGTTATCAAGCGATAATTCCCAGGATGCTGCTTATTAAGACGAGTTCCTCGACCAGGCATGTTCTCTGGGGGTCGACCCGACACAATCGCATTGATATAGACCAGATGTTTTCAACCTTTTTGACACCAGGGACCATCATTTATTCAGCATTTGAGCCACGGACCACCATTTGATGACATTTTAGCCCCACAGACCCCAAAACTAAAGATTTATTTTGCTTTTGTTCACAATTCCAGGCTGGCTTTGGGGAACCAAAACATACAGATCAAAATGACCATTAATCTTCTACATTCTCTAGTTGTGTAGACTTGGGGTAATTCACGTGATGAATATTTTAACTCTTGAGAGTGTAAAAATGAAACCAAATGGACCCGCAAGGGTCCATTTGGTTTCATTTTTACACTCTCAAGAGTTACATCTGGTTAACCAACTTGCTAGCTGGGGACCACCTGGAATCCTCTCAGGGACCACTGGTGGTCCCTGGACCGCCTGTTGAAAACCCCCAGATATAGACGGAAACCCGGAAATCCTCGATCAGCGTGAGCCGGTTGGCCGCCTTGTTTTAAGCCCTGTGTCAGCGCAGCGACGTGCTGGACGATATGTTTAGGATTAGGGTTAGATTACGCAAGTATATTGACCAAAACGACCGCAATAAAGTAGCCGAATGTATGTTAAAACGGACTGCATCGCAAAGCGCTCGTGGTGCTAACCCTAACCCTGAGGACACTTATCAACTCAGACGCAGTGTTGCCAACTGCCAAAATCCAAAATGCACTAGTGGCACGTCCAAAATGCACTAGAATGCGCTAGAGCAGTGGGTTTTCAACCATTTTCATACCAGGGCCCACTAGTTATTCTGCATTTTAGCCACGGACCACCAACTAACTGGCAAAATGTTGGTCAAACTAGCAATTCTTCAACATTTTCTAAATGTGTAGATTCTTGAAAATTAGGTGATTCAGATGTTTAAATATAATTTAACTCTTGAGAGCGTAAAAATGAAACCAAATGGACCTGTAGGGTCCATTTGGTTTCATTTTGACGTTCTCAAGAGTTACAGATCTATAAGGGTCCATTTGGTTACCAATGGTCCTTTCTAGGAAGGAAGGAGGACTCTATCATAGGAGGAAAAATGGCGAAAAACGAGGGTTTTATCTCTGGCGCCTGTCAACTAATTTCGCACCAACTCACCAGCAAAAAAGCCTTAGATTTTCCGCCAGGAGTTTTTCACTAATTTTGGCGCTAGGGTGGTCTGCGAAAAAGCTAAATATAGCGACAAATGCGCCAAGTTGGCAACACTGCTCAGACGGCTGGCAGCCAACATGGCTGATCGAGGAACTCGGCTTAATAAACATCCTACTGGAAATACTGGCTTGATTTTCGGTAGAATCCCGCTGCCAGGTACAGGAACGCACTGCTGTGCTGAATTAAAAGCTATTTTTTCTCTCTGGCTCTCAAAAGGCCACAACCTCAGATGGATAATAACGCTATTCTCCCCCTAAAATGCCCCTAAAATGTTCCCTGTACCCCAGCTGTCAGGCTCATGCAGTCCATTAAATAATCGACGGACATGGTGCCACAGAACATTTGCACAAAGGATGGAGGTTGATGTATGAGTCACGCAGTTCTGGTTATATCTAGCTTCCGGTGCAGTACATGTGAATTCGTGCATCGAACATGATGTACAAAAGATAAGCCACTGGCTGGGCTGACGCAGCACACAACAAGGCAGGCTCGTCGTCAAATTATTATCTCAGAACAAACGTCTTGTCAAATAAATCCTTCTCTTCCTTTGGCTCAGGAGACACGTAGCATGTCTCCATTCTTTGAAGACTAAAAGCAGACACTTTTCTAAACACACTCAACATCTGCAAACTTTCCATTCTGAAAAAAAAAACACTCGGAACTGTCATTTTGTTCAACAAAACGTTGCGTTTTGGGAAGGCAAGGCCATGCCGCAGCAGCGCTGCAGTATCTCCTCCTAACTGTCGGGCGGATGGTGTTTTTGCACTGTCCTGCACAGAGCCTTGCAGTTTCTGTTGAACATGTTTTTAGTGCAAAATTAAAAGGTATGGAAAAACATACATAGCAGGCAAAGTTATTGATTTTTTATTTATTTAATATTTCGTTTAATGTTATAGGCAACGTTGCTTAATAGATCTGGCCCCGATTCAGACTGGCATGATTGACTGTAATTACTTAATGGGTTGCACAGATGTGTAAAAATTCCATATTTTAAACATTTTATAATATTGTAATTATATAGCCTCAATCAGTATATTATTTCAAATTAGGTTTTGCCTTATAGAATACATAGTGTTCAGTTTTACCATCAATTCAATCAAATGAACCGCTAATTAAGAGTACAAGCGCATGTGTGGCTCTAAGCTGCGTGGATAAAAAGGACGACAATATCTTATTTGGACAAGGGCGGTTATTTGGACAAGGTGGTTATTAAGCAAAATTGTGTGGGAAGTTTGGGCTGTTAATTGGTAGTAGTAGTAGGTTTTTATTTCGGCACTTAATGAAAACTTTACACAAATGAGAAGCATGAAGGAAAAAAAAAAAAAAAAAAAATAAATAAAAAATTAACATATGTTGATATACAGATGATTGTACAGTCCGTACTGGTGCCGAAAGGGTATAGGCAGAAGCCGAAGCTTATTAATGCCTACCCCTTACGCTGTAAGAAATTACAGCATGTTAAATGATAATATTCATACGTTGGAGGTCCAAGAAAATGTGAACATCAAACAGTAAGATTAGTAGATGGTTGTAGAATAGGATGAATACATGTTATGTGGTTAATTGACCACAGAACATGTAAACGTGGACAACATGTCTCAGACACCATAATCTGGGGCTGATAGGCCACAGACTAGGGTTCTGGTGTTTGTATTTGCCATCGTTGATGGTCATATTAGGTGATTATTTATTAATGTGAGCGTGCTACATTACAATTGAGTTATACTACTTATTTTATACAGAATATATATGTATATATGCATATACATATGGCAATATAGGAATAATAATAATGAGAATGCTATATCATGGTATCTCTTTGTATTTTTCCAGTATCTTATTTTTGTACATCTTTTTGAATGTGAAAATAGATGTGCACATTTTAAGTTTGTTGTCAAGGCTATTCCATAGGTTAACCCCCTTGACTGAGATACACCTTCCCTTTATGTTGGTCCTTGCACCTGTCTTTTTGAATAGGGCTGTCCCCCTAAGGGGGTACAGGGATCTCCTGATCTCAAACATCGCCTGCATGCAGGGGGGGAGTGTTTTGTGGTATGCCTTGTACATAATGGAGGCAGTTTTCAAGTCTGTTAGATCTTCTAGTTTAAGTGCTTTAGTCATAATAAAGAGTGGGTTTGTGGATGCAAAATAATTACTTTGGTTGACAATTCTTATGGCTTTTTTTTGCAACATGTAGATTGGTTTAGTGATAGTCTTATAGGTGTTCCCCCAGACTTCCACACAGTATGTTAAGTATGGGAGTATGAGGGAATTATACAGCAGGTTGAGAGAGTTTTTATTCACCAAATATTTCAATTTATATAAAATTGCAACTGATTTAGATAACTTTGTTTTAAGATTAAGTATATGTGGTTTCCAGCAAAGTTTATTATCTATTATTACTCCCAAGAATTTATGATCATGTACTTGTTCTATTTCAATATTGTTGATTTTCAATTTTGCAGGTGTGCTGATTTTCTTATTAGAGAAGATAATATATTTTGTTTTTGCTACATTTAAGGATAGTTTATTAGTGTCAAACCAACTCTTAAGAGTCTCCAATTCACCCTCAACTGTATGCAGGAGATGCTCGAGATCTCTCCCAGAACAGTATAGGCTGGTATCATCAGCAAATGATACGCACTTAAGTAGTGGCAGAGCATTACAAATATCGTTGATATATAAAATAAATAATTTGGGGCCTAGCACGGAGCCCTGAGGAATGCCATGTGTGATTTTTAACAGATCAGAGTTAACATTGTTCATATGGACAAATTGATGTCTATCTACTAGATAACTTTGAAGCCAGTCATGGGCGATTCCTCTTATGCCGCATCTAGTAATTTTTTTTAATAGTATATTGTGATCAATTGTGTTGAATGCCTTCTTTAAATCAATAAATACCCCAATAGTGTGTTCCCCATTTTCAATTCCCGTCGATATGGCTTCCACAAGCTCTGTAACAGCCATAGATGTGGACATTCCTGTTCTAAATCCATACTGGTGGTTACTCAATAACTGGTACTGTTCAATGAAGCTGTCAAGCCTACTGACAAATAATTTTTCAAGGATCTTAGAGAATTGAGGTAGTAGTGAGATGGGTCTATAATTGGTGAATAAATATTTATCTCCACTTTTGAAGACAGGGATGACTTTAGCAGTTTTCATTGAAGACGGAAAAACTCCAGTCGAGAATGATTGATTGCAGATATACGTGAATGGTGTAATAATGGTTTCTATTATAGTTTTGGTTAATGTCATATCAATGTTAGTGCTGTCTGTAGATTTTTTATTTGCAAATGATTTTACAATTTTAAGAATTTCGTGCTCCTCCACTTCTTTTATGTACATTGAGTGTGGATTAGATGTGCCACGTTCAGGGCCTGTGCCAATATTGTCTGCAGGGACATTTATCTCTTTTGCTAAAGATGGTCCAACATTAACAAAAAAATGATTAAATTCATTTGCTATAGTTTTATTATCATTAATAGTTGAGTGACCTTTTTTAAAGTAGTTTGGATAGTCTCCTTTTCCAGTGCTCTTATTAATTATATCATTTAATGTTTTCCAGGTGGCTTTTATGTTACCTACTGATTTTTCTAGCTGTTTGTGGTAGTAATTTTTTTTGCTAGTTCTAATTATATTTGTTAATTTGTTTTTGTAGGTCTTGTATCTGACCTCTGATTCTATGGTTCTTGCTTTGAGGAATTTCCTATACAGAGTATTTTTCTTTTTGCAAGCGTTCTCAATACCTTTAGTAATCCAGGGAGTTGCTTGTTTATGGTTTTGTTTAATTAGGGTTTTCTTGAGTGGACAGTGTTTATTATATAGTTCTGTTAGTATGTGCATAAATGTTTCATAGGCTATATTAGGATCAGTTGTTGCGTAGACCTCACTCCATGTCTGTCTACTAAGTTCCCACTTGAGGGCATTAATTGCTTCCGGTGTTCTTGACCGAGTTATGTTTAAAGTTATGTTAAAGTTTACTCTCGTACATGTGGGTTCTTTGTTTAGTTGCTGATGGAATATTGCGAAGACGGGGAGGTGATCACTTGTGTCATTGATGAGAAGACCAGCAGTTAATTGATTGTCAATTGAGTTGGTAAAAATATTGTCAATTATAGTGGCAGTATCAGTAGTAATTCTGGTTGGTTTAGTGATAAGTGGGAATAGGCTATTACTGAACATTGTATCTGTGAAGTGTGTAATTGAGCTCTTGCCGCATGGGTTTAAAAGATCGGCATTAAAGTCGCCACAGGCGATAAGGGTATAATTATTGTTTATATTGGTATACATGCAGGGGCGGCCTTAAGGATCGGGGGGCCCCTTGCATGACGTCATCATATTAATAATTAAATAAAAGATCGATTATTAACTATAAAACAACGGCCGCGTTTGGTCCGTGCGCGGCCCATTTTGGTCCACGGCCCATACGTTGCACATCACAGCCTCGCAAACAGCAACCTCTGACACAAGGAAGCAGCAACAACAACAAAAGCATGGAGCTCTGAGCTGCGATGCAGGCTTGTCTCGTGTCGCGCCTCGTCCGACATGCACCTCTTGTCATGGATAACAGCCAGGGGCAGGGAGAAGGCTCTGGGGAGACCCGGAGAAGTGGCATTGTCCTTTGTGTTGGTGCGGAGACAGACGGACAGGACAGCCTGTTAACTGCGCCGAGCCACCGTCAACTTTTAGATGTGTACAATGAAAACACGTGGGTTCTATACGCCTTATAGAACCATTTTCTCTAAAGGCCAAATAATACTGTTCCCCGTCCCGGACCACTTTTGATAATCATAAACCGCCGGTTGTGACAAAAGCAGCGCTCTCCTTTCTTCCCCTCTGGCTTCGTGTCGTCTGTGTGTGTGTGTGTGAGAGAGAGGGGGGAGCTAATGGGCGTTCCAATCAGTGTTGCCAACTGCCAAAATCCAAAATGCACTAGTGACACTTCCAAAACGCACTACAATGCGCTAGAACGTGGTTTTCAACCATTTTCATACCTGGGCCCACTATTTATTCTCCATTTTAGCCACCGCCATTTGATCTTGAGTCTCTCAGACAGCAGATTCTTGAAAATTTGGTAATTCAGGTGTTTAAACATAATTTAACTCTTGAGTGTAAAATGAAACCAAATGGACCCTTACAGGTCCCATTTGGTATTATTTTACGATCTCAAGAGTTACAGATCTATAAGGTTCCATTTGGTTACCAATGGTCCTTTCTAGGAAGGAAGGAGGACTATATCATAGGAGGCGCCTGTCAATCAATTTCGCCCCAACGCACCAGCAAAAACGCACAAAAGATTTTCCGCCAGGAGTTTTTCACAAATTTTAGTGCTAGGGGGTCTAGAAAAATGCGCCAAGTTGGCAACACTGGTTCCAATGCGCTGATGCAGCTGCTACACTACACCGTACGACGGTGCGTAACCGAGAAATAGGCTACATTCTCCGCAACTATAAATGAACGCAAACCATATATACACATATAAAATCGCGGGGCCCCTGGAGGCTCGAGGGGGCCTTAGGGAGGCTCGGGGCCCCTTGCAATTGCAAGGGTTGCTATGTCCTTAAGGCCGCCTATGTATACATGTGATCAATTTTATCATTAAAAGTGTCAAGGCAAGATCCTGGCGTTCTATACATACAGCTTATGATTATATTTTTACATTTAACAAGATGAATTTCAATAGTAAGGCATTCAAAAATGTTGTCCACGTTATAAGTCATATTCTGAACCACACTACATCGAAGAGAGGTGTCGACATATAGGGCGACTCCTCCTCCCATTCGGTTTGTTCTATTTAAAGTAAACAATTCATAGCCTTCCAAGTTTACATTAGAATCGTTTTCACCATTTAACCATGTTTCTGATATTGCAATGACATTGAACTTGTCGAATTCTGACAGATATTTCTTAATTTTGCAAAAGTTTTTATTTAAGCTTCTACTGTTAAAGTGAATGAGTGAGAAAGTCCCTCCCATTTCCACTTTTTTAAATTGATCATCTGCGTAATACTGACAATTATTGTTAATATTTTTATATTTTTTATATTTTTTATAATATTTTTGTAGTGGGTGGTTGTTTGAGTAAGGGCTGTTATTCTCAAGAGTTCCAGGTCTGTAAACGCCCCATCCTGCTGGGATAGCCTAAAATCGCCCATGGTTGAGAGTGACTGAGGGTCAGACTGATTAGTATGGAAGGACAGGAGGAAGGACTATCATTTCCTACAGTACAGCACCGTACTGTGCGTATCGTTCTTCGGCATTAGAGGAGTTTTGTTTGTTTTTTACCCTCCGTGACTGATGTTCCAAATCCAACGCAAGGTCTTTAGGGGACAAAAAAGAAAGAACAGACTGAAATGGATCTGCACAGAGAGAGGATTAGAGAGTTTGTTTGCTGTGTATAAACAACATCACACCCCGGTGCGTAAATAATTGATACACTACATCAGCCTCGCAGACACGGGGAAAGAGGGAAGCTTTCAGTTTATCTGCCAACAGACATCACTCCTTTTGTAGTAGCATCCAGGGGCGGATGGGCACATATTTTCCCACCGGGACAATTTTGCCTTTGCCAGGCCACCCTGGTGGGGGGGCAGCTGGTTAACCAGATGTAACTCTTTGAGAGCATAAAAATGAAACCAAATGGACCCTTGTGGGTCCATTTGGTTTCATTTTTACACCCTCAAGAGTTAACTCCTTAACTGTTTTACCACGACTTTTGGAGTGATTGATTATTCTGTTGTCTGTTTATCACTCCAAAAGTCGTTTTGGGTTTTGTTTTATTAACAAGCTCATTAACTCACTGCACACCACCTGATGAAGTCCTTTGAGTGGTGATTACACTACAAAACCCAGAAAACACCTCACACACTTTACAACTATCATTGATAAATGATAAATTATATAACTTTAAATGCATTTATCTCTGAATGAGCCCTGGAAACAGTGAAATGTGAAAATACAGCCTGTTTTGCCAAATGTATTAAAAAAAAGCCGAAACACTTGATCAACTCATTTTATTTTTTCCCTTAAAGTAGACACCTTAAACTGTCTTTGGATATCATTCATTTGTACAAATTCACAACAGAGGATTTTCTATAAATTATTGTGTTAATATTGAGCCTAATGGGAGCGAGCCTAGCTTTTCTGCTGATCTGTCAAAGAGTTAAAATATTCATGTGAATTATCCCAAGTCTACACAACTAGAGAATGTAGAAGATTAATGGTCATTTTGATCTGTATCTAGCGCATTCTAGTGCATTTTAGAAGTGTCACTTGTGCATTTTGGATCTTGTCCAGGCCAGTAGGTGGCGCAGCCACCGGGAAAACTCTCTGTACTCCAGATGTCCAATCCGCCCCTGGTAGCATCAGTAACAAGAAACCAAAAAAAAAGTGTTTAGTGTATTCAGGGTTCCGTTTAACCACTTTCAACCCGACATCTCCTTCACCCATACATAGCCATAGATATAATAGATTTTTTACTGTGCAAAATGTACTTATATTGAGGGCAATAGTAGGTGACCAGGCGGTTTGTCAAGGACATTATTAATTCTCTTGGCGCCGTCCACACGGGGCTCGTGGATTTCCCGTTAGAATACCACCGCCGAAAACGCGGACGGCTCGTATCACGCGGAAATGTAGATTTCATTCTTTAATCCAACTATTAGTCCGTGCGCATCGTCTGATGATCATCCCGTTGCTGACTTTCATTTGGGACAGAATTGGGGACAACTTTTTTTCCCCCCGTCCCATTGACATTCATTCAATCCAATGCATTCAAACGGCTCTCCTCCGGTTTGCCCCCTCAATGTCGCTGGCGCATGGGTTAAGCAGCCAGGGCTACACAGCTCTTCCTGACTTGTGAGCCGGATGTTTTGGGGCAAATCGCCAGATGATCGATTAGACAAGACAACAGACACAGCATAACAGAAACAGCACATCCTGTTTAGGAGATCTGAGCTTCAAAATAAGGGCTTTTTTACCGATCGAACTGGTTTGAGCCGCGGCAATGGAGAGAAAACAAAGAAGATCCGCTCGCGGTCAATGAGTTAAGATATTCCAGGAGACCTGTGTAGTGTCTTTCCAAACTGTATCTCTCTCTCCCCAGTCTCCTGTCTCTGTACTTTTCCAAACCTTTTTTTTTTACCCAGCCTTTCATTTTCGTCTGCACTGCACAAAAAGCGAACGCCTGGACTAAACCATTGGGGTTGACTGACAGATCGGTGAGATATAATCAGTTCTCTGAGTTACAGAGAACTTTCTTCACCAATGTGTTTCTATAGAGTACTAGTTACAACCTATAGAAGGCAAAACGATGAAACATGCAAAATTCCATCGTGCTTTATGTCGCATGTGATATGTCTAACTAAGGGGTTTTCATGGTGCCTAATCCATCCAAGCATTAGTTTCGCAAAGAAACACACTCAATGGCTTTAGCAGTTGCACAAATGTCCTTACTAAATTTTTGATGACGGGTATGTCTGTTTTTAGCTCAAGGCGTGTTTTCTGAGTCTTTTTGAGAACAATTTTTTATGGGAGTTAAATTTCAATATTATATATGTCATTAGACACCATTTAGGCTCTGCTACACTAGCAATATTTTGATCAATATCAACTAGCAATGTCAACATCAACGGGCAACATGATGAGACACATGGCAACAGGCAACACCTCCCATTAAAAGGGGAATTCCACGCATTTTCATTTTTTCCTGAGAGTGTACAAATGTGAACCAAATGGACCCTAGCGGGTCCATTTGGTTCCATTTGCACACTCTCAGAAAAAAAGAAACCTTAGTTTGCATTGAATCATTTTCACCCAACTGCCACCCAACTCAAAATGTTCATTTAGCGAAATAAAAGTTACAAAATCCCTGTTTTTGTCCACCGCAGTGAAGCAGCAGCAGCAGCAGCCATGGTTTCAGAAAAGCTTATCTGTAGAGGGCGCTAATGATCTGACTTTTCTGAACAACCAGGAGTTGATCATATTCTATAGAAAGGTGAAAAGTCAACGTTGATAGTTAACGTTGCTTGTTGATGTTGCTCAAAACATTGCTAGGTGTATCAGGGCCCTTAGAAACACGTTGGTGATGACATTTCAGAGTTTCACTCTAACTATAAGAAAAAGAAAAGGTCACAGGTTGCATCCCTGTAGCCAGTGGCGTGCACAGAGAGTTTCAAGGGCAGGTGCTCAAATGTAACCAGGAGGGCACTCTAGGGCACTCTCGGGGAAAAAAAAGAGTTTTGGAGGGTTAAAAACGCATAGAAAACAGCATTTCAGCATCTACAAGTACAACTATACAAACGCATTAGGCTACTGCTATATAAAATGGTTTGAAGAAAATAATGGCTTCTTCTCCAATGACTGTTCTTCCCTTTAAAACAGGCCATGACTCTTGTGGACAACAGTGCCATCTTCTGACACAAAGTGGTAGTGTTGCAAACCTACTGCACTGGACTGGACTCGAATGCCCCTCCTAGTAGAAGAGTGGTGAATGGCACTCACCACTCTTCCACTAGGAGGGGCATTCGAGCCAACTCTAGTAGCAGAGTTGCGACATTGAGTGGCCATAAAAAAGCGCACAAGCGCTGTTTTCTCAAATGTACATTTTTTTTTGCTCTTTTAAAAAGGGCATGTTGGTCCAGAGAGGGCCACTAAGGGGTGCTCAAACACCCCTTGACGTCTATCTATCTATCTATCTATCTATGCACGCCTATGCCTGTAGCATCCCTCCAGAGCATGTCATTGAACAAGGCAGTGAACCCTATCTGTGCTCACCATTTCTTCATCTGCATACAAAATGCCAGCCGAAACCCCTGGAGCGCTTCTCTGTAAAATTGACTGCATGAGGAATCAGAATGCCATTCAATAGAATATTTAATTCTGCACGTTTGACCCCTGACCTTGTTTTCTATTATGAAAAAAGACTATTGTTAAGTAAGTTTTAGTGCAGTGAGTGGATTGGATAAGGCGTCTTATATTAACTTAGACCAGCTGGAGTGTAATAATGGGGACCAACAGGCAATTTTCTGCTCGACTTCTTTTCGTGATGTACTGTATATACAATATGCATGGAAATGTGTCATGTTGTTGCCACTGATTGTAGCCCAGAGTAAAGACAAGCACTGCATTATTAACCGTTTCTGGGTTTTGGATGTCACAAGAGTTCCTTTCCACTAAAAAGTTGAACCGCACCAGCTCTTAAAGGCCCTGATACACCTTGCAATGTTTTGATCAATGTCAACAAGCAACGTCAATTATCAACGTTGACCTTCCACTTTTCTATACAAAAATGATCAACTCCTGGTTGTTTTTTTTTTTTTTTTTTTTTTTTTTTTTTATCCCACGATTTTGTAACCCATTTTTTCACCCAGTGCCAATTCCTAATGTGATCCTGGGCTCTACACACCCTCCACCAACCTGGGGAGGCAGCAGACTGGCCTCATGCTTCCTTCAATGCATGAGGAGTCCAAGCTGCCTTCTTTTCACCTGACGGGGGAGTTTCCCTGGTTGGACGTAGCGCGTGGAAGGAACACGTTATTCCAACGAGTTCCAGTCCCCTCCAACTCGTGGTTGTTCAGAAAAGTCAGATTATTAGCACCATCTACTGGTCAATCCTCCAATCACAGCCCTCCTTGACGTCATGTGATCCTTTCTCCCAGACCCCCACAGATAAACTTTCCTGAAAACAACATGGCTGCTGCTGCTGCCTCACCGGACAGAAAATGGTATGACTTTTTTTTATTCTGCCAGGTGAGCATTTTGAGGACAACAACTGTTGACCCTAGCGGGTCCATTTGGTTCACATTTGTACGGTCTCAGAAAAAATAAAATAAAAACGGGTGTAATTGCCTTTAATGGGAGGTGTTGCCTGTTGCCATGTGTCTCATCATGTTGCCTCGTTGATGTTGACATTGTTAGTTGATATTGATCAAAATATCGCTAGTGTATCAGGGCCTTAAGTCCATGAGCCAGAGCTCGAAAATTGGACCTTTAAGAATTGAGGGAGAAAATAAACCAAATAAAACCAAATAAACTTACTTACTAGTAATTTAATACGAGCTTCAATAAAATATTTTTCATATTTTGTATCGGCACATGCATTCTGTAATTCCTTAAGGTTGGACCACACATGGACATATGACCTCATCAATCTGTGACAGCAGCAGTCCCTATTGAGTGAAAGGATCTGTATTTATGAAAGAACTATACTGCACATTATTTATGGAGCTTTTATTTTTTTAGTTACTGTGGGCAAGTATCAATTTTAAAGCCTATTCGTCATATAAGCCAGGGATCCTTTTAAGTGTACTGGGTTTGATGAGGTCAGATCAAGTATATGGAAAGTCAGAACAGGTCAGTTCCATATATGGAGTTCTAAGGGTTGCATATAGGGTTTGATGATTGCCCAGGCAGGGCCAATCAGACCTGTTGAGGACTCTAATTTCCGCAGCTGCATTAATAACCGGTTGTTCGGTGGCGGGCCTGTCTAGAGTTTGAATGGACATGTATCATTGAAAAGGGGGACATTGAAAAGGAAGAACAGGTTTCATACATGAAGCGTGACGGTCACAAGGCGTGATTTACTGACAGCTATTATGGTGGGGTGAGAAAACAGGGAGCTAAGTACAAGAATTTCACTGCAGCCCAGTGTTGCCAACTGCCAAAATTCAAAATGCACTAGTGGCACTTCCAAAATGCACTAGAATGCGTTAGATAGATGCTTGCCTGGCAGTGTTGCCAACTGCCAAGATCCAAAATGCACTAGTGGCACTTCCAAAATGCACTAGAATGCGCTAGATGCTCGCCTGGTACATAGATCAAAATGACCATTAATCTTCTACATTCTTTAGTTGTGTAGACTTGGGCTAATTCACATGATGAATATTTTAACTCTTGAGAGCGTAAAAATGAAACCAAATGGACCCGCAAGGGTCCATTTGGTTTCATTTTTACGCTCTCAAAGAGTTACATCTGGTTAACAAAACTGTCCATCATTTAGCCTGGGGACCACTGGTTGAAAACCACTGTCATAGGAGGGAAAATGGTGAAAAATGAGGCTTTTTATCTCTGGCGCCTGTCAATCAATTTCACCCCAACTCACCATCCAAAACGCACTAGATTTTCCGCCAGGAGTTTTTCACTAATTTTGGCCCTAGGGGGGTCTGGAAAAGAGCTAAATATAGCGACAAATGCGCCAAGTTGGCAACACTGCTGCAGCCTGCAGGTGTATTGTAAGCATGTGATAGACTTATCAAACACAGGATAAGATTCAGAAGTTTTCTTTCGTGCGTCACATACCTAAGTGTGTTGTCAAGGTGATGGCAGGATGGTGTCATCTTTTGTCGCCTGGGTGATGAATGGGAGCTGAATTAGGATTGTAATTTACGCATCATCAGTCCTGTACCCTTGGATGTTTTGTCCGTAGTGTACCCTCTCCAAGGGGACAACAACACCCTTGTCACGAGATTCGCCATGTTGCATGACTTCTTGTGGGACAATTGATGCATGGCAGGGATGTCTTATTAAGTTATTCCTACAGTACCTCATGGCTTACTACTTTTGGGCACAGCAAGGCTCTTTACTCCTCATGAAAAGCCACTGGCTGCACCTTTGGGCTGTTTCCGATATCTGCAGCTTTCTGCAGCTTTGAAGGCTTTGGATAAAAGTGCTAGATACAGTAAACGCACCATTTACGCCGGCTATCAGCCACCAACCATATTATTGTGCACGGTGGCACAGTGGTTAGTGCTGTCGCCTCACAGGTAGAAGTTCCTGGGTTTGATTCCCGCTAGGGACGCTGTGTGTAGTTTGCATGTTCTCCCTGTGTCCCCTATAGGGTAGATACCCTCACAAAAACATGCAGTAATCCTGGGCTCTAAACTGCCTCCCCCTGGCCAGCGGTGGAGGGGACAGGAACTGGTTGGAATAATGTGTTCCTTCCCCACGCTACATCCAACCCTATGATAAATAAAGAGGATAGTGCACGGGGGCGTGGCACAGGCTGATGCCGGAGGTTTGCACATGCTCAGTGTAAACAGGAACTGCTATGATGGAATGTTCCAGCAGAGGCGCTAGATAGAAATCCCATAACTTGTGATGTAAGTAATGAGATCCAGAGTAGTTGTGAATTAAACAGCAACACTCTTCCCTTTTCAAACGTTTTATATTATCCACAGTACTTGAATAAAGAGTATCCATGTTTCTTTGTCATTTCACAAAAATAAAAGTTGACACATGTACTGTCTGTAATTAAAGCAAGCATCACAAACAGGGAAAATCTACAAAAGAACAATTAACAAAACATTTCCATTTAGTAAATGTAGGCTACTTGCCCTTGTCTTTCAGTCTGTTATAAACAGCCTTTTCACTCTACACAGTAGTTAAATTGACATAATATTTAAACTAAAGAAGGAAGCATTATAGTATTCTCTTTTTATATTCTTTTTTTTATTATTTCAGTTCAGGTTCAGTAACTCTAGCGCCTCTGCTGGAACATTCCATCATAGCAGTTCCTGTTTACACTGAGCATGTGCAAACCTCCGGCACCAGCCTGCGCCACGCCCCCGTGCTTCATCCTCTTTATTTATCGTAGATCCAACCAGGGAAACTCCCACCTGTCAGTTGTAAAGAAGGCAGCTTGGACTCCTCATGCATTGAAGGAGGCATAAGGTCCCCAAGTTGGTGGAGGATGTGTAGAGCCCTGGATCACATTATAGCAGGGGTTTTCAACAGGTGGTCCGGGGACCACCAGTGGTCCTTGAGAAGGTTCCAGGTGGTCCCCAGGCTAAATGATGGAAAGTTGGTTAACCAGATGTAACTCTTGAGAATGTAAAAATGAAACCAAATGGACCCTTGCGGGTCCATTTGGTTTCATTCTCACACTCTCAAGAGTTAAACTATTCATCATCTGAATTGGCACTATTTACAGTAATTAAGAAGTCTACACTGTTTTGTTTGCAAAATCCTGCCTGGAATTGTGAACAAAACCAAAAGAATTCTTTAGTTCAAGTCTTTGGGGTGAAATTGTCATCAAATGGTTGACCGTGGCTCAAATGCTGAATGAATGGTGGTCCCCATGGTGTCAAAAAGGTTGAAAACCCCTGCATTATAGGAATTGGCACTGGGTTTCAAAATTGTGGGATAACTGCGCTGGTGTTGTTTCCTTGCAGAAAGCAGTGTTGCCAACCTGGCGCATTTGTCGCTATATTTAGCGCCTTTTCAGACCCCCCTAGCGCCAAAATTAGTGAAAAACTCCTGGCGGAAAATCTAGTGCTTTTTGCCTGGTGAGTTGGGGTGAAATTGATTGACAGGCGCCAGAGATAAAACCCTCATTTTTCACCATTTCTCCTCCCTATGACAGTGGTTTTCAACCAGTGGTCCCCAGGCTAAATGATGGATAGTTGGTTAACCAGATGTAACTCTTTGAGAGCGTAAAAATGAAACCAAATGGACCCGTAAGGGTCCATTTGGTTTCATTTTTACGCTCTCAAGAGTTAGAATATTCATCATGTGAATTAGCCCAAGTTTACACAACTAGATAATGTAGAATATTAATGGTCATTTAATGGTCATTATTCCCTTCCAGGCAAGCATCTAGCGCATTCTAGTGCATTTTGGAAGTGCCACTAGTGCATTTTGGATTTTGGCAGTTGGCAACACTGGCAGAAAGACATATCTCTATAATCTCTCTGGCTGTATTTTGGTTTTGTTCCTTTTTTTATGTTGACATTCATCCCCTCCCCTGGGCCTTTTCTCCTCAGTGCTTGAATCCAAACAAGAACAAAACGGAGAACATGCAGAATGTAAACTGTACATGCACAGGGACTCATTCACAATCAACATTGGTCATAGTACACTTCAGACTGCATTGGAGACATATGATGGCTGTACAGCAGTGGTTTTCAACCTTTTTGATACCAGGGCCCACCATTTATTCAGCATTTGAGCCACAGACCACCATTTGATTACATTTTCACACCAAAGACCTAAAATTAAAGAATTCTTTTGATTGTGTCCACAATTCCAGGCTGGATTTTGCAAACAAAACAGCGTAGACTTTCTTAATTAAATAGTGCTAATTCAGATGATGAATATTTTAACTCTTGAGAGTGTAAAAATGAAACCAAATGGACCCGCAAGGGTCCATTTGGTTTCATTTTTACATTCTCAAGAGTTACATCTGGTTAACCAACTTTCCATCATTTGGCCTGGGGACCAGTGGGGACATTTGGCCTGGGGTCCAGTGTGGAACACTCTCAAGGACCACTGGTGGTCCCCGGACCACCTGTTGAAAACCCCTGCTGTACAGGAAGCAAAAGAACATTCACGTGCGCGCGCACACATCTCTCGTCATCTTGAAATCCAGTAAAACTGAACAATGACGAGACATTCAGGAATTCTCTGAACTGAACAGTTCTGTGGAACAGCACACTCTAGTTGTTGCTTTTATACCAGTGGTTTTCAACCTTTTTCATACCAGGGCCCACTATTTATTCAGAATTTGAGCCACGGACCACCACTATTTGATGACATTTTAGCCCCACGGACCCCAAAACTAAAGATTTCTTTGGCTTTTGTCCACAATTCCAGGCTGGATTACAAAACAGTCAAAGTAAACATACAGATCAAAATGACCATTTCATCTTTTACATTCTCTAGTTGTGTAGACTTGGGGCTCCATTTGGTTTCGTGTTTATTCTCTCAAAGAGTTACATCTTTCCATCATTTAGCCTAGGGGACCACCTGGAATTCTCTCAGGGACCACTGGTGGTCCCCAGACCACCTGTTTAACACTGCTCTCTCTCTCTCTCTCTCTCTCTCTCTCTCTCTCTCTCTCTCTCTCTCTCTCTCTCTCTCTCTCTCTCTCTCATTACATCCAGGCAGTACCAGGAGCATATTATCCCATTACACATAACAATCTCATTTACGATAATGAGATGTGACAAGCTTGACAGCTGCTCCCAGACCAGCTATAAGTTAGACACATACAGTACATACCACTATACTACCACCACACTGGTGTAAATCATCATGGCTGCAAGTATAGCACAGGTGCAACCTACCATGATTAACATGTGGCAAGCGGTGATCCATTTTATTTATTTCAGTGATTTGGTATAAGCACATCAGTTCCAGCAAACCAGTGGCCCGGGGACCACCTTGAGAAGGTTCCAGGTGGATCCCAAACAGCTAAAAATGATTTCATGATTCGAGAGTTGGTAACCAAATGCACCCATATAGATCTTTATAACTCTTGACTGGGAGCGTATAGATGAAACCAAAGGGACCCACACGGGTCGATTTGGTCCAACAAGCACGGAATTGTGACAAAATCCTTTAGTTTTGGGTCTCAGAGACCCAAAACCCTCATCAAAAATGATTGCCCGTGGCTCAAATGCTGAATAAATAGTGGGCCCTGGCATCAATATGGTTGAAAACCCACTGAACTACACTAAAGGGGCCATACTGTAACATTAAACATATTTCTCCCTGATATTTCATCATAGTTACAGTATATATTATCATTATCATAGTTTGAGCCAGCACAGAAACCTGGCATGTGCTCTTTTGTTTTGTCACAGACAGTCATTCTGTACTCCATCTACTAGGTGGTCTGGGGACCACCAGTGGTCCTTGAGAGGGTTCCAGGTGGTCCCCAGCTAAGTTGGTTAACCAGATGTAACTCTTGAGAGCGTAAAAAATGAAACCAAATGGACCCTTGCGGGTCCATTTGGTTTCATTTTTACAGCTCTCAAGAGTTAAAATATTCATCATCTGAATTAGCTCCAAGTCTACACAACTAAAAAGATGGACAAAAGCAAAAGAATTCTTTAGTTTGGGGGGGGTCTGTGGGGCTAAAATGTTCTCAAATGGTGGTAACCCTATCCGTGGCTCCAATGCTGAATAAATGGTGGGCCCTGGTATCAAAAAGGTTGAAAACCCCCCGTACTGCACTGATAAATAACCTCTTTGCAACAGTCGACCAACACAGGCCTAGTCTACAGTAAGAGGAGGAATGCATGAGGAATGCACAACCCTAACCCCCACAAGAGAGCAATGTGATGGGGATGAACCAGGGGCGGATTGGCCATCTGGAGTACAGGGAGTTTTCCCGGTGGCCTGCGCCACCTAGTGGCCTGCTGGACAAGATCCAAAATGCACTAGTGGCACTTCCAAAATGCACTAGAATGTGCTAGATGCTCTGCCTGGAACATGCAGATCAAAATGACCATTAATCTTCTACATTCTCTAGTTGTGTAGACTAAGTTGGGCTAATTCACATGATGAATATTTTAACTCTTGAGGGTGTAAAAATGAAATTAGTTACATCTGGTTAACCAGCTGCCACCTCCCCCCCCCCCCCACGGTGGCCTGGCAAAGGCAAAATTGTCCCGGTGGGAAAATATGTGCCAATCCGCCCCTGGGATGAACGCACTGCGGGTTCAGGGTTTCACACAAGGTCGACGTGGTAATAGATATGAACACACTGGTGGTTGTTATGGGAATCGCACCTGTGACCTTTTTGGGTGCATTTCAGCGCCTCTGAGTTAATCCTTCCTTTATTAGCCAGCATAGGAAATGGGGAGAATATGGCCAGCCAGGGGCGGATTGGCACATATTTTCCCACCGGGACAATTTTGCCTTTGCCAGGCCACCCTGGTGGGGGGGGGGGGCAGCTGGTTAACCAGATGTAACTCTTTGAGAGCGTAAAAATGAAACCAGTTTCATTTTTACACCCTCAAGAGTTAAAATATTCATCATGTGAATTAGCCCAACTTAGTCTACACAACTAGAGAATGTAGAAGATTAATGGTCATTTTGATCTGTATGTTCCAGGCGAGCATCTAGCACATTCTAGTGCATTTTGGAAGTGCCACTAGTGCATTTTGGATCTTGGCAGTTGGCAACACTGCCTCCAGCAGCGAAAAGCGAATATGGCCCTGGCCTGCCCTGGACTTTAAAAAAAAAAAAAAAAAAAAAAAAAAACTGTCCAGGCCACTAGGTGGCGCAGGCCACCGGGAAAACTCCCTGTACTCCAGATGGCCAATCCGCCCCTTTGAGGAATGCACAACACTATCCCCCACAAGACATCAATGTGATGGGGATGAACGCACTGCTGGTTTAGGGCTTCACACAAGGTCGAGTAGAGATGAACACACTGGTGGTTGGTATGGGAATCGCACCTGTGACCTTTTTGGGTATACATTTCAGCGCCTCTGAGTTAATCCTTCCTTTATTAGTCAGCATAGGAAATGGGGGGAATATGACCAAGCTCAGTGGCCTTGTGGTTAGAGTGTCCGCCCTGAGACTGGGAGGTCGGAGTTCGATTCCCAGCCGGGTCATACCAAAGACTCTAGAAATGTACTTGTACATCAAGCTGCCTCACGCTGCAGAAACAGGAGATAGGCTCCTGACCTGTATGGGCCTCTATGGCTCAGCCCAGCCTCATGGCAAGGCTACTTATTGACAGGAAAGGGAAGTGGGTTAGTAAACATGCAACATAGCAACAGAGGCCATGATGTGAGCATGAAGAACTACATACATCAGGGCTGGGCAATTATTTATCCCAAGGGGCCAAATGAGATACATAAAATATTGTGGAGGGCCAAGACTAAAGGCTGGACTAAAGTCTGCGTAATATTCATTTAATTTCAAGATAAAAGTAAGAGTAAGACCAACCATTTCGATACCAGGGCCCTCTATTTATCCAGTATTTGAGCCACGGGGGACCACCGTTTGATGACATTTCAGCCCCACCGACCCCCAAAACTAAAGATTTATTTTGCTTTTGTCAATTCCAATTCCAGGCTGGATTTGGGGAAACACAACAGTCAAGCATGCAGATCAAAATGACCATTAATCTTCTAACATTCTCTAGTTGTGTAGATGAATATTTTAACTCCAGGAGTTACATCTGGTTAACCAACGTTCCATATTTAACTGGAAGTCTCTCAAGGACCACTGGTGGTCCCCGGACCACTGGTGGTCCCCGGACCACTGGTTTACAATCCTTTCACGGGCCAGTCAGAGTCAGCCAAAGGGCCGCATTTGGCCCCCGGGCAGCATAATGTCCAGGTATGGGCATTATGGGTAATGTGCACACTAACTACAGTATCTGAGGCGCCAGGATGCTGGAGACGCAGGTTCGAACCCAGTGCCCCCTGCAATTAAACCCAGGCGACATCATCAGTGAGTTCACCTGGACTTGATGTACAAACAAGACATGCGTCAACACATGAGTCAGATGTTGAAACGGTCGTGCTGAAAGGGACGGTTAATGGATTTATTCTCCAGGCGCATCTTAATTGGCATTAAGGGCGTATTGTAACTCACAATAGCAAAGTAGACCTGCTATGACTCATGTTTCATATCAATTCGACGAAAATATAGAAATCGTAATCGCCTTTATTAGCGTTTTCCAGGAGTTGCCGCCCTGCATTAGTGCACTCGTGGTGTTGAGAACGTGTTGTTTCTTTCTGAGTTGCATATTGTTGCGTCTATAGCCTCCATTTAAAGGGATATTCCACTTTAAAAAAAAACCTTTGGTGATGTTATGGTCTACTCAGTCTTATGTGAACACACCAGACAGTTTATAAGTTACTCCTTTCAGTATTTAGATATTTGATGTTCATTTTAGTGCATCCACCTCCTTCCTATACGAACCCATTATGACTTAAAACTCCATTTTAACCATGACAGATTATGCTAAAACAAGCCATTTTTTCTGGTGACTAATATTGTCCTCCTAATACGTGAGAGGGCAGGGGAATTTCATTTACAGTTTTCATTTATTTTTAAAATATTGTTTTGGAAAATGTAGCAGGCTCCATGGGTATGGCCACCCGAATGAATTAAACAATATTTTAAAAAATAAATGAAAACTGTAATGTAACTGTAAATGAAATTCCACGGCCCTCTCACGTATCAGGAGGACAATATCAGTTACCAGAAAAAAGATGGGTTGTTTTCAAATAATCTGTCATGGTTAAAATGGAGTTTTAAGTTATAGTGGGTTGGTATAGGAAGGAGGTGGATGCGCTAAAATGAACATCAAATATCTAAATACTGAATGTAGTAACTTATAAACTGTCTGGTGTGTTCACATGAGACTGAGTAGGCCATAAAATGACCAAAGGTTTTTAGTGAAAGTGGAATATCTCTTTAAGTAAACACATCATTATTTCCCCTATGAAGTAATGAAATACACAATGTTGAATAAGGCCAATAGTACAGCAAATATTTTCAAACGCATAGACTTAGATCACATGTATTTTTGTCCCACACAATCGTTAATATTAATACATTTCATTGACAAGAAAGGGCAATTTTGAGTGTTTGTGTAAACACAAACATCGCATGACACAAACATTGAAGAACAAGGTAAGGATGCAAATTGTGAATGGCTGGAATGAGATGATATTGGCTTTCACCCGTTTTCATGCCAGGGCCCACTATTTTTATTTTTACAGACCACCATTTGATGTTGACTTTAGTCTCTCGGACACCAAAACTAAGGATTTTTCGTGTTTTAGTCCACAATGGAGAGAGAAACTGGCAACATGTTGGTCTAAATATATATATATATATTTTTTTTTGAAAAGTCCAGGGCAGGCCAGGGCACCAGGCCCAGGCCAGGCAAACTAGTGTTTCTATCCTTCAAAAAAGATAAGGTGTCCTACACCAGAGCCTTCAAGGAGGAGAGTTGCCATATTCCCGTAAACTACTGTGCGCCAGGGCGCTATTTTAACTCTTGAGGGTGTAAAAATGAAACCAAATGGACCCGCAAGGGTCCATTTGCTTTCATTTTTACGCTCTCAAAGAGTTACATCTGGTTAACCAGCTGTCCCCCCAGGGTGGCCTGGCAAAGGCAAAGTTGTCCCGGTGGGAAAATATGTGCCAATCCGCCCCTGTCCACTCAAGTACTGACGTCTGGTACTTTGCCTACTACTGGCAAAATGAACACTCCCAACACGCCTGCCTGCATGCACATACATGATGATGGCTACTGGCGCCATATAAACCTGTTAATAGCGATCTAGTCTGGGCCCTTTGCAACCCACAGCCATAAAACTACATATGCTCATACATATGTATGAACATGGGCGGCGTGGCCATCGGGACCACCGGGACTTTTCCCGGTGGCCTGCGCCACCTAGTGGCCTGGACAGGGTACAAAAAAAAAAAAAAAAAAAAAAAAATTTTTTTTTTTTTTTTTTTTTTTTTTTTGAAACCTCCAGGGCAGGCCAGCGCGACAGGCCCAGGCCAGCCCAGGCCAGGCAAACTAGTGTTTCTCCTTCCAAAAATAAAAGGTGTTCTAGTACTACAGAGTTTAGTTAAACAGTGTGAGTGACTGAGTGTAACCTGATACCCTGCACCAGTGCACCTGCATGCCCCGGACTGGAGAGAGCGAGTTAGCGAGAGGCTCCCAGCTGGCCTGGGATCCAGGGGCGTAGCTACGGGTGGGCTGGGGTGGGCCACTGCCCACCTAAATAGAGAGCTGGCCCACCCATTGAAAACATGACTAAGAACTTGAGAAAACAAAGGACAAAGACCAGAGAGCCTCTAGAGAGAGCTTGAGAGGTCTAGACTCACTGTAGTTACAGTATAATGGGTGATTTGCGGGCACTAATCACCCAGTATAATGCAAATGGAGCTTTTCATTCACCCTTTGTTTGTAAACCTGCCAGATCGTTATCATTTGGCAGGTATCAAAACAATAGCGCTTGTTTCTGTGGGGGGACTTTCACAAGGATTTTTCAAAAGTTAACTCTGGTCTGTTCTCCTGAAAGAAAATCTGTCATGATCAGCAGACACATTGGTAACTAATTTATAAATGGCTGTGATTCAATAGTGAACAGCTGAAATCTATTTGATAATGATTGTGCTAATGAAACAAAACACTGTGTTGGTGACAGGATTATTATTTCATGTTTCATGACATTAATTCAACCATTGTACAGTAAAGGTTATATAAAATGAAATATAACCGTATATGGCAATAATAGCAATAAATAGATTTCTTGCACGTGCAAATTTGCGGCCATCACGCACGCAGCATGCCCACTCTGAATAGCTCATGCCCACCCTGAATTGAGTTTCTGGCTACGCCACTGCTGGGATCAGTGGGGGACACACCCCCTGCCAGCCCCCTTCTTGTGTGTGTGGTGGCCAGTGTTGCCAACTGCCAAAATCCAAAATGCACTAGTGGCATTTCCAAAATGCACTAGAATGCGCCAGATGCTTGCCTGGAAGGTGTGTAGACTTGGGATAATTCACATGAGGAATATTTTTAACTCTTGAGACTTGAGTGTGAAAATGAAACCAAATGGACCCGCAAGGGACCAGTTGGCAACACTGGTGATGACCAGTGTTAGGACATGTGCACTACCTAACTTAATATATTACCAACCAAAATTCAGTAACTTGTAATATAAATACATTACTTAACAAAAAATGAATACATTATACTTTTCTTTCTGCCATTACTGCACTACTTTCTATATTACTTTCTGTCAATATGTCTCACTGCAAGTGTTCATGTGAAATTATCTCGACATCTGCAGAAGTTAAATAATTACTTATTTTCTATAATTTCTCAAATTATTTACTGGCTTCCATGAATTCAAGGAATACATTTAACTCCTTTTTCAAGTTGATCTCAAATGGATTTGGCAAGATGGTGTTTGCTTTATTGTAGGTATGCCACTGGCCTACACAATATTTTATTAATAGTGATACTAAATATTTTGTAAAACATTTTTAAAGTAATATGTAATAGTAATATTAGTTCGTTTGAAAATAAACCTTTGAAGGCACAGTAGCTTTGTCATGCTTCGACTTTTGCGAGGTGAGGTGGGGGGGGGGGGGTGGCCTGGCCAATGGCAAAGTCCAGATGGCCTGGCCAGCCCCACTCCGCCCATACATATGTATGAACATGATGCTGGGTGTCTTGTGTGATGGACTCTCTCACTGTCGATACGCCGTTATCTCCCTGGTGCCATCTGGACCACTACGGTGCACAAAGAGGAGTATAGTGACGGCTCGGTGCAGTGTTGCCAACCTGCCAAAATCCAAAATGCACTATAGTGGCACTTCCAAAATGCACTAGAATGCGCTAGAACAGTGGGTTTTCTAACATTTTCATACCAGGGCCCACTATTTATTCTGCATTTTTAACCACGGAGGACCACCGTTTGATATTGAGTTTAGTCTCTCGGACTAATTTAGGAGAAATGACTGGTAAAACATTGGTCAAATAATAGCAATTTTCCGATATTTTCTAAATGTATATATTCGTGAAAATTAGGTAATTCAGATGTTTAAATATAATTTAACTCTTGAGGGCGTAATATGAAACCAAATGGACCCGTAAGGGTCCATTTGGTTTCATTTTACGATCTCAAGAGTTCCAGATCTATAAGGGTCCATTTGGTTACCAAAGGTCCTTTCTAGGAAGGAAGGAGGACTCTAGCCTGACCTCAGTCTGAATTATCATTCCGTTTCACTTCATTATTCTGTGTGCCTGCCAGTATGGCAGAAGCACACAGGTTGTGATTCGTCAACTTAATCCATCACTTATCATCTATCTATCCGAAATTTTGACCGCTATGGCCGGCCGCACGGTTTGCACAATCCCCGCAATATATACATCAAAACGTGCGGCTCGGCCGGGAAAGATGTGCTTGTGCTTTTCTTTCCGATACGCGTTACCGTGCCAACGTAATTCGCAATAAACGACGCAAAAAATCCCCATTCGAAATGAATGGGAGCACACCAAAAAGATCAGAAAAAGAAGCGCTTATTTGGAGCCACATTACTCTGGCACACTGTGGCGTAGAAACACGATTTTAACTTTAAACAGCAGACGCGGCTGTCGACTTCGTCACGGTTCAGACGGTATTCGAATATGTTGCACGGTTTGTCCGCTATCGCAGTTCAAAGTGTGCATGGTTCAAGAATTTAGCGGAGCTTAGAGGCTCGCACGACCAGTGAGAGAGTGAAACAGAGTGCGAGATGCAGTTTCTCGAGGTTCGGGTCATGACCGAACAAATCGTCCTCACGGCCACAATATTCGCTTTACACGCGTGGTTTTCGGACATTTTGTAGACAAACTTCTCGCCTTTCACCCAATGTCATCAAAAAAGCACAGACACGTTCAGAACCAGAGCTACGGGCCTCAGAGCGACCCGACGTATGCTCCCGTGTCCCTATCAATTACATTATAACCAACAGCATTTCACTTTTGACATTTCTGATCCAACACCGATTTTTAAATCGCTCCCATGACCACATCTTTTATCGTACCAATACCACGATCGCACACAAGATACTTGATCGAGTCGGGACGCCCATGTCGAAAAAAGTAATCGCTTACGAGTTTTCGTTTTCGCGTGAGAGGCATTTGTTTGCGGCAAGTCCCGCCCATTGGCTCCCTGTTCACTGAAGGAGCCAAAGTAACTGCAGTGTTGCAATCACCCCAGCTGTGACAGATTAAGGCCTAATTAGCTGGCTGCCACTAGAGTTATAAGACCTCAATGAGTTGGACTGTAAGACCTTGTGAGCTTTTAGATCTGCAAAATCTGCAAATAGGCTTTATACACAGGAGGGTATCCAACAACACACACTCACACACACATCCTATGGAACCAAATGGACCCGTAGGGGTCCATTTGAGTCCCTGACGTTGATTGGTGTAACTTAGCCCCGCCCCTATTCTGATTGGTCGATACTATTTCCTGCCATAACTCCTCAATGCTATGTCATAGAGACATAATGGAGATACATTTGGACTCAGTATGGAGTCCCTGACATCTATTAGTGTAACTTAGCCCCGCCCCCTCTTCTGATTGGTCAATACTATTTTCTGCCATAACTCCACAATGCTATGTCATAGAGACATATGGGTGGTAGCATTAGACTCGTTATGGCGTCCCTGACCCGTCCCTGACGTTGATTGGTGTAACTTAGCCCCGCCCCTATTCTGATTGGTCGATACTATTTCCTGCCATAACTCCTCAATGCTATGTCATAGAGACATATGGGTGGTAGCAATGGACTCGCTATGGCGTCCCTGACCCGTCCCTGACGTTGATTGGTGTAACTTAGCCCCGCCCCTATTCTGATTGGTCGAT